>OX382346.1:790959-1038459 GCA_947507615.1 Hemithea aestivaria | reverse complement strand
AATATTGTATATTACAATAGTGGACCTGCGCGCGCTTCGTAGTGCCTAACAGAAAAATATCACTATATTGTTTATGTTTTATACATAAACCTTGCTCTTGAATCACTCTATCTATTTTAAATGGCGCCTCAAAATCCATTGCGTAATTTTAAAGATCTAAGCTTACATAGGGACAGACAGACATGGGAAGCGACATTGTTTTATTACTATGTGGTGATCTCACCATTTTCAGCGACAGTTAAATCCACAGTTGCTTCAAGTGGTTTATCGACAGAGAACAACATTCTGTTTTCCCTCTCTGTCACTCGCAGTAAAAGGGAATTTCCAAGTCGAGAGCCGAGGAACAGGAAATCTTCCTCTATCACACACATCTGGAATTATATTTACATGGTTATACTTCCTACTTATATTATAAACGTTTGTAGGAATGAATGGATGTTTGTTACTCTTTCATGCCTAAACGGGTGGACTGATAGAGCCGAAATTTGGCATAGGAGTAGCTCGTCTTCCTACTTCTTTGCTTAAAAAATGCCAATGCATTAATGATGCTGTATCATGGTCATCTTAAGTGATTTAGTAATCTTATATCATTATCATAAAAAACTTTTTGATTTTAACTTTTAATTTGATTTATCTTTTTTTATACTAAATAGGCCTACGTTTGACCACATCCCACCTGATGGAAAGTGTAGATACGGTCGACGATGAATCACATAAGATGCCTAGAAGGTACCTATTCACTTGTGCCTTGAAGATACCCAAGTTTTATTGCTCGGGAAACACAGATGACAGCAAGATGTTCCAAATGGTTTAAATCTAGATATTATAGAAAGAAAGAAAAAGCATTTATTCGACAAATCAAAACTATACATTACCTATACACCAACACAAAAACAACAAATAAATTCTAAACGTTAAAGTACTTAGAACTATAATACATAATACACAGTTGAAACTACAAAGAAAAAACCTCATTAAATTCAGTCTGTGCCTATAAATGTAATGACACTTAGCACATATTATATAAAATGTGTGTAATTGTTAGTAAAGGTGTACATTATGTTGGCATGCTTTAAATAAATAAATAAAAATACTTTCTAACTGCCCTGACCTGTGAGATTGTGGTCGGTGTACCCATACTGTTACATGTGTATCGCCGAATAGGTGCTAACTCAGCATGTGCTGCTTTTCAGTTAGCTACTCGTATATAGGACAATTAGCAAAACTGGAAGAATAAAGATTAACCAAAAAGCTATAGTAATACTCACGGCAGCAGTAAGTACTGAAGCAGCCGCTCGATCCAAGTGGAAACTTCTCACTGATCGCACCGAGTCAGCCAACAGGGTCAGGACATAGAGTTGACCTCCACGGAGGGATAAAGCCAGTCTACCCCCCGACAACGTGGCACAGGTGGCCCCGTCCAGCGTTATACATACGCCTTCTTGTATTCCTATAACACATACATACATTAATTATTAGCTGTTATTTAATATTTAGTGTTAATTCCGCTCTGGCTAATGGCGAGGAATTCCTTGCCATCTCTTGAAACGTAGTTAGACTTACAAATTTAGAGCGGAATTAACACAAAATATTAAATAATAGCTAATAATTATTGTAATGGATTTCCGCAAAGTAACGCCTAATTCCATATATAAATATTATTATATATTTACCAGGGGTAGACTTCCTTTGCAGGTCGACTAAATGGGTACCCTAACAGTGCCAGTTATTCTACCGCCTGAGCAGTGATGTGCAAACATTGCTGTGCTAGTAGGAGGGCACTGTAGCTAGTGAAATTACTGGGCTGAAGAGTTTAAACATATTATGACTCTTCAAGTAAGAAGCGTTGGCGCAGTGCAACTAGCATTTTACATCATTGTGAAATCCTAGGTAATAGGGATGTTGACTAATTTTTGGAATTGCTTTTATATGATAGATAGACCCATTTCATACACGAATATTATATTTTTATGCAAAATTATATGATATTTCAATATAAAATACGTAAATAAAAATGATTTTTTGAATTCTGCCTAAAACGTTCCGAACAGTCATCTGACAGCGCGTGACGTCACACCACTGGCAATATCCATTTTGGTTATTGACTTTTTTTTTGCTTAAATTTAGACCAACTTAGAGCACAGTATAAGTAGCATCAAAGTCGGTTCGGTGGTTTTTAAGTTATGAATAATTAAAATGTGTCGAAATCAGGTATATTGCTTGGGAAGCGTAAGTACAGGCCAGTGGTGTGACGTCACGCGCCCTGATTGGCGTTGGCATTCGCGTAATTATAAGTAAAAATTATTGAAATTAAAATTAATTTTATTCCATTTTGGCTTGTAAATTGATCCTTAAAATGTGATTGTAGGTTTTTAAATACTGTCTTTTATGTGAAAAACATAACTTTATATGAATTCGTAACATGTGTCAACATCCCTATTATAGGCAGCGTTATCTCTTACCATCAGGAGAGCGTCTTGCTCGTATTCTAACTTCTTTGTATAAAATTTTTTTTCCAAGAGGAGCAAGCAACCCCTTTGTAGAGAAAAAGCTGATTGCTTTGGATAGTAAATGTATTTACTTACTGAGTGGAAAGTTGGTAGTGTGAGTGGCAATACTGTTGAGTGACACTCCGTACGGCGGCACCGATTGGTTCAGGTATATGAGGGAATTTACCGCCATTATTAGACAACCACCTGGGGAATTAAATAATATTGATAACAATATGCCTCATCTCGAAGCTCAAAGTCGCCCAGCGTGCTATGGAAAAGGCTATGCTCGGGGTTTCTCTACGAGATCGAATCAGAAATGAAGAAATCCGTAGACAAACTAAAGTCACCGACATAGCCCGGCGGATTAGCAAGCTGAAGTGGCAATGGGCGCCACATAGCGCGGAGAGCGGATGGCCGATGGGGTCGAAAAGTGCTCGAGTGGAGACCACGGACTAGCAAACGAAGCGTAGGACGTCCACCCACAAGGTGGACAGACGAACTTATGTCGGTCGCCGGAAGACGCTGGATGCAGGTCGCTTCCAACCGGTACATATGGAAGTCCAAAGGGGAGGCCTATGTTCAGCAGTGGACGTCCTACGGCTGAGATGATGATGATAACAATATGCATATTTTTGTGTTGAAATGAAAAAAAAAAACAAATTATAGGCTACATTGAAGCACTTTTGCAAGTCACTTTTACAATTATTTATCACTCTTACAATTATTTAGTTCTATTTAAAGACTACACTCGTATATAACTTTACTTTGTTTCAAAAACAGATATTTTTGCAAGGTTTGCAGATTATATTATGAAAAATGATATTTATCATGATATATATCACAAAAAACGTCATATTATGTATCATATACCTGACCCGATATAATTTTATATCAAACTAGCTGCGCCCAGGGGTTTTACCCGCAGTACGTATGTAGCCTATGTGTTATTCCAGGCTCTAAGCTATATCTAAACCAAATTTCAGCTCAATCGGTTCACCCGTTTAGGCGTGAAAAAGTAACAAACATCCATCCAGACATCCAGACATCCATTCTTACAAAATTTCACGTTTATAATATTAGTAAGATTTATACTGTCTAAAAATTTTGTAATAAATCAAAGTTTACTAATAAATCATGAAAACAAACTCAGAAATAGAAAACATCCAAACATTAAACATAATATAGAAAAGAATAAGTTCTGGCGCTCCGCCGGTCGCCCCCGCGGCACTCACCCAGCGGTTTCTGTATAGGAATGGCCTGTAGACAGTCGAAGGGCAGGCCGGACGTCTGCCAGATGACGGGGTGCACGCGCGCGCTCATGTTGAGGGAAACACCCGCCATCGCACACGTGTCCGAACGGACTGCTGTGCGACTGGGAATACACCATGGTAAGGTTAATGATATTAACAAATTTTTTTTTATGTGGTGAAGTGGAAGACGAGCAAGACGCTCTCCTGATGTTAAGAGATAACGGCTGCCCATAATCAGTACAGTGCTACTTAGGATTTCACAATTATGTGAAATTATAGGAGCACTGCACCAACGCTTCTTACTCAAGAGTCATAAGATGTTAAGACTCTTTAGCCCAGTAATTTCACTAGCTACAGTGCCCTCCTACCGGAGCACAGTAATGTTTGCACATCACTGCTCAGGCGGTAGAATAACTGGCACTGTTGGGGTACCCACCTAGACGACCTCCTGCAAAGGAAATCTACCCCCGGTAAAAACATTGAAGGTCAAAATCAAAACATTGAAAATATAATAAGTAAAACGGCCATTGTGGCCGCGTTAAGTAAAACCAAGGAGGACTTTATATCCCGCCTTCTAAGTTTAGTCTGCTACCATCTACGGCCGCATCGTAGCTTAACATTACGCAAATCGTGGTCAAAAGCTACACACAACACAACAACAACTCAAAACACAACTCAAAACTTGTGTATTGAGTTGAAAGGCTAACCTATATAATTAGTAAAAAAATAACACCACTATCCAAGATGTACAGAGTTCGACCAGCGATGGTACGATCAAAAACCGTTAGTGCATAGTAAGACACACATTTTGATCTATTTACAAAATATATCCAATTTTTTTTTATTTACTAGATGCAAAAAAAAAAAACATCCCCATTATGGTGACTGCAGTAATTGCCTAGGTCCTAGGAAATAATTAAATTTACAATATTAAAAAAAAAATGTTCTTTATTGCTGTAGTAACTGTAGTATAGTTAGCTTGTTTTTCTCAATAAAGGCATTTGCCACAAAAAAAATGCAAGTAAATAAACCAATATATAATTTGGTAGTACTTACCCAGCAAAAGTCCTAACCGGCTCATACAACAAGAGCAGTGTAGGTTCATAATACCCGTGTAGGAACTGAATGTCTAGAATGTTGTCTATTTTCTCATCTAGTTCTTTTAATACTATGACGTAAGAGGCCAATGTGGGCGCACGCACTACTTGTTGGGTGGGTTGCTGAAAAGAAATAAATTAGGTAAAAAATTAATATAGAATCATCATCTGTGAATAGTTTTGAAAATAGACTAAAAACATTTAAAAAATCATAAACACAAGTGCACGCATCAGCTCACAGAGCTGCTTGTGCATTATTAAGTAATAATAATAGGTTGGCTAAACAAATTATAATCGTGATTTGACTCTGATAGTGTAAGTAGTACGAGTAAGTAGGGTAAACTGTACTGATGGAGTATAAACGGCATTTTTTTAAATATTTTTTTATTTACTTTAGTAATTTTTTTCTTTCGTTAAATGGTTTTCTTCCTGTCAACCCCTTCTATTTGATACCCATATTGAGTTAGCTATGAAAAAATTTGTAACCCGCCATTTTGTGGCTGTGGCCATTTTGTAATTACAGTGTTTTAGAATGTTTTAAATTGAATTGTTATCAGAACTAACAAACAACAACTTGATATATCTATAAAATATAAGATTGATGTTTTTTTTTATGTAAAGAAGTAAAAAGACGAGCAAGACTCTTCTGTTGTTGTAAATATAACTTACATTCTTCTTATTATCAGCAAAAGGTTTAGCCTCTAACGGGTCTCCATCCTCGTTAGTCAAGTCCTTCCTAAATGGGAGCACAGCCAGTTTCTTCCCGTATAACAACATGACGGCACAGCGGCACTCCGGGTCCACTCGGATCCAGGGTATATGGGGATGCACTGTCCAGCCACCCTGAAATGGTAAGGTAATTAATAGGGTAAATTTTGCAACTCTTTATGAGGCAGTCATCTTCAATACAGAAAATCTGTGTTCAATGAAAATCTGTAACAGACTTCTAGGACACTGGTTGTAGTATAATATTATTGGGCAGCTCTGTTTCACCATCGCGAGGCATGCATGCCGAACGATAGGTGGGACAGAATGCCCAATAATATACTACTACTACTCTCTTTATAAGGAAGTTAAGTTGCAGTCATCAGATTTGGCTGAAATTTAAATGCTTATGTAGGCAAGTCTGGTGACAACGCTATAAACTCTATTCCTTGTTATATTTATTCTATACTATATTTAAAAACAATACTTCATCATTTATTATTCAATTATCATTATATTTAGCCTATACTGTCCCACTGCTGTGCAAAGGCCTCGCCTAAGACACTTCTTAGTAAAAGAATTTTTATTTTAAATATCACAAGTCCACTAATTGGCTCTGAACTGAGGGCCTATTGGTTATCACCAAACAACATGTAAAACACTAGAATCCATAGACAAAATTGCGTACATTACTTGCTTAAACCTCCTCATTAATATAAGCAAAATAACAAACAGCAATGTACATTGAAGTTGTCATCAATAGAATAGAAAACACTTTATTGCACACCATAAATATACAGTAAAATAAGCTTTAAAAGATTACACATAGAAAAAAAGTGTTACAATTGGCGGTCTTATAGCTAATAGAGATCTCTAGTAAAGTAGCATAGTCTATCAATCATAGTGGGTGAGAATTAGCCAATAGGCCCTCCGGCATATTGACCCTAATTTAATGTAGTTTTTATTTGACTTTAGGATATTTTAACTACTAACTTGTCTCTTGTCTGAAAAAAAACTACCAATAAAAATCACACATGTTTCCGTAAAAAATTACCTTCATATCATCCTCCTCAAAGTAATGCATACTCAGCGTAATCAAATTATTAGTATGCGGATCATATTGCAGGACAGACAGTTTGGCCTCCTTGAATGAAACCAACAGTAAGTCTCGACCACCGCTGGAGTATTTTACTGATTCCATGGACATTATGTTGCCCCATAATGTGTAGCTCGCGAGACATTCTAGCTTCATTTTTGGAGGTATTGGCTGACCAGCTGGAAAAAAAATCATAGAACACATTATAACCAAAATATGACAAAACCTAATATAATAATATAGAAGGATGGGAGATCTTTATCAAGCAGTGGGACAGCATAGGCCAACTTAAAAAAATATAATTATAATCTAAATATTACGTTTGGTGATACAATAGTTTTTCTACTCTTTTAGTAAAATAAATAAAAATTTAGAATCCACAATGTTTGTTACAACTTATGCCTAGTAGATGTGTTGATCATAGTTAGTATGTGCATCTTTTTTTATTTTGCCTACATGTGGCATCTATCTATCTATCTTATGATGGGGGCTGATAAAGCCAGTGCAGCCAACTCGAAATGAAAAACACGAGGACAACTGATGATTAAAAATGAGAATAATAATAATAATGTCGAATGTATGAGAATAATAATGTCTTACCGGCATTAATTTCTTTCGTATGCCCTTCCGGTAATAGTCTGAAAACCTTGATAATATTGGCGCCAGCGGTGACCAGGCACGTCTCATCATTGTTGAAGAAGCAGCAACTAACGGCGTGCTCGATTCCCGTCGCGGGATGCGTTTGACGACAAATTGAAAACATTTTAGTACACAAAAACACTTTTGTTTTGACTTGATGGTTTTGAGGTTAGGCTGTAAAGTCCGATCTTACTCGGCTCATCAGCTCGATAGTACGTAACATATAAATTTAATGTCAAATTCACAACATTTTGTTATATTTTTCACATAAAAACTGGAAAACAATACAAAATTAGCCAAAAATGCAACGCGCAGATAACAGCTTGTTCTGTCACAACTGTCAACTAAATGTGACATTTATGGAATCGTTTAAAATTCTTTACATTAAATAAGTAAATAATGGTGCTTATCAACGGTCAAGTTTACTGAAACAGTGCAGAGGCAGTTAGACCTAATATCAGAATGTATCTGCATAACAGAGTTTTTAAAAGTGATATAACGTTTTTAAGTGTTTTTTATACAAAACTTGTTAAATGCAAAGAGTTTTGCAGCATAGATAAAATTTTGCAGTTAACAACTATGTCGTCATCACAAAACAAAGCTTATAAAGCCGCGTCTCCAGCTCTTATTTTGGTCTACACTCTCAACAAAAACACGTCAACACACAGCAAAATTCCCCTACACAAAAAAATAATAATGTCTATGGTTCAAGCGTCAACAAATGTTTTTGCTTTCCATCGGCTATGGAAAGCAAAAACATTTGTTGAAGCTTACCGCTGGGCTTAGCAAGTAAATAAAAAATTTAATAAACAAAGCAAAAACATTTGTTGAAGCTTGAAGCATAGACATTATTATTATTTTTTTGTGTAGGTGAATTTTGCTGTGTGTTAACGTGTTTTTGTTGAGAGTGTAGACCAAAATAAGAGCTGGAGGAACGGCTTTATGTTATAATATTATGTTGTAAAAATATAAAATTGAATATTGACCGTCTAAAAGAATATTATCAATTTTCATAAAATTCGTTCGTAAACTTAGCCATGTCATAGACAAACGTAGATATTAAAAACAAATCCACAGAACAAAATCTATCTATGGTAAAAACAAATATGGCTGACTTGTGATTTGTGATTGTGAGTACGTGACTATTACAAAACAATCCCCAACGATATGATATCATTTTTCTCTAAACTTTCATTAAATAACACTAATAAACTTCCCGTAGAAGTCGCTCAACCAGCTTTTATGGACAAAAGTGCAACGTTACAAGAGCTCGGGTACAACGATGAGAATGACCTGAGAGAGACAATCTACGGTTTGTTTTGATTGAATTTTGGGTTTAATTGGACAATTTGTGGACTGGTTTGTGCTTTAACGAGTGTTGTGGTGTTTTAGACTTTTTGCGGACGATAAGGGATCCGGAAAAGCCGAGTACATTGGAAGATTTGAAGGTCGTTTACGAGGAAGGGATTTTTGTGAAAGAGCCTACAGCTGACAAAGTTCCCGTGATTCGAGTGGAGTATAATCCTACAGTGCCTCATTGTTCGTTAGCTACCCTTATTGGCTTGTGTATAAGGATAAAAATACAGCGGTCGATACACCATCCAGTTAAACTTGATATTTACATTAAAAAAGGGGCGCATACCACTGAAGATGAAAGTAAGTACTTTATGTGACAATTTATTAAAATTTATTCATAGTTTTGTATACTTTTGACCTTTGTGTTATCAACAACTCAAGATGCATTACATAGCATAAAATCCAGTATATTAACATGTGAACAAAAGAAACGGCTTTTGTTATTGCATAAAAATGTAGATAATAATGTATTTCATTAAAACTTATATTATGATGTAATGCAATAATCTTCTAATATATAAAAAAAATCATGTTGCAGTGTTTGTAATGAACTCTTCTGAGACAGATTTCACACACCAATTTTTATGAATAAATTTTGTATTTTAGTAGATCTGAGAATCATTATAAACTCATAATTATCACTTATTTATATGACCTAAATGACCTTACCAGATATAAATACAAAACAAATTTCATTAAAATTAGTTGGGCCATTTTGGATCACAACAAACACTGACACATTTTTTTTATATTTTGCTATCCCCGGCGAATAAACGGATAACTACAAAAACTCAACTTTACTGGAAAAATAAAAAACTATTTTTCGTTAAAACATTTGTTCAAGAAACCAACACTTTTAAGAGGGATAACTTTTTTTAATTATTACAAGAAAATTTTTAAAAAAAATTAGTAGATATATTTAGACCTGTAGAATTCAAATATGAAATAAAAGCAAAAACAAGATAATGGTGATAATCCGTTTATTCGTCAGGTACGGTGATTTTAGTTTATTTGCAAACAACAAAAATATTCCACAACCATATCAGAATAATATTTGCTAAGTAAACTGTTTACTTATTTAATTACCTACTTGTGAATTCTCAAGTTGTGACACAAAAATAAAGATGGTCAATATTGTTAGGACTAAATACAGCTTTTTAATGTGAGATAGACGGACGGGGTCTTTTGACCCATTTTAAAGTTTAGCGTTTTATAATTTCGAAACTATTAATTGTTATTGTTGTGCTATAATATCTTCCCATGACTTTTAACAAAATAGTTCATATTTCAATATTTTTTTCAAAAAATCTCATATGCAGGTCTTGAGGAATTTTCAATAAATTAATTCTATTATAATATTGAGAAACACAAAATTAAACATCAAACATTTTTTTATTATTTAAATTACAAATTTATTATATTTAAAAAAAAAATAATTTTCTTATGCCTATTGTAGCTAAGTCTAAAATGTTTTCCCTCAGTTATCCTTGCACATTTAAGGATTTATCTCAAGTGTATGGCACTTGGCTATACAAATGGGACTGTCATTTTTAAACAAGCAAGATTGCTCAATTTGTTTACCTAGTTATTCATGTTTTCTGTGGGAACTAAAAATGCATGTTTTTCTCTACATTTTATCTATGTGGTTAACTGTTTTGACCTAACCACTTGCACTGGGGTGATAACATGTTTTTAAAATAAATAGTACCTAAATATACCTCTTATATCAGTCTAAGATAACCGTTATGTAATAAAATAGAAAACTAAGTACATGAATAGGTTTTTTTTTTTTTTTTATTTATTTATTTATCCGCGATCAGTCGCTGACTATAGGCAGATGTGTTGAGTGGCTATGTCGTTTGAGGCTCGGACTCATTAGTCCCTCTTCCTTCTGGTAGTAGGTTGTCAAAGATGTGTCTTCTTTTCAACCGCTTTGTTATTTGTGGACGTTCAATTAGCGCCCTAGCCAGTGGGTTCGAGTGGATTTTCAGGCGTTCGCAGTAGCGGCCTCCCAACATCTTTATCTCCTCTTCCACCGTAGGGACCTCCATGTAATCGTGTACTTCTTGGGTTTTTATGTACCATGGGGAATCTGAGATGGCGCGGAGTATTTTATTTTGTGCCCTTTGTATTATTTCACGATTCGATTTGGAAGTTGTGCTCCAGATCTGTATGCCGTAGGTCCATACTGGTTTTAGGATGCTGGTGTAAACCAATCGCTTGTTTATAAGTGATAGGCGTGATTGGGGCCCTAGCAGCCAATACAAGCTTTTAAATCTGCGGTCCAACTCGGCTCTCTTGGTTTTTACATGTTCTTTCCAGGTTAGACGTCTATCCAACATGAAACCAAGGTACTTCACTGAGTCTTTGTGAGGCAGTATTTCTCCACCTAGGTTTACGGGTGGGCAATTTCCTCTGCGTAAAGTGAATGTGACGTGCGTAGATTTGGTAGCGCTTGTGCGGATTCTCCACTTCTGCAGCCATTGCTCGGTTTGCTCAAGGCATGTCTGGAGAGCTATAGAGGCTTTAACTGGTGAAGCTTCACATGCCATAATAGCAGTATCGTCTGCGAATGTAGCCGTTACTGTGTTTGTGGTTTCAGGTAGGTCCGCAGTGTAGATGTTGTACAGTACTGGACTAGCTGTGCCTAGTGGATTTACCTGCTGCAAGTAGCCTATGTGTATTTCTTGGGTCTAAGCTACGTTGAGCTTGATTTTTGGGGATAGATAACCATAGCTACTCTGCGTAGCTATTTGTTATCATTTATTAATGGAGTAGGCACTTGGGGGGCCCTGTTTATCGCGCCCTGAGCATGTGTCCAGTGGGAAAGAGGGACCTGTTGATATGGGCAAAGATGATGCTTATCATCTATTCTGATTTATTAGTTTTGTGACTCTTTGTCATAGAAAAATGTTGTTTCTTCACCCATGGTCCATGGTAGAACCCTGCTTATAATGACTGAAGACTCTATTTTCAAATTCCTCTAAGGCCTAAGGCACTTATTTCTGATCTGTTTCACTTACGCCGATGAAACCTGCGGGCGTAACTAGTAACTGTAACATAATATTAACTTAAAAAATTTCTTGTTTCAGTCAACAAACAAATCAACGACAAAGAGCGCATCGCAGCAGCCATGGAGAACCCTAATCTGAGGAACCTGGTGGAAAACTGCATCGCTGAAGAAGAATAAACCATGGCACCGGACGTAGCATTCTCCAACATAGGCGATAAAAATGAATTCACAAAGTTCACCAAATTCCTCGCTTACAAAGGCGTACAAGTCATTGTGGAGTCACGCAAAGGGGTTAAAATAGAACCACACAGTAAACCTATAACCTCAGACACTGATTGGTTTAACCTACAAATACCGGATTCCTCTGAAGTCAATCAAGCTACCAAAAATGCTTTGCCATCAGATAAAGTGTTGGAAACTATCAGATCTCAGTTGCACGTAGAAATATCTGTACAAACTGAAGATGGAGACGAAATGGTACTCGAACTATGGACTCTAGAACTTGATGACACTCAATTTGATACATCCCTCAAAGCAATGAATACCGTATACTTCAGAATGGGTATATTACTCAAGTCGCTTATCTCGATTACTAGAATCACACCCGCCTACCACTTGTCTAGGAAACAAAGGACTGAATCTTTCACAATCTTCTACAGAGTTTACAACGGTGAACCAAAGTTAAAGTCCTTAGGGGAGTCCGTTAAAAAAATTCATGCAGGCATGTTGAAAACTCCCCTAGGAGCTATATGCTTCTCCGTTGCCTACAGAACTAACTTTTCCATATCTCCAAATAGAATGGACAACAATAAAATTCTTCTGTTGAAAAGTGACCACTTTGAATTGAGTCCAAAGCATGTAATATTTGAATCGAAGAAAAAGAAGGAGCCAAAAAAAGATAAGCCGGCTATACCAGTGGATTTGAACAAGCCTTTAAGATTGGCAGCATTTGTCGATGAGCTAGTAGTTAGACAGGCTTTTGAAGATTTCCTAGCAAAAATGCCAATACCTAAATGCAGGGTACGTCCCATCAGCCCGGTAAAAGAGAAATGTATTCAAACGAAGAGTACTCAAGATTTGGACGTGACTTTGTCCAAAAGTCCTACATCATTGAACGAAATGCCTCCGAAAAAGTTTGCTGGATTTCGGCACGAAGACGAACCACCTATCAAATTGCTCCACTTTCCCTTTGCCGATGACCATCCTTTGCGAGACTTGGCTGAGTTTTACAAAGATTTCTTCAATGCTCCTCATTTGAAATTGTCCGAAGATATAGTGAAAAGTGCAGAGTCAATAAATGAAGTTGAGAGTGATGATTTGTCCAAAGATTTGGTTCTGTATGAGAATTCAGTGCTGGAGTTTGATCAGCTCTTGGAAGATATGTGCAGATCGGCAGAGTGGAGTGGTAATTGAGTGTAACGAACATGATGGAAACCCCTACTGATTCTGATGAAAAAAATATTAAATTTTCGTGAAATCCTCAATTTTCGTGCTTTCCAATTAATTTATTGCGAAGTACCCAATTCAATTTTTGTGATGGGGATCATTTCAATTAAATGTTTGTCAGATCCGATTATCAAGTAATCTTTACGTACCTATCTTATATCAGATTAGTTCATATTTAAAAATGATCTGACATTTTCTTTATATTAGAGTTTATGGAAAAACTAATTTAAAAAGGGATATAATATTATAACTGGGGATTTCATATATTTACTTGCAAGCGGACAAAGTATAGAATTTACAACTTTAACTTATAAATGCAGTTTTCACTTATTTCTTTTTACTACTAAACAATACCTTGCTAAATTTTTTGTCACATATTTCATAAAATCCCCAATTTAATTTATACCAGTGGGGATTTCTAGAATGTTTGTCTGAGGGGAACAAATAGAGTAAAAAATGGGTAAAGACTGATTTGGATGTTCGGCGATGGTTAAACTTGTGAATTTTATTTACGAAAATATATAATGTTATTTAGACAATAGACTTTCCTTGTAGTCATAAACAGACAGAGAAAACTTATAGACAAGCTGTGCCCAGCGGTTTAAAAGTAACCTATGTGATTTCAGGTTCTAAACTAACAACTAAAATACCAAATATAATCTTTAATTAGTGCTTAATGCACTTTAGATTGTACACATACGAGTACTTTAATTTTATTAAGATTAATAATTTCTGTTGAATTTGTATTGTAAAAAATACCTTTTCCAAAGATTTTTTATTATGCTCTGCTGTTTAATTCCTAAACTAGTTGCGCCCAGCGGTTTTACTTACTGAAAATAGCATAATATTTTGAAATCTGTTATACCAAATCAACACAGTTCATCCACTACAGAGTAAAGAAGTAAATAAAAACTTCCACTCACAAATAAGAACTGCAAACTTGTCTAAAGTTTTGTCTGTCTACAAAAAATAACTGATTTACGATAGATCTCTAATTTTAGTCTAGAATTTCATAGTATAGATTATACTGCACATAATATCACAAAATTTGTAAGAAAGGCATTATGCTATTCGGCAAAAAGAGAGGGGTAGTATTTCTGATGAATTGAAAATGTTCTATTATAATTTAAGAGAGCAACTTTGAAAAAAAAAGGTTAACAATCTAAATCACCACTAAACACTCAAAGAACCTACTTGGGTAAATGTTTTTTGTTTAAATTTAAATTTTATCAATATCGGTTGAGCGGTTTTCAAGTTATGATAACAAACTTATGGCTCGCCCTCGCTTATAAAAAGCGGGCTTGTAGTCCGTATAATATTTGTTATTAACCAAAATTACTTAACTTATTCATCTTCAAAATAAACAGGTAAAACTTTAATTTTACCTTAAATTAAAAGCTACCTAAATAGGTACCTATTTAAAAGGAAAGAATGACTGTCTGAACACAGCTCAAACAGCTTAAGGCGCTATGGTAAGTGAAATGTATGTTTTTCAAAGCCTAATATAGCAAACTTTTAAGAAGATCTACTACTTTATATTTTAGTATGTGTAACTTCAATCTTTGAACAAGAGATCTTAATTAACAGAAACATGATAATTGTTTTTTTTCTCGATAGTTTTATTTTTTTTAAATATGCCTAATTTTCTTCCTTCCATTTAAATATTTGTAAAACTAGGACAAAAATAAACATTTTATTTGATACATAACATTCAAACGGATGGCTATATATAGGTATTTTATCGATAAGTTTATTTAATGATTTTTAATTGAATTTTAATTCCCACGGAGCATTACCGCACGCACTCAGAACGCCGGTGACCACTGTCAGCGTCGGACCTGTGCACTTCGATCTCACCTCCACTACGATTACACACGCGCGTTTGAATTATTTAGGAGTACTTACATATATTGTGAATTTCCAAATCTCAGAAGCGTGTAGGGGGTTTAATTTATTTGTAATTAGATAATAAATATTATAATCTTTATTTTGTCCTTCTAGTCGATTATTAAAAAATATAACACACACGTACTATATAAAATAAATTAGATTAAATTAATTTAAATTAAATATTATTATAAGTTAATAATTTAATTAGATTAAATTAATTTAAATTAAATATTAATATGAATTAATTATTAAATACGATTAAATTAATTCACATTAAATATTAATATAAACGAATTATTAAATTAGATTGAACTAATTTAAAATAAAATCAGATAAATTCGAAAAAAAATCAGATAAATTCTGAAAAATTCTGATAAATTCGAAATAATCAGATAAATTCGAAAAAAAATTAGAAAAATTCTGATAAATTCAGATAAATTCGAAAAAATCAGATAAATTCGAAAATTCATCAGATAAATTCTGATAAATTCAGATAAATTCGAAAAAATCAAATAAATAAAAAAAAATCAGATAAATTCTGATAAAATCAGATAAATTAGAAAAAAAATCTGATAAATTCTGATAAATTCAGATAAAATCAGATAAATTCGAAAAAATCAGATAAATTCGAAAAAAATTCAGATAAATTCTGAAAAATTCTGATTAATTCAGATAAATTTAAGAAATCAGATAAATTCGAAATAAATCAGATAAATTCAGAAAAATCAGATAAATTCAGAAAAATCTGGATTCTGAATTTTTTCGAATTTATCTGTTTTTTTTTCGAATTTATCCGATTTTATCTGAATTTATCAGAATTTACCAGATTTTTCAGAATTTATCTGATTTTTTTTCGAATTTATCTGATGTTTTCGAATTAATCTGATTTTATCTGAATTTATCAGAATTTTTCTATTTTTTTTCGAATTTATCTGATTTTTTCGAATTTATCTGAATTTATCAGAATTTTTCTATTTTTTTTCGAATATTTCTGATTTTTTCGAATTTATCTGATTTTATCTGAATTTATCAGAATTTTTCAGAATTTATCTGAATTTATCTGAATTTATCAGAATTTACCACATTTTTTCAGAATTTATTTTATTTATTTTCGAATTTATCTGTTTTTTTTTCGAATTTATCTGATTTTTTTAATTTATCTGATTTTATCTGAATTTATCTGATTTTATCTGAATTTTTCAGAATTTATCTAATTTTATCTGAATTAATCTGATTTTATCTGAATTTATCAGAATTAACCAGATTTTTTCAGAATTTATTTGATTTATTTTCGAATTTATCTGATTTTTTTTCGAATTTATCTGATTTTTTTTAATTTATCTGAATTTACCTGATTTTTTCAGAATTAATCAGATTTTTTTCGAATTTATCTGAATTTATCAGAATTTTTCTAATTTTTTTTCGAATTTATCTGATTTTATCAGATATAACCAGATTTTTTCAAAATTTATCTGATTTTTTTTCGAATTTATCTGATTTTTTTAAATTTATCTGAATTTACCAGATTTTTTCAGAATTTATCAGACTTTTTTTAGAATTTATTTGAATTTATCAGATTTTTCTCAATTTATCTTAATTTATCAGATTTTTTCTGAATTTATCTGAATTATTGTTTTAATTTAATTTAATTAATTGGTCCAATTTAATTAATCTAATCTAATCAATTAAATGTAATCTAATTTTGTTTTTTTTTTTCAACAAAAAATACGTGTATCTATAATATTTATCTCGTGTCTCATTTTTTCGATCTTGTCCAAAAATTTTAGCACATTGTAACCCCCGACGCAAAATCGACGGGGTTTTATAAGTTTGACGTGTTTGTGAATGTGTGTGTGCTAACTACATGCAAAGAATCAATCACCAAGGGTCAATGACCGCGCACGTTTTACGATAAGCGTACGCCACACGTTTCCAACGGGCGTTCTGAGCAACTTTTGCCCGCACTAAATACCTAATCTGCTCGTAAAGCCCCGCCTTAAGGAATTTTGTTAAAATTTGGAACAAAGATATATTTCAAGGATGTATTTATTTTGTCCTTTTCCATACCAAACATGGGTATTGAAAATGGGTCTGTAAGAAATTGCCTAGTGCGATAAGACGGCCGATTGTTAACCTAATAAATTGGCACACTAGCCCCTTTATTTTCATTCCCTTTCTCTTTTTACGAAGTGTTGCTGTCTTTTTTTTTCTGTACATAATATTATAATTCTTTACGTTGAAAACTTGCCAATTATATTACAGTAATTTTAAAAAACATGAATGTATTTTGTAAATAAAAATGTGAATTATTTTATTCTTTCCTATTGAATGTACAAATTTTATATATTAGTAATTTTAATGGAATTTTGGTTAATTTTACTGTAAATGGTTAGTTTAGAAATATTATTATTGCTCATATCTAAGTTGTAGTTTTATTGGTTGGAATAAACACACATACTCAGAATACCTTTTTCGTTCTTTTATTCTATTGTGAGAATTCTATAATAGAATAGAAAACTCTTTATTGCACACCACAAATACAATAAAATAAGCTTAGAAATAAGATTACACATTAGAAACAAGAGTAGTGGAGTTTAGTATCTTCTAAATATATAAAAGGAAAGAGTGACTGACTGATCTATCAACGCATAGCCTAAACCGCTGGACGGATTGGTTGAAATTTGGAACATAGATAGGTTTTATGCCGTAGACCTCCGCTAAGAAAGAATTTTACCATGTGGGCAAAGCCGTGATAGTAAGATTATATAAATATGACTATAACCTTCTAGCATCAGCTCTCGCAACAACGAATTATATTTACTTCGTTGGCTCGCAACTAATATTATCGTTACGTGAACGTACCAAGGACATTTTTTATGCAAAGATTTTTTAGCGTCCTTACAAAAATTATGATTAGCTGCGCCCAGCGGCCAGCCCTAGCAGCAATGTACAGAGACTTTTCGTGGTGGCAAAAGTTCCCAGTCGTCACCGGGTGACTTATGGGAATTTATTCCCATTTGCCACCTGGGACAGATGGGAATATGTATAGGTACATATATAGACATTTCTACCCATCACAATGGACTAGAATTCACCAATTATATCACCGAAGAGGGAAAATTAAATCAGTTATAAAGAAATCAGTCAAAAAATATCCTCTAGCTCTGATTGGTCAATTCTAGTCCAATCCAAGAAGATTATCTTCATGGATCTATAGCTAGTAGGTACACTTGCAAAATAAAACAACTCAATACTTAAATAAGTTTATTTAGAACTTTTTGAAGGACTTCTTCGAGCCTTTGCCCTTGGAGACCTTCAATACGTTGAACCTGACAGTCTTGGACAGGGGTCTGCATTCTCCAATGGTCACGATATCTCCTAATTCTACGTCCCTGGAAAGATATACAAGAAAATATTAGTAAAAGAGGAATTGTAAAGGTATTTTTTGTGATATTTTGAGGGTAATCAGAAATTGGGTTAAGAATACACGGTTTTCGTCAATTGGTATTCGGAAGACCGTCGTGTGAGTATCATCATTTAGATTTTAAATAATGGACTAAAACTAGCTGTGCTGTTTTACCCTTTGAAAAATAGCACCTACATACCAAATTTCACCGCAATCGGGCCTTTAGGAATGAGTAACAAAGATTAATTCACCTAAATTGGCAAGCTGCACCAATTAAGTTCGGCAGAGGTCATAGAAGGCACTTTGCGGATTAAGAACACTACTACAGCAGCAACTTGGACTGGCAACTTTTTCGCAGCTAGCCGTTTCATACATTTACCGAGCTCGAATGGCCGCTGCCAAACTATAATATTGGTGCAGTTCGCCAATTTAAGACCTGTTTGATATAGCAATTGCATTAATTATTATTAACCTTTTGAACGCCACGGCACAAACGCATTTTCGTGCCCTGTGCGCCAAGGCACAATTTAAAAAAAAATCCTACGAAAGAACTAGTGTTGCCAAGAGTCGATAAATATATTTATTTCACTTTATTAAGACTGGGTTTTTTGTCGTCTATAGACGTCGTTGGCGTACAGGACCCGCAAGTACTTGTCAAGTATAGGTGACTTTGGCGGTCAAAAGGTTAAATATCTAATTGCAATATTTGACAGTCTGCAGAGCGCGTACGACTATCCTACTAATATTGAAGACTAACAGTGGTTTGGAGCACTTGGATTTTCTGTAGATCGGCTTGTGGCCGATCTGTGGTTAATAAAAGTGTTCTTAACTGCTGTAGTAGCTGTAGTATTGTTAGTGTGTTTTTCTCAATAAAGGCATATTGAAGAGGTAATAAATATGTGACTGTGCATAATGTGTGTTTGTTGCTCTTACTCGCAAAAAACAATGAACCAAATGCAACGGAACTCAGTTTGTAGATGGTACTTTATAATCAGATTCTCCTATAGAATCTGGACTTTCGCCCGGAAAAGCAAGTAATAACATAGGCAGTAAAATCTTTAGGGACAGCTTATTTATCTCATTGTCTACGGTGGCGTATTATAGAACTATTCCAGGTACCTGAAATTAATTTTATATGGAAAAATCATTTGAAAAACAACGTTTGTGTTTATTAGCACTCGCGTTCCGACCTCAAAAAGGCAGCTGTTGTTTTCAGCAGTCAAGGTGTTAACTTAAGTCATGAAACATAAACAAGGTCAAAATAAATTTACCTGAAGCAAGGCGACAAATGCACAGACATGTTCCTGTGACGTTTCTCGAATCTGTTGTACTTGGGCAGGTAGTGTAGGTAGTCCCGTCTGATGACGATGGTGCGTTGCATCTTCATCTTCTGAACCACGCCGGTGAGGATGCGACCGCGGATCGACACGTTGCCCGTGAAGGGACACTTCTTGTCGATGTACGTGCCTTCGATCGCCTGGAATGTGGGTTGTGATAGATTTGGTTGAGAGATGGATGGTGTAGTTAAAATGATGTGTTGTGAATGAGGGTTAGTGTTTTCATGATCAATTTCCCCGGGGTTAGACTTCCTTTGCAAGTCGATTAGGTGGATACCCCAACAGTGCCAGTTATTCTACCATCTGAGCAGTGATGTGTAAACATTACTGTGCCTCAGTAGAAGGGCACTAGCTAGTGAAATTACTAGCCTGAAGAGTCTTAACATCTTATAGCTCTAGGATAAGTAGCGCTAGTGCAGTGCATCAAAAATTTTAACTTGTTAAATCCTGGTTAGCACTACCAGTGCTTTGTATTACATTGTGCGCGGCACTGCACTGCGCCTGTCACCATGAGATATCAAGTTGCTAAATCTCATCATGTCTAGTAATGTCATTGGTAACATTGCACTTCAGTGCAGAACACAGTAATGCATGCACATTGCTTGGTGGTTGAAAAATTGGCAAAGTTATGGTACATCTGCAGGCTCTGCAATAGGGGCCTACCACAAAACTACCTAGTCAGGTCATAAGTATTGTCACACAGTAAAAACTTTTCTTTTAGAATGCTGGCCACAAAAAAGTTTATTGAATTCGAATTTCGAATTGTTCATGAAAATAAAAATGTATACTTTTTAGAATTTTACTCATTTTTAAATATGGAGTGGACGCTTAAAGAAGACCGTGTTGCAGTTATTGCGTTGCATCGTTGCGGTTACGCGCCAATTCAAATTTTTGACATACTGAAAAATTTGAATATAACCAAAAGATTCGTTTATCGTACCATCAAACGATACAATAAAGACTCTAGTGTAGATGACAGGTCAAGAAGTGGTCGCCCTCGGTCTGTTAGGACTCCAGCAGTGATAAAAGCTGTGAAGGCGCGAATTCAAAGAAATCCCAAACGTAAGCAGAAACTGTTGGCCCTTCAGATGGGGTTAAGCAGAACCACGGTGAAAAGGGTGTTAAATGAAGACTTAGGGCTTCGGGCATATCGAAGAAAAACAGGACATCGTTTAAATGCTCGTCTAATGGACCTGAGACTGAAGAGATGCCGCGCTTTGTTGAAGCGGTACGCGAGAAAAAAATATCGAGAAATTCTTTTTTCGGATGAAAAAATTTTTACCGTAGAAGAGAGCTACAACAAACAAAATGATAAGGTGTACGCACACAGTAGTGAAGAAGCGAGCAACCGTATTCCGCGTGTCCAACGAGGTCATTTTCCATCCTCGCTCATGGTATGGTTGGGAGTTTCTTATTGGGGCTTAACAGAGGTACATTTTTGTGAGAAAGGTGTAAAAACGAATGCAGTTGTGTATCAAAATACAGTCCTGACGAACCTTGTGGAACCTGTTTCTCATACCATGTTCAATAACAGGCACTGGGTATTCCAACAAGATTCGGCGCCAGCTCATAGAGCGAAGAGCACACAAGACTGGCTGGCGGCGCGTGAAATCGACTTCATCCGGCACGAAGACTGGCCCTCCTCCAGTCCAGATTTGAGTCCGTTAGATTACAAGATATGGCAACACTTGGAGGAAAAGGCGTGCTCAAAGCCTCATCCCAATTTGGAGTCACTCAAGACATCCTTGATTAAGGCAGCAGCCGATATTGGCATGGACCTCGTTCGTGCTGCGATAGACGACTGGCCGCGCAGATTGAAGGCCTGTATTCAAAATCACGGAGGTCATTTTGAATAAACTTTATTGTCATAAGAATCTATGTTTTTAACCCCCGACGCAAAAACGACGGGGTGTTATAAGTTTGACGTGTCTGTCTGTCTGTCTGTGTGTGTGTGTGTGTGTGTGTGTGTGTGTGTGTGTGTATGTGTCTGTCTGTGGCATCGTAGCTCCCAAACGGATGAACGGATTTTGATTTTGTTTTTTTTGTTTGAAAGTAGAGTTAGTCGAGAGTGTTCTTAGCTATGTTTGGTGAAAATCGGTCCAAGATGGCCGCCGCTACAAAATGGCGGATTACTTTTTTCTTCCACGACCCCCTCAATATGGGTATCAAATGAAAGGGCTTAATGAGTAGAATACAGCCCACTATATAAAATTTAAAATCCAAGATGGCCGCCATACAAAAAATGGTGAAATACGTATTGCGTTGGGGGTTTTTTAAATTTTTAATTTAATTCACTTGTGTTAAGTTCATTTTGGTATATAAATGGTTACATAATAAATAAACTTGTTCCAATAATTTTATATTAAACATGTGACAGAATTTATGACCTGACTAGGTATATTTTGGATAAATAGGTTTTGTAGCAGACCAGTACGCGTTAAAATCTCCACCCGTTTTTTTTATTAAGTTAAGATTTTGATAGGACTGCAATCAGTTTATGGGTTAGAACACGTTCTTCTTTCATTTGGTAGTTCAGAAGACCGTCGTGTGGATATCATCATATTACAGTCTCTATCAATATTCTAATTTTATACCAGAGTAATCATGGATGGGCCAGAGGAATCTTTATCAAAATTGTAAAATATAACTCTTCTAGTAAAACAATATTGAATATAAAATCTAGTTATTGTGTTATTTGGGGTCAAAATCATTGTGTTACAAGGGGCTCTAAATGCTTTCTGTAATATAACACACGGTGCTGCTCACCAGTTCTGTTGCTTGAACTTGGCTTGACACGCTACTGCATTATAGATCTAAAACAAGAGCTAGTTCAGGAATTCTGATAGGCGTACAAAATTTAGTACAATAATTTAAGATTTCTCTGGCTCCTTCAATATTCCTCTGTTGTAAAGTGTAAATGATGTTTATGATATGAGTCATTATTAGTTAATGGTTTGAATTTTGTTTGTTAGCACATTTTGCACAAAGCTTAAAGCTAATGTTATGACATGGGTATTTAGACACGCGGCAGCGAGTCAAGCCAAGTTCAAGCAAAGGAACTGGCGACCGCGCCGTGTGTTATATTACACGAACCGTCCAAAGCGCGTTTTGACGACTTTTTACACCCTCGTTATACAAAAACTATTACACATAGACAAGTCAAATTTGGCACATATACTTAAATATACGAACTATATCTCTGTTCCAAATTCCAATAACACAGCTCAAACGGTTATTTAGATATAAACATCCAGTAATCAGTGAAGTTAATACATACTGAGGGATAGATCAAAAGTAATATCCCAGTTCCAGATGACCTAGAAAGCTGAAATTTGGCATCCCGATAGGTAATGTCGTAGTAACAAAGGGAAAAATCAGAAACTAGTAATTTTTTATCATTTTAAATTATTATTAATTTTTTAAAAATGTATGATATTAAAGTTTGGGACGCCTAGGAACGCGTAAAGCAATACATGTTGCATGTTGCTATAATTTTTGTGTAGGCGGCTATTTTCTGTTAGATACTACGAAGTGCGCGCGAGTCCACTATTCCTACTAATATAATTATAAATATAAATACAAACTGTATACCTACTGTACGTATGGATATATGTTTTTTACTTTTTCACGCCTAAACGGGTGGGCCGATTGACTTTAAATTTGGTATAATAAAAAATATAGCTTAGACCCCTGGAATAACATTATAATATACACTACTGTACCAAACTGTATAGTGGGTAAAACAGCTAGGCACAGCTAGTCACTAATAAAAATAGGTTCCTGGTACCTACGTAACAATTGTATATCCTATGTAAATACCTATCAATATATCGACTCACCAGCACAAGGCGGCTCAGTAACATAGAGGTAATAATATTAACATTGTTTACAATAAAAATAATGTATGTATATCGCCTTAGGTGCTAGTTGGTGTAAACATTTTAGATACCTACGTACCTGTAACGTATAGTCATGATATTATAGGTATGTGGCGGTATCTGGGGGCACGGTAGTGCCCCCGCCAAGTCGTCGTCATTACAAGTCTTGTCGGCTTAGGTTTCTTTTGATCGAAATTCTAATCCAGTTCCAGATGATCTAAAAAGTTAAATTTCCATCCAGGTAGGCGGTAGGTATAAGATAGCTGGGTGAATATAGATAAATTTATCAGTAACTAGTATTGTTTAAAAATCAATTGATTAGGTACAATATTCAAATCAATAGTGCACATAAATGCTATTTATAAATAAGTACTAAATTAATTATAGGTATAGGTATATCGAAGCACGGCGAGGCTCACGGGCCGCGGTGCGCGGTGCGACGGCCGTGCCATAGAGCAGTGGGGTGGGGAATGGTGCAATAAAATAATCATTTGGTATTAATCTTATTATGACTGGGTGTCTTAAACCTATTACATACTAAAAAGTACTGTACAAAAAGCAATGATATCCCATCAAAAACATAAATGTGAAAAGAGAGCCAAGTTCAATATTACGATGTATGTACTCATAGTTACCTATGATTTGGTAGTTGACTTCAACGACAAAAGAAGTGAGATCTAAATGGATGCCAAGTTCAATGGTCAGTCCTGAAAAATATTTACAACAACATAAAATATTTTATTACAACTTAAAAGATTATTTCTTCTTATCACTTAGAATTAATATTACTTTGAAGCCCAAAGTTTGACTTGGCTAGTTCTCATGGGTACCATACGACGAAGTATCATTAAGATAAGACAATAGATACTTTATTGTACACCACATAATGTTACAGAAAATACATAAGTACATAATTAAAATTAAAAATTACAATGTACAAGTGGTGGTCTTATCGTTAAAGAGCGATTTCTTCCAGACAACCAATGGATGGAGGGGACTAATTTACACGATAAAAGACGGTGGCGCACTAATTAGCATTAAGTGCGTTTAATAGTGACCAAGCTAAAGTTAAGAGAGTGCCTACCTAGTATATTATGAGAACTGGCCAAGTCAGTCTTTAGGCTTCAAAATAATATTAATTCTAAGTGATAAGAAGAAATAATCTTTTAAGTTGTAATAAAATATTTTATGTTGTTGTAAATATTTTTCAGGACTGACCATTGAACTTGGCACCCATTTAGATCTCACTTCTTTTGTCGTTGAAGTCAACTACCAAATCATAGGTAACTATGAGTACATACATCGTAATATTGAACTTGGCTCTCTTTTCACATTTATGTTTTTGATGGGATATTAACTTACTGACTCATATCATAAATATCATTTACAGTGATGGTGAGTGAAATCGCCGTAACATCATAGTAATGTTACCCAGGAATTCAATTAGATAATTTCAATAAGATGTTAAGTTAGTGATGTACAATGTTGCAGTTAAATAATATATTGGTTACAACACATTTTGACAACATGCAAAATTTTATTGAAAATAATAGTATTCGTGCAACTTACCTTATTTTAAAAAGCTACATGAGATATTCAGGTTTCTGAAAACCCTAAATTGTAAAAGAACAAATTCCTATAGTTATGATCAGTCAAAATTCAAAACTGTATGTACTACAGTCAGAAACTGAGTCTATTTATTTGCTTGCTCATAAGTAACCAATAGAATAGAAATATTTATAGCATAAAATGTGGTGTACAATGCCAACACCCCACTTGTCATAGAAGTTCGCGAAATTCTCAAACTTGACCTTTTTGAGAATCAAACACTTCACGCAATATTTGCTCCAAATGGGGCTGGCTTTCTAGAGCATCTAACATACTTGAGCATTTAAATTTAATTCTGTTCATAAGTTCTTTTACAATTCAGTATAAATACTTAATGTAATAAAATATACCTTCACCTGTGATAAAGAGAATTAAAACAGAACATTTCCTTAATATACTTACAAAACATGAGTCATGATTACTCTGCCTATCTCTTAAAATATGTACTGGAAAGGCAGATGCTATATTTCATTATATCAGCTATGTTTTCAGTACATTTTATGACAATGATTACTCTGCCTTGTCCGGGCAGTATAAGACCACAAAATTTACAATTTTTTCTATAATTTGAAATATTCTGTTCTAATAAAAGCTCTATTTCCTGTGCCATGCAACATTGAAGCTGTTGGTTTTGTATAAGCTAGGACTAACTGAATATTTGCATGCCAATTGTAAGCGGACTTCAAAATGGGAGGTTATTAATATGATATGTTTTAATAAGTGCAAGATATTATATTAGGTATATTTCCTGATTATAGCATTCCTTTGAGGAACAACTTTCAATTATATTAAACAAAATTTCAAAATATTAGGTGCACAGTGCCCATATGACCATAAATTTTGTCCCAAACTACAGAATTTGATCAAATGATGGCCACTTTTTAATGAGATTTTATTCTTTTTTCATTCATTTAGTTAAAAAAGGAAGTAAAAAAACTATAATCAAATAAAAATAGTTAAGCAATTTTTAAGTTACATATCAAACCTAGTTCAATCAAAATGAACTTGAAGTCAGCTTATTTCTTTCCTAAATTTAGCTTAATTCAAAAGATATTCAGTTAGCCCTGATGTCCATAGCCCAGCCCAGCTCTGTCCCCGTCCTCCACCAGAAAACTGTAAAAAAACCGACCTCTCTGGGAGTCTTGAAACCTAATCCGACATTCTTATGATGTCTCATATCCTTCCGTTTCAACCCCCCCTTCTTGTTAAGGAAGACGGTTGCCTGTTTCTGAAACGCTTTCTCTGTCTACGAAAACAAAAAAGAAAACAGTTAAAACACACCATGCCGTTAAGTTTTACCTCTCGTGGAGTCTTGAAACCTAAGCCCACGTCTTTGTGGTACCTCAACGGTTTGCGACTACGTTTCACGCCGATTCCCTTCTTACGGTTGAGGAATACGGTCGGTTGCTTTTGGAATGAACGTTCCGTCTGTAATGTCAAGCTATGTTAGTTTCTAACTACATAAAAATCTAAGGAAACTATTACACAGAGTAATCTTACGATTACAAGTACAGTGCCAGAGTAATCGTACTCTGGCAAAATTTTGGTTTTTTGTCTTCTTGATATCATTAGCTATTTAAATTTAGAGATAACAATTATTGAGACTTCGTAACTATAAGAAAAAACGAACCTTATTTAAATCACACAAGCCAAAATTTGTAAAATAAGAAGTTTTTGAAAGGATATTTGGTGAAATAATAAAAAATAGTTTAGTTTGACTGCAATCAGAGTTTGGGTTAAAAACACGAGCTTCATCAAAAATTCAGAAGACCGTCGTGTGGATTTCATCATTTTACAGTCACATAATGTAAACTAAATATTATTTAGTAGGATGTCGGTGCAGTTGAGGAAATAACTGGAGGTAAACATAACCTAAAAATTATATTCTTTGAACAAGAATTTTGTTAAAATACTTTGTAAAACTGTCTAAATACATTAAATGTAATAAACTAAGGCGGGCTTTTAGGGAAAGATGCACTATAAATACGAAATATAGGCGGATAACCTATTGAATAGTGGTGAATAAATTCACACGAAGCTAATCCTTGGCAGAGCGAATATCTGCATGAAATTTGATAGAGATATTATTTAGAGTGTTATGGACTAGTCAAAGGCAGTAAATATATAATTCTTAGCACATTTTTGAGAAATGTAATCGATACATTTCGGTGTATTCGAACCTCCACGTGCACCAACTTGAAGACCACATTTTTCACTATTCACACATATATAAACCACATAAATTTATCAGAAATAGTAATAGGCATTATCATATATCACTTTTGATTAAAGAACTGTAAAATTCACTGAGTTTTTCCATTATTTCTTGAATAAAATCGGCACGTACCTGATCCGCCATTTTGCTTGATAACGAAAAGAAGTTACCAGTGTTGCCAGTCGAAAATCTTAAAACTAATATTATTAGCTACCATTTTTGATATATTATGAATGGTAAATAAATCAACCATAATTTTTACACAAGAATGCTATTCTCTATTTTCTGCCACTGCTCTCTCTCTTCTCTCTTCTTCTTCTTTCCTCTGCATTATGAAATTATGGTATGTGTACATCCACGTCTCCTGCTCCTGTTTTGGTTCAAACATTCAACATGAGCTTGACATCATTAAAAAAATCTCGGCGATAATTTTGACTTCTTGTTTGCTCCAACAATATTTTTTGCTTTCTATAACCATAACAGCAGGGGGCAGGGGGCCTAGACAAGCGCCGATCGTTTGTCGTTATCGCTAAAAAAATGTACTGAGATGACATTCGTTATCGAAAAACAAACGACAACGACTGTCATCTCAGTACATTTTTTTAGCGATAGCGACAAACGATCGGCGCTTGTCTAGGCCCCCAGGAGCTGGAGACGCGGCTTACGGTGAGCACACCTATGCATTTTGCTGTGGTTAGCAGTTGCAGTCTTTTATAAAAATAATAAATTAAATAATATGTTATTGCATTCCTTCTAAATATCATGGATTTTAAAATAATGCAGGGTACATTAATGAATAATACATACTTAACAAACGAAAGTAATGGTATGGTAACTATTAGGCGTTTGCTCCGCAAATTTCCGTTTACACCATTTGTGATTTGATGATTATTTTGAGGCAAATTTATTTAACTGAAAAATAAATATTATGTTTTAAAGTATTAAATATTATCGTGTTGAGTATTGGAAATGGAGATACAATGTCTTTTTTGAGCTCTTTACCTTAATCAGCGTTCAATAATCCTACCAATTATTTGCAAACATTTTCAGTGGGCAATATTGCTATAAGCTGTCAAAATCAGGTATTGTCAATTTGACAATGTCAGTAAAAAATGACAATTGACAATTCAATGGCGAATTGTTATGAAAAATAGATGCTGAATTTTATTTGTAAAGTTTTCGCTGAATAAAATTCAACTATCGCATTGATTGTTAGTTAGATTGTTAATTTTTCCAAATATTTTTTATTTCTGTTGTGCAAATTGGTGTTTGGCTTTGTGTTGATTGGTCTTATTGCGATTGAGATTTGAGATGAGATCAATCTTCAACTTTTGTCATGGCCTGTTATTGAGTGATTTTTAATATTATTGGTTGATTTGTGATGGAGGAAGTGAGGCAGCTGGTGCAAGAGGAAGGCAGGGAGGCAAGGAACCTCGTAGCATTCCATGTTGCCGTGGATAGTCCAGGTTTAAACTCATTTTCTATATTGCTTATGTAGGTAGACTTTGTTTTCTTTCGTGGGCGGTAAACCGATTCTTATGTCGTCGTACAATATTTATTGATAATAAATGAATAAAATTTCAACACCTACTTGTATAAACGAAATGAAATAATATTTCAATGATCATTACAGAAGAACACAATGCTTTCTGTTTTCTAATAAGATTTTATTACCTACATATTTATATTTTATGTAAAAGTATACCTATATGTAATAATTTATATACTTTATGAACATATCACCCATTTGCGATGTTAGTGTAAGTCTCAAAGAGTGTAATTTTACAAGCTTTGTACATTTTACCAAGGTTTTGTGTAAATTAATACTTTTTCTGTCATTGCAAATGGGCGACATATGATAGGTACCTACCTATTTTATGAATTGAAATAACAGTTTACATTGATAAAACTAAAGTGCCTATGCGAACTAACATCATTAGATACCTACCTCATATCTATATATATATACTTATATATATACTCATATCTATATATATTTACTCCAGTGCATGTTTTGGTTTGAACAAAAAGATGACAACATTAAAAAAAAATCTTGGCGATTTTGAAGAATATTGATATTATGTTTTATTGTATGTGCTTTCCATCAGGTGTGGAAACCTAAAACATTGTTGGAGCAAACAAGAAGTTGACAATGTTTTGTGAAAAATGTGATGTTTTTGTTGAGTGTTTGAACCAAAACGATGCAGCTTTATCTATGCATGCTTATGTTTATGTAAATGACAAATTATAATGTAAATGACATATTATAATGTGTGTAAATGACAAATTAAGCAGATGAAACCACAGAACACTACTGGTTATAAATCTGTGCAACAAATTCTAAGTCATTTCAGTTTCCTGTTTAGAAATTCTTCACAGCTGAGTGGTTTTAAATTAAATTTGATGTATTGCATCCTACACTATGTAACTATATGCTTACTATGATTTTTATGTATTTTACTTGGTACTGATTATAACATAATATATAAAAAATAATATTATATTAAAAATTCTATTATTATGTTAAAAGAATATAATAATATATTATTTATGTTTTTTATTAAATAATTAATTATAAGGTACCTATATTATTTTGAAATTTAATTTTGTAGTGATATGGCTTGAATGAAATAAATGATAGTTTTATACCTACTAATATTATAATATGCGAATGTGTGTCTGTCTGTTACCTCTTCATGCCTAAACAACAGAACTAATTTAGATGAAATTTGGTAGGCATAGAGATATTTAAATCTCAAGAAAAGACATAGGATAGTTTATCCCATGTTTTTATACCATGAGATAAAAAGGTTGCGTGTAGCCCTGAGATTATAGAAGTAGGAACACCCCAGGGCCAGTAGCATGCCATACGGGATCCCGCTGAAATGTCAAGAGTAGAACTGTCATCTCATACATTGTACTTTTGTGAATGTATGGGATGACAGTTCTACTCTTGAAGTTTTGTCGGGATTCCGTGTGGCATGCTACGGCCACAGGTTTTTATTGGGTTGACCCAATATTCTCGAGCCGTTACTATGGCAACTGCGATGTTAGCTATGCATCTACAGCTACATTGCTTAGCATTGATAGAAACGGTTTCAGCTAAGCTATGTTTTTTCGTAGCGTAGCTTCACATCTTCGTAGCATAGCTACATAGCACATCTCTAGTGGAAAGGTACCACACTGTCTTACTAATATTATAAACAAGTGAAATTTTAATAAAATACTTTTCAAAAACAAGCTTTTATTGTTATTACCATCTCGTATCAAAGAAATTGTCAAGACAAATCAAATGAGCCCAAACTCGATGGGGTTGCGCCATTTAATAACGGAGTTCCTATGGTCGCCTTCCGGCTCCATCATCAGATCAGCTCCATGTCATAATAATATTGCACTGTCATCCGATTTATACAGGTATGCAAAATTTCAGCTCAATCGGATACCGGGAAGTGGATCAAATTAAACTTGCAAGATTTTATTACAAACAGACAGGTGAAAGTAAATAAAAGCTTGTATAATGCGAAAGTTTGTGACAGGTGGATAGATTGAGCTGAAATTTGGTATAGAGATAGCTTAGACCCTGGAATAACACAAAGGCTACAATACAGCAGATAAAAATGCTGGATGCAGCTAGTACATTTTATGTGCAAAAAATGTAATGTAGCTACATAAATAAGATATAAAAAAGTTCATTAACCAAACATAAGGAAATACCTACCTGATGAATACTCAAGCGCTATAAATAAACTTGCAGTTGTCTCAGACTCTTGTCATTAAAGCTCTGACTCACACAAACTGGTTGAATGAGGTTTTATTTAAAATTATCTAGGTACCTACATTTTTGCTATGACATGAATGAAATATTTAAAGAGAAAATATTCCAATATGATAAATATATTTAGGTACATGATATACAATACATTCATAATATAATTTGTATGACCATATTCATTTTAGGTGTATCTTATTAGAATAATATAATACTTTATTGCATATTTACTAAATAATGACAATGAAACTAACTATAATATAGATTATAGGCCATCATCATCATTGCCAGCCCATATCATCCCACTGCTGGGCAAAGGCCTCCTTCCCTTTGTGCCATGCAATTCAGTGCAGTTCGCATCCAGAGCCCCTATTGGCTAATTCTCACCCACTACGATTGATGACAACTTCAATGTACATTGCTGCATTTGTTATTTTACTTATATTGATGAGTAGGGTTAAGCAAGTAATGTACGCAATTTTGTCTATAGATTCTAGTATTTTACATGTCGTTTGGCGATAGCCAATAGGCTCTCTGGTTTTTCCTGCGATTGCTGCAATGTCATCAACCCCTGGGGCAGGTTGTCTGCCGACGCCGCGGACGAGTGCTTCGGCGTAGCCGCTGCCCCGGCATTATGGCGTCCCGCAGGAACACCCCCAGGTTTTTTAATGGGCATCCCCGCCGCGACCATCTTCGGCGGGGGAGTCCCACATACCGCCTCGCGCCCCGCGCCCCCCGGCATGGGGTGATGATGCGTAACGCATTTTCCTGGGTAAAAAAGGTTGTCTGCCGACGCTGCGCCTCCTTCTCGAGGCATCCATTCTGTTAGGGACCTACTCCACAAGCTATCACCACGCCTGGCAATATGTACTGCCCAACTCCATTTGAGCCGCATTATCCGCTTGCCCACGTCAAAGACTTTCGTCCTGTGGCGAATCTCTGTATTGCGGATGCTGACTCTCAATCGGATGCCCAACATGGAGATAGATAGATATAGATTATACTAGCTACGTCTAGCGGTTTTACCCGAAGTACTTATGTAGCCTATGTGTTATTCCAGGGTCTAAGCTATCTCTATATGAAATTTTAGCTCAATCGGTCCACCCGTTTGGGCGTGAAAGAGTAACAAACATCCAGACATCAATTCTTACAAACGTTCACGTTTATAATATTAGTAAGATCAAACAATCGTCAAATCACAACACTAGGCAATTGGGCTATAATAATAAAATAAAAATAAAATGCCTTTTATTTCACGAACTTAAATAATATTTAGTATCTTTGTGTTAGTAGTTTTATCTTAATCTATGTTAGTATCCAGTATAAGTCAAAAGAAATTCTTGCGATAAACAAACATTAAAAATGGTTTTCCAATCACTCTGTCAATCCATCCTCTCATATTGTAATTTAGTCTGGGGCGGAGCAGCAAAAACGGCTATGATAACTTTGGAAAGATCACAGCGGGCAGTTTTAAAGGTGATGATGAAGAAGCCATTTAGATATCCCACTTATGAACTTTACCAAGAAATTCAAGTCCTCACAGTAAGACAGCTATTTATCTTGAAAGCAGTCTTATTTGTGCATAGAAGCACCGCTACACTCAAAGAACCCCATAAGGGCCGTCTTCGAAAACGTGCGTTCAGAGTACCTGTGCCAGTAGTAAAGTCGGCATATGCTCAAAGGCATCCAGCTTACTTGCTGCCTCGGATTTACAATAGCGTAGCAAGACACTGCGAAACCAAGAAGGAAAGTTATTCTAAAGCCAGACACTTGCTACGATCTTGGTTAATGACCAAATCATACACAGATACAGAAAATCTTATCTACATGTGACAAACACCCTTACACACACAGACACACACACAGACACACACACAGATACACACACACACACACTCAGACACACACACACACACACACACACACACACACAAACATGCGCGCGCACTCTCACACTGACTCTCACAAACATGTGCAACTTATTTAACTTATTTTTCAAATTTGTTAATATTTTTAACTAGTTAAATGTTGTGAACTGTAATTTCGATCAAATTCCTCCTGTAATTTGGGTCTTAATAAGTAATCTTTGTAAAGGTCTCCACGACACGGGCCTTGAGCCTAGTGTGGGGCCGCCGTAAATACGTTCTTGGATAGGAATATAGTTTAATGTTTAGAGACTCTATTATATACATAATTTAACTTCCATTGTATATCGTTTAAGAGAAATAAACTATTTTCATTTCATTTTCAAGTTATTTGTTGAGAACCCTGGTTTTTTGTTGAGAACCCTGAACTGGAGGCCTTCACCTGTACAGACAGGTGAAGGCCTCCTCCAGGGCCAGCCATTTGTCTCTATCCTGTGCTGTCTTCATCCAGTGTGGTCCAGCGGTATTTATAATATTGTCCTGCCATCTTGTGTTTGGTCTCCCCTTGCCTCTCTTACCCATGGGGCCTGTCCATGAGGTTATCTTTTTGGTCCATCTGTTATCTTGGAGTCGTGCTACATGGCCTGCCCATTTCCATTTTTGTTGTTTTTGCAATTGGGTTATAATGGTTTCAGCTCGCATAGCCCGCAAGCCGCCCCCCCGAGCTGGTCTCCCGCCCCCTCGTCGCCTCGTCCCTAGGACCGCAGTCCGGCTGCGCTCGGCCTCCGCCGGGAGGGACAAGCGCTCCGAACTACGGTCGCGATACTGGGCCCTGCTGTTTGGAGATCTGCAGCGTTCCGTAAGTTATATAATCTATAGCCTATGTGTTATTCTAGGGTGTTAACGCACCGATATCGCCGCGTAATATTTCCTAGAATAAGCCCACTACAATCTGTTCGCGGAACGCGGTGTGCGGAGGGATCAGCCGGCCGGCTCGACACGAGTGATTGACCGATCGTGGAAAGGTACGTGCGCTTACAAAGGGTCTAAGCTATAGGGTATAGGCTATAGGGTCTAAGCTATCTGTATACCAAAATGAGGTAGATACAACAAACGACTGCAGAGTTTGTGGCGTGGGTACAGAAACCATGGAGTACATTTTGTGTGAATGCGACGAGTACGTCGCCACATCGTCGCTTCTTAGCCAGTAGGCTAAGAAACGCATGAACGCTCCTTGAGACAGCGTACTCTAAACCGGAGGAGTACAGGTTTCTTCCTCTTGGGATCACCACTCTAATTAACCACTTCTTCGAAGAGTAAGAAACGGTAGGCAAGGGGTTAACATAGATCCCAATGGGTTGATGTGTTGCTGACTTAGTGAGCCCCCTATATAAGATAAGATAAGCCGCCCCCTCGAGCCGGGCCCTGCTGTTTGGAGATCTGCAGCGTTCTGTAAGTTATTATTTTTTCTCTTCACCTCCCATGGTCCTGCCTGCCTTTGCGGCTTACGGACCGAATCGCGGGACCCGTGGTACTTGCCTCTGGCCTCTGAGGGGTACTGGCTCAAACATACCGCGCAGTTGCTTCGAGCCCTACAGATATTTCCATTAATGTCCCGGCCATTCTCCCATGCATCTTCCATCATGGGCATTCCCTACTAATATAGCGTCTTCCCCCCTAAATGGGGCTCGACGTCACCAAACGAAACTCTTTGTAAGTTATTAATAACTTTTCTATACAGTATGCTAGTAGCGCTAGTACGGTAGTGCTTGGTTGTCTGGAAGAGATATATATTAGCGATAAGACGTTCAATTGTAACACTTTCTCTAATGTGTAATTTTATTTCGAATTCGGAGATACACGGATTTTTTTGACACAAAAAAAAAACCATACATAGGGGACAGACAGATAGACGCGCGAAGCCACTTTGTTTTATGCTATGTAATGATAGGCTGTGTTTGACCACAACACTTCTGATGGAAAGTGCAGTTGCGGGCGACGATGAATCACGTAAGATGCCTTGAAAGGCCCATAGAGCTAGTAAGAGGGTAAAATTTCAATTACTATATTTTTCCAAACAAATATTTATTATTATTTATTTATTTTATTATTCAGCACAACGCTAGGACTAACTTAATGCTAAAGTAGAAAGTAAATAGGGGAAGTTAAATAAACTTACTTGTAACACGGTAAAGAGATATCCAGTAATGTGACTCCCTAGAAGCGGTTGAACGCAAGGTCGCGCGAGTTTGCAACGATTTGGGTAGGGTTCGGTAGGCAGCGAGGTGCCGAATAGGCGTTATTATTGTGAATTACTCAAAATATCAAAAGTAATTAAATACTTTGTGATATTTTTACTAATTCACAACCATTATTCGGAAGCTTTGTGCATAAAACGTCTATTCGCCACATCGCTGCCTACCGAACTCTATATCTAAATCGTTGCAAACTCGCGCAACCTTGAGTTCAACAACTTTAGGGAGTCACATTACTGTATATCTCTTTACCGTGCTTGTAATTAAATACACTTAATAACTCTCAATCATCGATACAATACAGCCTAAGTCATTATGTCATGTAATATGCAAGTGGGAAAGCCCTACTTGTACTGGTAACTTATTGGGATAGATGTCGTGAGCGTGTTAGTTTTAATTTATTGTTGGTTTTTTCTCTACTGATAATAAAAAAGTACACAGTCAAAACATTAAAAAACAATGTAATTTGACGAAAGATTTGAGAGTGTCTTCAATTTGATGCGGTTATATAGTTTTTTGATATACAAGCACACACGGAAACAAGATAATTCGCAAAAAACTGGCAACGTGAAAGTGGAGTGCGCTAGGAGTTTGCTGGGCGGGAGAGTGGCGTGTTTGTCTGAATTCCGATAAATGCATTTGAGAAGATCGTCCAGGTCTTATTCGCACTGGTGATTATTACTATTAACTGTTCTTAGTGTCAGAGCGCTGAAATTAAAAAAGATACTTTAAATTTGTCTTTTGACAATGTTGAATAATGTCTTTTTAACTTTACTACACTATATCTATTTTATTTTTGACAGCTAGGAGTTAGAGTTATATAATGCACCAGTGCGCGATAGCAAATAGACCCTAAGGTAGAGGAGGGTTTACACATACTCATCCATACCTTCAAATTTGTAATATTAGGGTTGGTCACTTATTTCAGACGCGCAAGTATTTAAACTAGGGGCATCTATTCTGAAACATAATTTGCCTTCCTATTGTAAGGTCGATATAGAGGTAAAGATAGACTTGGGTATCGACGTTCTAGTTTAAACCACTGTTAAACTGTCACAGTGTTACTGCGACCTCTTAAATGGAATGAGCTTTTGATTTCAGATATTATTATAATATTTATTGCTATCAACTGTTCTTAGTGTCATAGAGCGCTGAAATAAAAAAAAAAGATACTTAAATTTGTTTTGTGACATGATAGTGACAATGTTGAATAATGTCTATGTAACTTTACTACTCTATATCTATTTTATTTTTTTATTTGATACATCTTAGGAAGACCAACAGCTTACAAACAAAATTATAAAAACTTACAATAGTAACAAAAAGCCAATAATAGGTCCTCACGGCTAGCAGCAAGATAGTAACAATGCGTTAAACAGAGTCAAGAGCAGTCTTAAATCATATTATGTATATAGACCAGGTGTCCGTAATTCCGAACAAATTCCGCCGAAAAAGTGGCTCATCGAGAAATCACGTGACTTTAATTTAAAAAAAGAATCTTATCAAAATATGGTCTTGATTGGTTAAAAAATAAATTGTGCGGCATTTTATTGGGTACTGTAGTACGCATGCTCTGAATTTGTCAACACTCCATTTTGATTTTGACAATTATCCATTTTGACAAGTTTTAAGGGTTAATGACGTTTTTGAACATTCATGTAACAATATTATATTTTTTATATTTTTGCGCTTATTTACCAGCAAAAAGTGATCCCTTAACACACATCAGTCATGTGTGGCTCCAGCACCATATCATAACACATCCTGGTATGATCAATGAGACATAAAACGAAAATATTTTCACACAGATTTGACGTTTTCACTTGAAAGGTAAATAACAGACTGAAGCCCGAAATTATAACATTTTAAGCTACCACCTTCTCCGGCAACATTTCTTATATGTCTTATATGGATCGCAGTTACTCTTCCCGACTTATTATTTATTCGTAGATATAGACAATATTATAATAATTTTTGATAGCTAGGAGTTATATGTATAATGCACCAGTGCGCGATAGCAAATAGGCCCTTATTTAGAGAAGGATTTTAACACACTCATCCATACCTTGAAATTTGTAATATTAGGTTTTGGTACTTATTTCAGACGCGCAAGTATGTGAACTAGCGGTATCTATTCTGATATAGCATTTGTCTTCCTATTGTAAGGTCGATATAGAGGTAAAGATAGACTTGGGTATCGACGTTCCAGTTTAAACCACTGTTAAACTGTTACAGTGTTGCTGAGACCTCCGAATGGAATGGTCGTGTGATTTGTGATATTATCTAAGTAAATCTTACTAATATTATTATTGTATTATTGTATTGTGAATGTTTATATCAGTGGAAATCGTTGTTAGCTAAGCACATTTTGTATACTTACTTTAAAATCTATACTTAGAGCTGTTGATTTTCCAAATAAAATAAATAAATAAATATTATAAACGTGAAAGTTTGTAAGAATTTATATGTTTGGATGTATGTTTGTTACTCTTTCACGCCTAAACGGGTGGACCCTATTGAGCTGAAATTTAGTATAGAGATAGCTAAGACCCTGGAATAACACATAGCCTATAGTACAGCGGGTAAAACCGCTGGGCGAAGATAATTTATTAAGTGATACAAAATAATTTAAATCTTGTGTTATAAATACCCATTTTTAATTTTACAGGTAGGAGAGATTTACAATACCGTCGAAGCGCACGAAAATCTTAACGAGTGCCAAGAAGTAATCCTCGTTTTGGAGAACTACACCAGAGATTTCAAGGCTCTGGCAGAATGGTTCCGTCTTAAATGGGAGTACGACAACACTCCACCCCCTCAGAGACCTCAAAGTCTCGCTTGGGAGATAAGAAAGACGGACTTCGTAAGGCCTGAGTCTCGCAGAACCTCAGTCAGAAGCTCTCCGTCCGTGTCAGGCAAAAATAGCCCTTCCCTCTCAGGACATAACACTCCAAGTGGCAAAAACAGCCCCAACCTAACTGGCAAAGCTAGTCCGGGCAGTGGGAAAATCAGTCCGAGAATCGCTCCGAGCACTAGTCCTAAAGGCACGGTTGAGTTCTTCTCCAACAAACTCTCTTCCAAAACTGCAACCAAGCCCGAACCAAAAAGCGGCAAGGAGACGAGACTCTCTGATATCAAAGAAAAAGATATTCCCGCCTTAGAAAACAAAGAAGTGAAAGATGCTCCTAAAGAGGACGACCCACCTAAGCCTATCGTAGAACTGGGGAGAGCTAAAGAATTTCCAAACGTAGCTCCGAAGCCAGTTACAATTAAAACACCGAAACGCAAGCCTAATGAAGAAAAGAAAGACAGTGAGCTCTCTAATCAAACTAAAGATTTAATTAACAAACTAAATGAAATGGAAAACGTGTTTCTTGTTAGACATTTGAATGAGATTGCTGCTAAAAATGACAATTTACTTAACCAAGATAAAGAAAAGGATAATTTGAAGACTTCTCAGGATGCCAAACCGTCCGTTGAAACAGTTGTTGCCAACGACAAAGACAGTGAATCTGTAGAATCTCCAGAGAAATCTGAAGACAATTTCGCTGATATATCAAATGAAAGCACAAAATCTAATGAAGAGAAAGCTTCTCCCTTAATCGCTGATACTAATGAACCAAAATCTATTGAAACTCCAGAGCCAACTAATAATGAGATTAAAAATAATGTAACGAAAAATAAAAACGTAGCCTCACCAAAAAAGGATGCAAGTAATGTAGCTAAAGAAGTGAAAGAAGCAAAAATAACAAACACTAATAAAGATACCAAAAAAGAATCTAATAAAAAGGCACTTAAAGATACTACTAAAACTGACGCACAAAAGAAAGATTCTAGCAAAGATAAACCCGAATCGAATACTAAAGATGATTCTCCTAAAGAAAGTAAATCAGAATCAGTGAAAAAAACTGATCTTAATGAAGTCAAACTTGAATCGACGGAACAAATTGATTCTAAAGACACGAATGTAGAATTGTCACAAAAAGATGATTCTCAAAATGAAAGTAAAGCTGAAGAAACAACAGTTAAAACAGATAGCAATATTACTGTTGAAAATGACCCTAAACAAGAAGTCTGTAAAGATATTAAAATTCAAGAACACACAATGACAGACTCAGAACAAATTGATAAAGAAAAGAAAGAAGACAAAGATGCAAAAAAAGTTGAAGTAAAACCTGAAATAAAGGCTCCGACCAGACCTGCATATTCCCAAGCGGCTGCTAAACCTAAGTTAGTTACTAAAACAGAAGTAAAAACGCCCACTAAAACGGCTTTATACAGAAGTAAGACTGTCGTTGAAATTCGACCCATAACTCAAAACCAGAGACAAGCAAATCGTAACCCTAAAAACAAATGCAGCTACCCCTTCAATCTTACTACAGGACGTACTCTTTTCGACGCTCCCGGGAATAACAACAATAAAGTTATAGCAACTAAAAGACCTATAAATCGCCCACAATTAGCATCAGGGGATAGGTCCCAAAAACCAGATTCAAAGTCTAGACCACCTCGCCCTGTATCTTTGAAAATAAATGAGCAGGGAGATAAAAAGGAGAAAATGAACCCTGCTTTCGAAAAGATCAAAGACTGTGAAGAATATAGTAGTTCTGACACTGTTATAACACAAATCGACATGTCCAGAATTGAATCTAGTGAGAGTCTGAAGACTATAGTCCCAGATTTCGAAGTAGGTAACTCTATTGAGGTTCTAAACGTGGATGGTGACAAAAATGACAATGACGGTTGGTTAACAGTGAAATCTCGACGTTTGAGTCGGGAATCGAAGAAATCAAAGTCACATTGGGCTAATAGATTCCACCAACCATCTGCCACAACAAGTTTACCAACTCTTAACATGATTGAATCACCGAAATCCGAAACGAATCCAATCGAGTCTAAACTAGACAGAGCCAAATCAGAACAACCCCAAAACAAGCTCGAAAAAGCGGAAAAAGTTCCCAAAACACCCAAAAAAGAACCGAAAATGAAAGATACTTCGATGATCCGTCAGAAATCTGACGTGACAGGTCTTAAAACGCGATCTTCGCGCAATAAAGCGTTGAAAAGAGACAAAAATAAAGATAAAAAAGATTCTGAGCTGACGAAGAATAGACTACACTCTTCTTTGGAAAGTCTAACCACTGGATTAGCTAGGTCTCAAGAAAGTACTGAGGATGCTTTCGATTTTGACAAGTGGAAGACAGAATTCATGACTACCTTTAAATATTTGGAAGAAGATGACCAAATGGCGAATAATGAGATTCTTAAGACTGCTGATCCATCGGAAATGTCGGAGATAGCAGAAATGACGTCTCAGATAGAGGAGAACGAGCGTAAAATCAGTCTTGCGTTGGACTTCCAATCGGAGGCTGATCAGAAGAAGTTGTGCCAAGAAGAAGACTTGCTAAACAGGCAGATTATGGAGCTGCAGCAAGTTTCTGACATTGAATTGGACACGGAAACCGATGATACAGAGGTAATTTATAACTTTTTATTAAGTTTACTGGACTGGCATTTTGAGTTAGTGTTAATTGTTATTCCCAAATGAGAAGTTTCAGAACGACATTTCTTAATTTTTAGGCTTCCGTAGTCATCAAGGAAGCCTTATAGTTTCGCTTTGTCCGTCCGTCCGTCCGCGGCTTTGCGGAGAAACTAAAAATCCTAGAAAGTTGTTATTTTGCACAGATAAGGGCAATAGGTTACCTCTCATACATGTAAAATGGGGATGAAAATTTATTTTCTGGCTGATCCCGTCATGTGGGATATCGTTGAATAGGTTTTTTAAAATGTGGGGCGGGTTTCTAAAAAAACTTTCGATTTATTGATCCATTTGAAAGATATTCAAGTTTTAAACTTTTTTTCGGGCGTCCAAAGTCGTCTTTCGTCGCCGCATCCAAAAAGAATATACAAAACATGCTAGGTGTCCTCCCAGTTATGGGAGATCAAGGTGACTGACATGCTTAGAAAATTAGTACAATAAAGATATTTTTTTTCCAGACGGACGCAGAGATCCTCTGCGAAGAGTCCACAGAGAGGTGCCAATCGGACAAGCTCTCCTGCATCAGCAACATAACGTCTTGCTTGGAGCACCATTACGAGTCTGCCTTGGAGGGCATGTCCTGGGCTGAACGGGTCGACATGCTGGGAGCTTTGGAGGCACTCGTGGCTAGAGACCCTGGTAAGGAATGGGTTTTAATAATTTTTATATACCAATAAGTAGGAGGACGAAAAGAGAAGACATTGATGTGCCAAGAAAGGGTTCTGAGCTTCTTAAGATATGATAGGATAAGAAACTCTTTATTGATCCACATTTAGAGTAAATTTCGGGAATTTTATCTTCGGACATTTAATATACTGCTATCTTCTGAATATATAAAAGGAAAGAGTGACTTATTGACTGACTAATCTATCAAGGCACAGCCTAAATCGCTGAACGGATTGGGTTGAAATTTGGAACATAGGTTTTATGATGTAGACCTCCGCTAAGAAAGGATTCTGCCATGCGGGCAAAGCCGCGAGCATAAGCTAGTGTACATATAATGCTATCTTCAAAACATAGTTTGCAGAGGCTCTTTAATCTAGGTCACCATGAGTAGATACACTGGCAGGTAGATGTCTTACCTATAACGAACATTAAAAAAAAATCGTGTGCTGAAACTATTCTTATAAAATTATTCTTCAGATGCATTAAATTGTTCACACCAGGTCGTGCGCAGCAATTGCATGCAAAACTCTCTGCGGGTATTAAGAGGAGAGGATCATTGCAAGATGTGCTGAGAAGGCTGCAAGCCAAGCAAGCTAGAGCAGAGAAACAGAGGATGAAGCTCCATACAGAACGAGCCAAGAAGATACATCAACTTCTAGCGAGAGTTGAAGAAGTTAAGGTGACGTCTTCTTCTAGATTTCCTTTTTCAAGAAAAGATTTATTTATTTTAGAATCTTAGATTACCAGAAAAAAGCAGTGGAGAATTTTGATTCTTACCTTGTTTTGACAAGCTTAGAAAAAAATGACGTGTTTTCATTTTCGGGGGGAGAGTTGCACATACGGCCATGTGCCCTCGGCGTAGGGTGACGATGCGTAACGCATTTTCCAGTGTTAAAAAGCTGCCCTATTCTATCCTATTTGCTATGACACTGCTGTTTCAATTTACAGATGGCCAAGAATCAACTGATTGATGAGAAAAGAATGCGGATGGAGCGAAGATTGCAGAAAGCTGCCGAAAACAGAGATCAACATCTAAAGGTAAAATAAGTAAAAAGTATTCGTGTAACGTCATGATGTTAAATGACCTAATAGACCTAAATTCCTAAATGGGTGAAGCCACTGGTTCCTGATACACAGTTTTTACTAGTTCGAGAGCCTATGGATTCAGTATATTGTATTGTACATTTATTGTATCAATAAAAAAATAATTGGGGTTTATACTCCAACAGAACAGGTTACCCTACTCACACTGTCAGAGTCAAATCACAAGTTATAGGTTGTGTGGCCAACCTATATGTTGCAGTTTCAGGTCGCTGAGATTACTACTGGGCCTGCAACATGACCTAACGACTGCCTCATAAAGTTATTTGTATTTGTAAGCTCAAGCGACACTTCTCAGATAACAGATTTTCTCGTAAAATATTCGAAACTTTTAAAGGACTTACATACATTTATAGAAAAAGATCCTTTGTAAGTCTGAAAATTTTATAGGTGTTGTGATTTTTTACGTGTTATTAACCCTTTAACCGCCAGACTTAAAATCACTTGTCGTGCCCCTAGCGCCAGGCAAGTTTTTTGAATTATAAATACCTACAATAAAAGTGATGTCTAATATTTATTCTATTTGAGAGAGAAGCATAAAACCAACTGTAAATCATAACTTTATTCACTATTTATCTAATTACGAGTATAGTTTTATAAAATACAGTGTTATGACTTAAAAAATGTAGATTTAAAGTGCAGTCGGAAAAATACGACTTGTCGGAAATATACGACTCTGGCGGTTACGTAACAGAACAAGCTTGTCGGATATATCCGACGGTGGCGGTTAAAGGGTTAATGCGTTTTTATAAAATTAGGTAGTTTTTCATATTAAAAAAATCCCCTAAAACCGGGTTCGTCCATTTTGAAAATAAACTATATGTATAAATACAACAATAAATACCGCGAAATACAACAAGTTATAATAACCGACAAGTTTGACCATCGTCACTCTAAAGCCGCGTCTTCGCAGCTCCTGTTTTGGTTTAAACATTCAACATGAGCATGACAACATCCGAAAACAAGTGAAATTTTAAAAATACTTTTAAATAACAAGCTTTAATTATCATTACCATCTTGCATCATATAGTACTCGTCAAGACAAATCAAATGAGCCCAAACTCGATGGGGTTGCGTTGTTTAATGACAGAGTTCCTATAGCCACCTTCCAGCTCCATCATCAGATCAGCTCCATGTCATAATAATATTGCATTGTCATCAGATTTACACACGCATGCAAATTTTCAGCTCAATTGGAAACAGGGAAGTGGGTCAAATCAAACTTGCAAGATTTGATTACAGACAGACAGACAGACAGACAACAGACAGGTGAAAGTAATATAAAGCTTGTAAAAATCTCGGCGATTTTGATGAATATTGATATTATGTTTTGTAGTACGTGCTTTCCATTGGAAATGGAAAACAAAAAATATTGTTGGAGCAAACAAGAAGTCAAAATCGCCGAGATTTTTTTTGGATGTTGTCATGCTCATGTTGAATGTTAAACCAAAACAGGAGCTGGAGACGCAGCTTAAGAAAACTAATTACTTTGTCTTTTAAGAACTACTTTATCTTTTTTTCAGGACATAGTCCGCAAAGCCCACGACGAGGAAGAGAAACTCCGCGAGATAGCGTTCATTAAGCAATTGGAAGCAGAGAACAGAAGACATGAGTTTCTAGAACAATGCAGAACGTTCACTTATAGACTGAGGGAAATTAGACGCGATCGGCTGGATAAGTTGGTATGTATTTAATAATAATAACGTCTACTGTCCCCAGCGGTTTTACTGTTATTCCAGGGTCTAAGCTAGCTCTGTACCAAATTCCAGCTCAATCGGTCCACTCGTTTAGGCGTGAAAGAGTAACAAACATACATCCAGAAATACAGACTTCCATAAATTCTTACAAACTTTCACGTTTTTAAGTAAGACTTTTAGATATTAATTCACTGACAGCAATAGGGATGTTGACACATGTTACGAATTCATATAAAGTTTAGTTTTTCACATAAAAGACAGTATTAAAAACCTCAAATCACATTTTAAGTACATATATATTTTAATTTCATTATTTTTTACATATTATTACGCGAATGTGAACGCCAATCAGAGCGCGTGACGTCACAACATTTTCTGGAATTACATTTCCTAAGAAATGCTCCTAATTTCGACACTTTTTACTTATTCATAACTTAAAAACCAATAAACCGATTTTGATGCAACTTAAAATGTGTCGAAATTAGGAACATTTCATAGGAAACGTAGTTACGCGCTGTCAGATGTCAGTTCGGAACGTTTTAGCCAGAATTCAAAAAACATTTATATTTACGTATTTTTATATTGAAATTTCACATAAAAATATGATATTCGTGTATGAAATAGTCGACCCATTTCAAACACGAATATCTATCATATGAAAGCAATTCCAAAAACGTATTATATTTATTGCATAAAATGTGGTGTACAATATAAGATCTAAAAAATAATAAATGTGCGCACATTTTGCCAAATTAACTTGACATGCAATTTAAAAAAAAAATACAATAATTATTACATATTTTTACACTAAACGACTCGTGAGTATTTAAAGCCGAAGTGAATACAAGTGAGTTTATGCCGTTTATTTACAAAGATGTATTATTAAATATTCTTAAATTTACAATAACTAAACTAAACTTCACTTAAATCTAATCGTTAACAAGTAATCCTCCTCCCAACGTACCAGGAGCAAAGGTGCCCATCTAGTCAACATCCCTATTAATGTAAAACCCTTTCAGCTGGTCAAAACCACCAACTTCTTTAATTCCAGGAGCAAAAAGCGGCCCGAGAGGCAGCAGTAGGCGCTCGACGCCAAGCGCTAGAAGCTGCTAGAAAGCTTCACGTGGAAACATTGCTTGAGAAACGGAAGGAAAGAGATGCAAGAGTGGAAGAACTGAAGGAACTTAAGAAACAAGAGAGGGATGATGCTGCTAGGGAAAAGGTAGGTTATATTACATTCTAGAAGCTGCTAGAAGCTTCAGGAGACACTACTGGAGGAACAGAAGGAAAGAGATGCAAGAGTAGAGGAACTGAAGGAGCTCAAGAAACAGGAGAGGGATGATGCAGCTAGGGAGAAGGTAGGTTATATTACATTCTAGAAGCAGCTAGAAGCTTCAGGAGACACTACTGGAGGAACAGAAGGAAAGAGATGCAAGAGTAGAGGAATAGAAGGAGCTCAAGAAGTTGGAGACAGATGACGCGGCTAAGGAGAAGGTAGCTTATATTATACTAGCTGCGCCCAATGGTTTTACCCGCTGGACTGTAGCCTATGTGTTATTCCAGGGTCTAAGCTATCTCTATACCAAATTTCAGCTCAATCAGTCCACCCGTTTAGGCGTTAAGAAGTAACAAACATACACACTTACAAATTTTGGTATTTTTAGGGTTCCGTACCTCAAAAGGAAAAAACGGAACCCTTATATGATCACTTTGTTAATATGAGTGTGACTAGTGGACCAGTGAGCACTTCGTAAAACCTAACAGATAAATCTTCATTATGAATCACTCAACCTATTAAAACCACATATAAATCCATTACGTATTATTAAAGATGTAATATAACCCTTATTCCCACAGGCACAAGGCATAAAGTCCCGTCTGTCAGCGCTCGCAGCCGCAGCCGAACAGGAAACTGACGCGTTGAGGTCTAGAATAAGGGACAAACAGGACGCCAGTCAAATGAGGCTCGAGTCACATCTGCAGCATATCAGGGAGAAAGCTACCGGACCTAGGATACCTGTAAGTAACCTAGAGTATCTGTAGTTTCATAATATTTCATTAAATGTGAAATAAACGTCAGTCTAGATAGTATTATGAAGTTAGTCAAATATAAAGAAAGTTAGTCAAGTCAGAAATTGCGCTATTAGTCGGAGGGTAAGCACTAAGAAAAAGAGTCCAATATAATGAAAGTTAGTCAAATATAATGAAAGTTAGTCAAATATAATGAAAGTTAGTCAAATATAATGAAAGTTAGTCAAATAAAATGAAAATTAGTCAAGTATTATAACAGAAAGAGACGAACAGGACGCCAGTGAAATGAGGCTGGAGTCACATTTACAACATATCAGGGAGAAAGCTACCGGACCTAGGATACCTGTAAGTTAAAAGACTTGTGTAAATAATAAATAAATCCATTTATTTCAGGCAATAGTACACTGCCAGCAATGGCAATGCACCAGAGACCTACATCAATATATACTTTAAAGACTAACATACATAACATTATAACTTAAAACTAGGTCACATTAGCGCCGGCGACAACATAGTAAAAAAAAAAATTTTTTTGTAATGTAAATGTGCCGACTTTTTCTTCTGATTACCGACTAAACTCACGGATATAATAAAAAAGTTTATTATTAGTGGTTTATTACTAGCCTCGAACCCCCATTTTCAAAATCTTATATAAAAGTTAATCTAGTATTATGAAAGGTACTTAAATAATATTAAAGCCTAATACCAGTAAGTTTAAAAAGGAAAGAATGCTTAAGAGAAAAGAATGCTTACATTGCTCGGACATGCAGAGAAAATGGATGAAATGCGATTGACGAAAGATAAACAACATATTGCGTTGGGGGGTTTTAAATTTTTAAATTTAATTCACTTATATTATAATTCTCTCTTTTTTCATTTCAGACAACATCAGAAAGCCAAGAGCAGACCAAAGAAGCGATAAAAGAGCAAGAAGAAGAAACATTAAGAATAGAACAGGAGAGAAGAGAACGGGAGAGGCAGAGAGCGCAGCGGAAGAGGGCTAGGAAGTTGAAGCTTAAGATATTGGCTTCGTGAGTATTTAACAGTATTATAGTTTTTTTTTTGTAGAAAGAAGTAAAAAGACGAGCAAGACGCTCTCCTGATGGTAAGAGATAACGCTGCCCATAAATAGTACAGTGCTACCCAGGAATTTATAGAGGTAAAATGTTGGGTGCACTGCGCCAACGCTTCTTACTCAAGATTCATAAGATGTTAACACAAGAACTATACCATCATCACAACTATCAAATGGTGACGCCAAACGGTCATAGTATTTTTTTACAATATTTCTAAAAAATAATATATATAGATCATTCACAGTTATTTTACCTCTAGCCCTTACATTGGCTAGCCTGAAAATAATGTTGCCATGTCAGGTGAGTATTGATTTCCCCATTTTTAACCAACTACAAAATGGCGAATTACTTTTTTCTTCCACAACCCCCTCAATATGGAAATCAAATGAAAGGGCACTGTATAAAATTTAAAATCCAAGATGGCCGCCATTCAAAATGGTGAATTACGTTGGGGTTTTGCGTTGGGGGCGGGGGTTTTTTAATTTTTTTATTTAATTCACTTGTAAGTATTATTTTACAGTGATGTGTGTACTTACATGAATTTCCTGTTTCGAACATACCTAATATTTTATATCATATTGATAGTTCGCAGTAACCACTTGTTCATATTATATTAAGCATCCGATATTGTTATAGATAAACTAGCTTACCCGGCAAACGTTGTTTTGCCATATAAATAATTTCCTAATAATTTCTACTATACACAAAAAATAACTTGCTTATTGGAAGTATGTATGTATGTTAGAATGTGTATATTGTATGTATGTAAGAATGTGGTATATGCGTGAAATAATCATTATTTTATTGAAAAATTTTTCAAACAAAAGTAAAAAATTAAATTTTATTAAAACATTGTCTCTTATAATTTTTTCATACAACCAATATTTCCATTAACATTTCAAAATAAAGATTCATAATGATTGATTTTTTTGGAAACTATGAAAATCTTAATTGTTCAATTACATTTTTTTAATAAAATTAAATTAAAATTACATTTTTATAAGATCAACAACATTTTCGATATAAATAAAAAAAAGTATACTTACAACACAAAATCCGCTGTTATTGGAAGCTCGTGTCACGTGTTGAGTACTTTTGAGGTTATAAAATCACTTGATTAACTAATCGTGCAAAATACACTCAAAATTGATAATTTAATTATTATTGATAAAATATGAATGATTAAAAGTTAATATGAGAGTTACACTGAGATAGCAAAATAATAATTGTCAACGTTACTACTACACTTAATTCATAAACAATAATTATGGCCGACAACTGTGTAGGGAGTGAGAAAGAAAGGAGACCGGCTTCGTTCTCATCCCTACTCCGTGCTGTTTACTGGGTCAGAAGTGACACCTGTAGACATCTGGCGGGGATAACTAATTAAATGACGATTGATCAGTTTTCGACCGGAGAGGAAAAATGATTAAATTACTAAAATGGCAATTAAAAAATAAGGGTTGATCGTAGAAGGGTAAAAATTGAGGATTGTATGTATTTTTGTATGTTGTATCATAAAAAAATAGAAATTAAAAATTTTGTCTAAAAAATAAAATAAAAAATTTAGGGGTGGACTACCCCTAACATTTAGGGGGATGAAAAATAGATGTTGGTCGATTCTCATAGATACCGGATAAGCACAAAAAATTTCATCAAAATCGGTCAATCCATTTCGGAGGAGTATGGCAACGAAAACTGTGACACGAGAATTTTATATATTAGATTCTTTTTCTTCAAAGGAAATTGAGTTTATGGGCATTTGTAAAGCTTTTGATTATTATAATAATTATTAAAACAACGAGTACAAGTAACCTTATCAATTACAAAAAGTAACGTTTGAACAAGAAAAGTAACGCATTTTTGAAAATTTTACACAATATACACAGTTGAATAGAAATTCGCTTACATATTCTAACATTTCGGTGATAATTACTAATTTTTCAGTTTATTTAAATAAGAAATTGCTAATCAACAAAAAAAATCCTTTTCTAAACCAGATAAAGTTATACAAAATTGCCTTATTTTTTTGTCTCTGCTAAATCAATAACTACTATTTTCTAATAACTATTATTTTCTATACCATTACAAGGAAAAAGATTCATTAATTATAAGGTTCAATTTAAAATAAAGACCTTGAAAAGTATCGTCAAAGTCATCTAGACACGAATACAAAAGTAACTCAAAGGGTGAAAAAGTAACGTAAAACGTAACAAAAGTAACGATCTGGCAACATTTTGACAATAATGCAACATAAAGAAAATAATTTTGACATCTGTCAGAGGTAAAATAACTGTGAATGATCTATACAAACAACTGAAATAAAAAAAAACTTTAAAAACAAGCTTTTAGTATTATTACCATCTAGCATCATAAAGTACTCGTCAAGACGAATCAAATGAGCCCAAACTCGATGGGGTTGCGTCGTTTAATTACGGAGTTCCTATGGCCAGCTTATAGCTCCATCATCAGATCAGCTCGATGTCATAAAAATATGGCATTGTCGTCCGATTTACACACGCATGCAAAATTTCAACTCAATTGTAAACCAGGAAGTGTATCAAATTCAACTTGCAAGATTTGATTATAGACAGACAGACAAAAGGCAGCTGAAAGTAAATAAAAGCTTGTAAAAATAAAAACATTGTAAAAAACTCAGCGGGGCCAGAGCCCGCACTGCCGGTGGTCAGGGCCGCAAGGTGAGGAACCTCCGGACAATGCGTGCCGTGTCGAGGATTGCCGCCGCGCTGTATCAGGCCCTTGATCCAACCACGGTTAAGAGATCATCATCAGCCTATGTTCGTCCTCTGCTGGACATAGGCCTCCCCCATGGCACGCCACTCAACTCGCTCCTCCGTCTTCCTCCTCCAACCACTCCCAGCGATCCTCCAGATATCATCACCCCATCTCGCCCAAGGACGCCCTACACTACGTTTGCCGAGACACGGTCTCCACTCTAGAACACGTCTACCCCATCGGTTATCGGTTCTGCGGCAAATGTGACCAGCCCATTGCCACTTCAGCTTGCTAATCCTTTCGGCTATGTCGGTAACTCTGGTTCTCTGCCGAATCACCTCATTTCTGATGCGATCCTTTAGAGAGACTCCGAGCATAGCCCGCTCCATAGCTCGCTGAGCAACTAGGTTAAGAGATACGAGTATATACAGTATTTTGACTCCCTAGAAGCGGTCGAACTCAAGGTCGCGCGGATTCGCACCGAGGTCGGTAGGGTTCGGTAGGCAGCGAGGTGCCGAAAAGACGTTATTGTGAATTATTTAAAATATCAAAACGAATTAAATACTTTGTGATATTTTTCTAATTCACAACCATTATACGGAAGCTTACTGCATAAAAACGTCTATTCCGCACCTCGCTGGTTGCCGATCCCTGTCGACCGCGACGCAGACAAAGTACTGTACGTCTTTTTACAAGCTTTATATTACTTTCACCTGTCTGTTGTCTGTCTGTCTGTCTGTCTGTAATCAAATCTTGCAAGTTTGATTTGACCCACTTCCCGGTTTCCAATTGAGCTGAAAATTTGCATGCGTGTGTAAATCGGATGACAATGCAATATTTTTATGACTTCGAGCTGATCTGATGATGGAGCTGGAAGGTGGCTATAGGAACTCCGTCATAAAACAACGCAACCCCATCGAGTTTGGGCTCATTTGATTCGTCTTGACGAGTACTTTATGATGCAAGATGATAACAATAATTAAAGCTTGTTTTTAAAAAGTATTTTTTAAATTTCACTTGTTACCGTTTTCCAACCGTCTAGCGCGAGCCGAGCGAGGCGTTGGTCGAGGCTCTTTAGACCGTTCACCGACACGACTATCGAAACTAATGATCGTCGAATCAATTATTGTTATTATTGTTGTGAAGAATAAATGAATGGATGTGTACAATAAGACAATTTCGGACAGAAGCAGAGAAGCTCAAACCCCCACAAACCAGCAACCATCGCAGGACAAACTGTACCGCGCCGCCTCACACCTCGCCTCCTGCCTCGCACCACTGCTCTCTCATTATACACATGACGCTAAAAACGACAACGAAGAGTTTAGGTAAGAATTTGTTGTATTTATTTGTTGTTTATCTGAATCCGTGGTGGTATTTGAAACACTTTGCCGTCATCCGTGTTTTTTGCGAGCGGTACAACTTGGGTATCTTCAAGGCACGAGTGAATAGGTACCTTTCTAGGCATCTCTAGTGATCCATCGTCGACCGCATTTTCACTTTCCATCAGGTGGGATGTGGTCAAACATAAACCTATTTAGTATTAAAAAAAAAAACAAAAAAAATCGTTCGCCACCTACCCCTCGCCACTGTTCCGCAATTTCAGACATGAGGCCCGAGACGAGATAGACGAGTTTAGGTGAGCTTTCCTTGGCCGTCCACCGAAATCGCCTCGCTTTTCGCTAACGTCTTATGTAAAATTTTAACAAAATGTTGAAAGAACACCTTGAAAAACGGCGGCTTGAAAATATAAGGTTGCCGTCGCGACAACGATCAGCAATTATTATATTTAAACAATACTATTATGTACTGTAGAGTGCTTTTCACGAAAGAGGTCCCGCGGAATTTAGCAGAACTAAATTTAATTTTATCGATTTTTACTGTAAAGAAATAATTTTTATTTATTAGACAATGTAAATACCTATTTAATTAGGAAATTCAATATAAGAAATTATGAGGAGTATGTTATAGATATTTTAACTTTAAAACGCGCGATAGTGGCGCCCCGCCAAAGAGATTCCTTTCGTGAATAACACTCTAGTATATCACTCGACAAATTAAATACAACTTTATCTTTTCCAGGTACGACTTCGAAGACAAAATAGGAAAAAAGAAAAAAAGGAAAAAAATAGCACAAGACAAGGAGAAAAAGAACAATCAAACGAACGAACAGAAAAACAAAAATGACACACAAAATGATTTAAACCCGAAAAATGATACAAATAACGCACAAAATGACGCAGAGAACAAGAAAAATGATAAAAAGGACAAGAAAAAGTCGGAAAATGATGCACAAAAGAACAAAAATGGAAAGGATGGCCCGAAATTGAGTAAATCCAACTCGATTTGTAGTTCGATTAGTGATATGAGTAAGATCAGTGGGAGAAATGAAAAGTTAATGCCATTGGATGTTTCATCCGTTGAGAAATCAATTGGAGAGTTGTATAGGATATGTACTTCGAAAGATCAGTATATTGTTGTAAGTATTTATGATAAAAAAATTACTAGTTTCTGATTTTTTCTTTTGTTACTATAAAATTACCTATCTGTTTGCCAAATTTGAACTTTCTAGGTCATCTGGAAGTGGAATATAGTTTTGATCTAGCGATCAGTAGTAGTTAACTTCGTCGATTACTGGATGTTTATATCTAAATAACCGTTTGTGCTGTGTTTCTGGAATTTGGTACACAGATGTAGTTCGTATATTGCAGTATATGTGCCAAATTTGACTTGTCTATGTGTAATAGTTTTTGTGTAACGAGTAACGAGGGTGTAAAAAGTCGTCAAAACGCGCTTCAAACGATTCGTGTAATATAACACGGTGCGGTCGCCAGTTCTTTTGCTTGAACTTGGCTTGACTCGCTACCGCGTGTCTAGATATACTTTACCGGGGGTAGACTTCCTTTGCAGGAGGTCGAATAGGTGGGTACCCCAACAGTGCCAGTTATTCTACCGCCTGAGCAGTGTACTGCAAAATTACTGTGCACAGGTAGGAGGGCACTGTAGCTAGTGAAATTACTGGGCTGAAGAGTCTTAACATCTTATGACTCTCGAGTAAGAAGCGTTGGTGCAGTGCACCCAGGTACCACTGTACTAATTATGGGCAGCGTTATCTCTTACCATCAGGAGAGCGTCTTGCTTGTATTCTTACTTCGTTGAATAAAAAAAAATGACTGACTCAACTTTGCAGGCCAAGTCAAAGTCAAAACAAGAGCTGACGATGTTCAGCAGAGTACACGCAGTCAAGACATTGGGACATTTGTTCGCTATATTGGCTGAGAGAGAGGATTTGTTGGCGCAATTACCTATCAAGTAAGTATTTTACAGTAAAATAAGAAATTAACTATTTAAATAATATTGCAGGACATTCGGCGCTAATTAAATAAATATTTTAGGACATTTCACACAGCGCCACCTAACCCCAAGCTTAGTTCAGCTAAGTCATTTGCTTAGCGTGGGGTTAAGTGGCGCTGTGTAAAATGTCTTGAAATAATAATTTAAAACAAGTGATTATTAAAAAAATACTTTAAAAACAAGCTTTTATTATTATTACCATCCAGCACCAAAGTACTCGTCAAGACGAATCAAATGAGTCCATATTCGATATGGTTGCGTCGTTAATTACGGAGTTCCTATGGCCACCTTCCAGCTCCATCATCAGATCAGCTCGATGACATTATAATATTGCATTGTCATCTGATTTATGCATGAAAATTTTCAGCTCAATCGGAAACCAGGAAGTGGGTCAAATATAACTTGCAAGATTTGATTACAGACAGACAGACCGGTGAAAGTGAATAAAAGCTTGTAAAAATAGGTAAAAGCTATCTTTAGCTTATTTTTCTTAGCCTATACCACGCGAAGACCATAGAATCTGGATCAGAAAAGCGTAAAACACAAAACATAGTTATTATTTTATTCATCATCCAGTAATCCGAACATTCTAATAATAAACAACATCTGGTTTTTAATAGTGCCGGACACCACTGACTTAACAAGTGAATTAAATTAAAAAATTTAAAAACCCCCAACGCAATACGTAATTCACAATTTTTTTTAATGGCGGCCATCTTGGATTTTAAATTTTATATAGTGGGCTGTATTCTACTCGTTAAGCCCTTTCATGTGATACCCATATTGAGGGGGTCGTGGAAGAAAAAAATCCGCCATTTTGTAGCGGCGGCCATCTTGGACCGATTTCCACCAAACATGGCTAAGAACACTCTCGACTAACTCTACTTTCAAACAAAAAAAAACTAAATCAAAATCCGTTCATCCGTTTGGGAGCTACGATGCCACAGACAGACACATACACACACAGACAGACAGACAGACACGTCAAACTTATAACACCCCGTCGTTTTTGCGTCGGGGGTTAAAAAGATGACTCAAACGAACGAAACCGTTCGAGTTAGTATAGTGTAATAGTGAATAGTGCAAAGTAGTGAAAGTGTTACACATGCATGGTGCATAAAGAACACATGAACAAAGTGTCTTCCCCTTAATAGATACAATAAGAAAAGTGTTAATGGACACATTCTTAGTTTTAGTCTACCTAGCAATTTAAGTTAAATGTAAATTACCTTTTAGCCTAAGTCATAGGCTAGATTGTAACATAAATAAAGAACAACAAACATAATAATATATTATTTGTTGTGCTCTAATTCATAAAAAAAATAGTGCCGGATTGAGATAATACTGTACTGGTAAAATACTCAGGAAGCCAATATCTTAAGCTTCAACTTCCTAGCCCTCTTCCGCTGCGCTCTCTGTCTCTCCCGTTCTCTTCTCTCCTGTTCTATTCTTAATGTTTCTTCTGGACAACAGACAGGTGAAAGTAAATAATAGCTTGTAAAAAAGTATAAATGTGAAGTTAGAGTGGTATAAACGTTTTGTATAATTTTAGCGAGCGATCGGAACAAGACCGGCTGAGTCCCGAGTAAGTAAAGACTCAAGCCAAACTGTGTCGCATGCAATCGATGTTATTCAGTTCTAACTTAGATATGTTTGTATTTTCTATCTGTTAGCGATCTGTGTCTGACGTAGGCGAATCGTATTTTACAAACTGCCTAAGCCCGTTTATGAACTTTAATAGGATGCACCCGTACGGATTAGTGCACATTGATGATAAAACTATATGTAATACTAGCTTATGTTCGCGGCTTTGCCCGCGTGGTAAAATCCTTTCTTGGCGGAGGTCTACGTCATAAACCCTATCTGTATTCCAAATTTCAACCGAATCCGTTCAGCGGTTTGGGCTATGCGTTGATAGATCAGTCAGTCAGTCACTCTTTCCTTTTATATATTTAGAAGACCGGCTGAGGCCCGAGTCGAGTAAGTAAAGACTCACGCCAAACGGTGTCGCATGCAAATCTGTTAGCGAACTGTGTCTGACGTAGGCGAATCGTATTTGGCATTTTACAAACTGCCTAAGCTCGTTTATGAACGCAAATTATATTAAACGGCTAAAGGAAAAATTGGAATCGACTTGTCAAATTGAAAGCTATGGTGATCATAGTATCTAGTATACTCGTAAAAACTCCTACGGACTAATAGAATAGAATAGAAATACTCTTTTCATCCCACTATCTCGGAAAGTGTATTTTTACTCATCGATATCTGACTGGAAAAGTCCATTTTATCCTCTAGAGAAATTCAAATTTACTTTACCCTCTAGAGACAAAAACATAATTAAACCTATTTACTTCCACCTCTATGGTACCGAAATAAGCGTACAACTTTTTTAAATTTGTTAAAAACTTGGAGTAAGAACCTCTTTAGTAAACTTTTTTTTTTAATTTGCTTTGGGCGCACCATCAGCCTTGCCAGTAAGTTACTTTTGTAACATATTACGTTTCTTTTGAACTATATTTACGTTAGTTGTTTGGATATAAGTTACATTTCGAGGAAATAATGTTTTTAATGAATTATATAGTACTGTAATAGTAAATAATAGTTGAATTAATTTAGAGTTAATAGAATAAGCCAATTTTTTAATAACTTTATCTAGTTAGTAGCAAGATTTTTTCTAAGTATTACTTTTTAGTAACTTTTTTATTAACGATTTCTCACTGTAATAAACTGAAAATGAGGAAATAATCACTAAAACGAATAGGTAGAGTGCTTTTCACGAAAGGAGACCTTTTTGCGGGACGCCACTATCGCACATTTTAAAAGTTTAAATACCTTTAACTTTTTAACGCCTCATAATTTCTCATATTTAATTTCTAAATCAAAAAGGTATTTATTTTATGTAACAAATAAAAATGATTTTAAATATGAAGTCCAATAATAATAGAATAAAAAATTTGTTCCGCTAAATTCCGTGGGACCTCTTTCATGAAAAGGACTCTTAAGTAAGCGTACCTACGTAAATTAAAATTGAATACTGGTTATTTTCGAAGATAGTGCACTGGCAAGACTGTGCGCATCCATGGTGAGAATAATTAAAAAAAAAACTTTTAGCATTGAGTTATTTCCTCGCTGAGGGGGGATGAAAAATTATGTGTCACACTCGAGTGCAAAGATTTTTGACCTTGTGCTCTTTTGATTCCCTCGCTAACGCTCAGGATTCTAATTAATAAATCACTCGCTACGCTCGTGATTTAATTTTAGAATCCTTCGCTAGCTCGGTCATACAAACTGAGCACGCGGTAAAAAAGCAACTTTGCACTCTTGTATAACAAATCTCATCAAAAACATAAATGTGAAAAGAGAGCCAAGTTCAATATTACGATGTATGTACTCATAGTTACCTATGATTTGGTAGTTGACTTCAACGACAAAAGAAGTGAGATCTAAATGGGTGCCAAGTTCAATGGTCAGTCCTGAAAAATATTTACAACAACATAAAATATTTTATTACAACTTAAAAGATTATTTCTTCTTATCACTTAGAATTAATATTATTTTGAAGCCTAAAGACTGACTTGGCCAGTTCTCATAATATACTAGGTAGGTACTCTCTTAACTTCAGCTTGATCACTATTAAACGCACTTAATGTTAATTAGTGCGCCACCGTCTTTTATCGTGTAAATTAGTCCCCTCCATCCATTGGTTGTCTGGAAGAAATCGCTCTTTAACGATAAGACCGCCACTTGTACATTGTAATTTTTAATTTTAATTATGTACTTATGTATTTTCTGTAACATTATGTGGTGTACAATAAAGTATCTATTGTTTTATCTTAATTATACTTCGTCGTATGGTACCCATGAGAACTAGCCAAGTCAAACTTTGGGCTTAAAAATAATATTAATTCTAAGTGATAAGAAGAAATAATCTTTTAAGTTGTAATAAAATATTTTATGTTGTAAATATTTTTCAGGACTGACCATTGAACTTGGCACCCATTTAGATCTCACTTCTTTTGTCGTTGAAGTCAACTACCAAATCATAGGTAACTATGAGTACATACATCGTAATATTGAACTTGGCTCTCTTTTCACATTTATGTTTTTGATGAGATATCATTGCTTTTTGTACAGTACTTTTTAGTATGTAATAGGTTTAAGACACCCAGTCATAATAAGATTAAAACCAAATGATTATTTTATTGCACCTCCCCCCACCCCACTGCTCCATGGCACGGCCGTCGCACCGCTCACCGCGGCCCGTGAGCCTCGCCGTGCTTCGATATACCTATACCTATAATTAATTTAGTACTTATTTATATATAGCATTTATGTGCACTATTGATTTGAATATTGTACCTAATCAATTGATTTTTAAACAATACTAGTTACTAATAAATTTATCTATATTCACCCAACTATCTTATACCTACCGCCTACCTGGATGGAAATTTAACTTTTTAGATAATCTGGAACTGGATTAGTATTTCGATCAAAAGAAACCTAAGCCGACAAGACTTGTAATGACGACGACTTGGCGGGGGCACTGCCGTGCCCCCAGATACCGCCACATACCTATAATATTATGACTATACGTTACAGGTACGTAGGTATCTAAAATGTTTACACCAACTAGCACCTAAGGCGATATACATACATTATTTTTATTGTAAACAATGTTAATATTATTACCTCTATGTTACTGAGCCGCCTTGTGCTGGTGAGTCGATATATTGATAGGTATTTACATAGGATATCCAATTGTTACGTAGGTACCAGGAACCTTTTTTTATTAGTGACTAGCTGTGCCTAGCTGTTTTACCCGCTATACAGTTTGGTACAGTAGTGTATATTATGTTATTACAGGGGTCTAAGCTATATTTTTTATTATACCAAATTTAAAGTCAATCGGCCCACCCGTTTAGGCGTGAAAAAGTAAAAAACATATATCCATACGTACAGTAGGTATAAAGTTTGTATTTATATTTATATTAGTAGGAATAGTGGACTCGCGCGCACTTCGTAATATTTAACAGAAAATAGCCGCCTACACAAAAATTATAGCAACATGCAACATGTATTGCTTTATGCGTTCCTAGGCGTTCCAAACTTCAATATCATACATTTTTTAAAAATTAATAATAATTTAAAATGATAAAAAAGTACTAGTTTCTGATTTTTCCCTTTGTTACTAGGACATTACCTATCGGGATGCCAAATTTCAGCTTTCTAGGTCATCTGGAACTGGGATATTACTTTTGATCTATCCCTCAGTATGTATTAACTTCACCGATTACTGGATGTTTATATCTAAATAACCGTTTGAGCTGTGTTATTGGAATTTGGAACAGAGATATAGTTCGTATAATTAAGTATATGTGCCAAATTTGACTTGTCTATGTGTTATAGTTTTTGTATAACGAGAGTGTAAAAAGTCGTCAAAACGCGCTTTGGACGGTTCGTGTAATATAACACACGGCGCGGTCGCCAGTTCCTTTGCTTGAACTTGGCTTGACTCGCTGCCGCGTGTCTAGATAACTATTGTTGTGTCCAATGTAACAAAAGGTACTTAAAATTTCTTTGACAATTTTATAACACATTGGCCCACAATGAGCGGCCTTATAATATATTCGTTACTAAGGACATTTAATCTTATATATAATATTGTAAACGTGAAAGTTTGAAAGAATGGATGTCTGGATGTGTGTTTGTTACTCTTTTACGCCTAAACGGGTGGACCGATTGAGCTGATATTTGGTATAGAGATAGCTTAGACTCTGTAATAACACATAGGCTATAGGACAGCGGGTAAAACCGCTGGGCACAGCTGGTGTGTTATAATTAAATAACATAATTTATTAGAAAGTGCCCTAGCAGCGACCGTAAACAGGCGCAGGCCGTTTGTGAAATGGTAAATTATACGATTCGCCTGCGACGTATCAATTAGAAATCTGTGTTTAGGTGTTGTTCTCTTTCTTTAGTTTGAAATGTTTAGTTCAAGTCATTTATAAACTACTACTACTTGCAAAAAAAAATTTTAGTCAACCGTCCCGTTTATCATCATCTCAGCCGTAAGACGTCCACTGCTGAACATAGGCCTCCCCTTTAGACTTCCATATGTACCGGTTGGAAGCGACCTGCATCCAGCGTTTTCCGGCGACCTTTATAAGGTCGTCTGTCCATCTTGTGGGTGGACGTCCTACGCAGCGCTTGCTCCCGTTTATAGTTGACTAAAATTCTTTTGCCCATAATGAAGATTATTGAAAAATATAATTGATATATTGACGAAATATATTGATTGATTACTGAATATTGGACAAATATTTTTTTATTTGTAAATCTGATAAAAAACGTGGCAAACACAATGCACTGAAGTAGCTTGATCGTGACGTCACACCACTAAATCCAGTACATTTTTGTTTAGTGTTTAGTAGTGTGACGTCACGCGTCCCTACACAGAATCTTATTAGCATTATGTCTCATTTAATTGTAATAAATAAACGTTCGCGTCTTCGATATTATTGATAATAATAATAATAATTGGGGTTTATACTCCAACAGAACGGGTTTCCCTAATTACACTGTCAGAGTAAAATCACAATTTATAGGTTGTGTGGGGAACCTATATGTTGCAGTTTCAGGTCGCCGAGATGACTACTGTGCCTGCAACATGACCTAACGACTGCCTCCTACATATCTTATAGGAAACAGCCGGGACCCACAGTTTTACGTGCCTTCCTAAACACGGTAGCGTCCAGACGAAAATCTTTGTCACACTGAGATTTGACCCAGGACCTCCAGCTTACAAGTCACGGACGCTACAAACCAACCATCCAACTATCCATCTATCTACTATTGATGTTTTCTTTTTCCTTTTTTCCAACAATTTGAACAAAATATCAAGTAAGTTACATTTGTCCTCAGATCGGTTGCAATGGCGGTGATATCGTGCAGTAAAGTGATGAGCGCGTGCAAGCAAACTGCTTTATACTTCTTCAGTACACCAGCCGTGGTTCATGTCATTACACTACTCAACTATCAACTGGTAAGATTAATATAAGATTAGATTAGATCAAATATTATAAATATGTAAAAATTTTGGGTACATTCATGTGTCAAACTTCAAATTAAAAGGATCTATCAAAATAGAATAGCCGATTTTTTTGTCAATTCGATAATAGGCCTAGGTTATACGTAGATGGTAGCAGAATAAGCATAGAAGGCGGGATAAGCCTTCACTGAACCTCATGCCGCAACACGTTCGTAATAACAGCTTGAGGACGAAATTGTCAAAATTTTGGGTACTTTAATATCTTCTAACTAAAAGGATCCATCAAAATAACCGACTTTTTATCAATTCGATTATTATCGCCTATTGGCCTATTGGCCTAGGTTATACGTAGATGGTAGCACAATAAACCTAGAAGGCGGGATAAATCCGCCCTTGGCTTTACTGAACAGCATGCCGTTCATAATGACAGCTTGGCGACACGGTTTTCAAATCCCACTTTTCCACATATAGGTTAGCCTTTAAACACAATGATGTTAAGTGCCGTAAATGGTAGCAGATTAAACCTAGTAGACGGGATAAATAAATATAAATATTTCAGGACATTACACACAGTGTCACCTAACCCCAAGCTGAGCAACTTAATGCTTGTGTTATGGTGGTTAGGATAACGGATATAATACTCATATACTTTTCTTTTGTAAATACATACTTATAATAGATATTGAAAGCCACCTAGACTAGAAACAAATACCTGTGGATTACACAAACATTAGTCCCATGCGGGAATCGAACCCGCAAACTTCTGCGTTGCAAGCGGGTAATAGTCCACGGCGCCACAATATATAATATATTCCTAATTGTGGCAATGGCTGTGACAAATATTCTAATCCTATAAACTTCTGTATCACTAACATAAAAAAAACAAAATTATACCAAACTAAAAGTTTCCCCATTACCGTAAACCTAATTTAGCATACATCACAAATCACAAGATTGGACCCAAAGGTTGACGACGCCTGATTGAATGAAACACATCAAAACAAACAGCCGGAAAAAAATGTTTGTTACCCCTTTTACGCAAATAGAAAAAGTTTGATAGTTTACCTATGGGGTGGGGTAATTTTGTTTATTTCAATGTACAGTCAACTACAAAGAGATGTATCCATGTTAGGCTTACAAAATGAAGTAAATTTTCATTTGCCACAATGAACTACCCTTGGTTCGTGACATTTCTAGTAGCAATCAAACTTTATTAATTATCATCGACTCGTTTAATATGCAACAATGATGTATCCCACTACTTTTCCTTAGGTGATACATAATAATAGCATTTAAAATGAATCGAATATAGTATAAGATTTGGTGGATACTGAAAATGTCACGTAAGGGTAAATAATTTTTGCATACTAAAAGTTCCTTCATTTTGTAAGACTAACATGGATACATCTCTTTGTAGTTGACTGTACCTATAGTTAAGGTTCATTGATTTGATTGCCTACTTATAACTAGATCGTATTAGCTGCTCCCGCCGGTTTTACCTGCCAAAAGTAGACTAAGTCTGGGTACCGCCTGAGCAGTGATGTGCAAACATTACTGTGCTTCGGTAGGAGGGCACTGTAGCTAGTGAAATTACTCGGCTGAAGAGTCTTAACATCTTATGACTCAAGTAAGAAGCGTTGGTGCAGTGCACTGGTTAGCACTGTGCTAATTATGGCCAGCGTTCTTCTCTTACCATCAGGAGAGCGTCTTGCTCGTCTTCTTACTTCGTTGTATATAAAATAAAGTTTGTTAAAAAGTATTTTAAAAAGTAAATCTAAGATCTAAGCTTTCTTCTGTATGCAAAGAAGTAAGAAGACGAGCAAGACGCTCTACTGATGTAAGAGATAACGCTGCCCATAATTAGTGCATTGAGAGAGGATTTCACAATGATGTAAAATTCTAAGTGCACCAACACTTTTTACTCTAGAGTCAAAAGTGAAGACTCTTCGGCCCAGTAATTTCACTAGCTACCTCACATTTGAGAAAATACTTATATAATATATGTATGTTTCAAAAGGCATAACTCATAATGTTTCAGATGGTTCCATTATGAGCGCTTCTACAATTTGACGCTCTGTTGCTCGGACTATTTGATATATCTTGCAATATAAATTCATAGAAATAACTTTTCGAAATTCCTTAAGAGGAACCCTGCACAATATTATTGCACACATTTTAAAAGTGTTTCCAGTTTGATATATTTAAAAATGGCATGAAAAAATTTTTGTAAGAAATTTTTTTCAAAAATTATTTTCATGCTATTTTTAAATATATCAAACTGGAAACACTTTTAAAAATATGTGTAATAATATTATGGGAGGCTGTTCTTAAGGAATTTTTCAAAAAAAATATTTTATGAATTTTTATTTCAAAATTTGTCAAATAGTGCGAGCGAGAGAGCGTCACGTTTTTCGTGAGTGTCGACATAGTTTTTTTGAAGTGAAAACTTCTTTAGCGGCGCTGAGCACTTTTTTGTATGGGTAAAAACTTTAAAACTCGCGTCAGGGTCACGTGATGCTGATCGAAAAAGCGTAAGATCGAGGGGAAGGGAGAGGAACTAGTATCTCCCACTCTTTCTACCGTGCCTGAGTGTGCTGCTCTGTTTAGGCGGCACAGGGGGCTTAGACAAGCGCGCGCCCGATATTTTTTTTTAAGTTATCATAAACCAATTGTATCAGTTGTAAAAATTTGCGATGATGATTATGATAATAACGATGGTGTAAAAGTCGTCGAAATTATGGATGGAAGTTGATTTTTCTGAGAGATAAAATTTAATGTAATATATAAATAACGATATAATATTATAAATAACAACATATAAATTGTCATATTTGTGTACGATAGCGCAATAAATAAACATTGTATTCTACCTCATAAATGATAGTATTTTTATACTTATAATTAAACACAACGTTAATATTGAAGTTTTCACTTCTGCCGGCACTCCCGGAGTGCTATTTTTTTTTAAAGTAAGCTTGTAGTTGAGTTTAATATGTTTTAAAAAATAAGTTTTTATCTTCACCCGCGAGCAAAGCAAGGTGGCGAATATAAAGATGCCCACAGACGAGTCATAAAGTATGAATTATGTTCGTTCAATAAACAAAGTGTAGCGGTGACATATAGAGTTACACCAGCTATGGGGAAATGTACTTTGTAGGGTTGTCACACGCTTGGTTCAAGTTTATTTTAGACTAGCTTACGCTCGCGGCTTTGCTCGAGTGGGGAATTCCTTTTTTTATCGGAGATCTACATCGTAAGACAGACAGACAGACAATAATATATAATTATTGTTACATACAAAGTAAATTAAAAATTTAAAAAACCCCCAACGCAATATAAATTGGTCATAGTGCGTCCTATTTTAATTTAGTTAAGTCCTTTTATTTGATACCCATATAGACGAGGTCGTGGAGAAAAAAATTAATCCGCCATTTTGTAACGGCGGCCATCTTGGATTCATTTCCACCAAACATGGCTAAGAACACTCTCGACTAATTCTTCTTTCAAACAAAAAAACTAAATCAAAATCCGTTCATCCGTTCGGGAGCTAGGATGCCACAGACAGACACACACACATAGACAGACAAACTTATAGCATCCCGTCGTTTTTGTGTCGGGGTTAAAAATCATTTTCTCCATGCGTGCAAGCCCTATACGGTCGGTAGCTGTGTGAGTGGGTAGCCGCCCTAAAAGCAACGCTAATGCATCTCCGTGCCGCGTTTACATTAGCCAGGTCACTCGCTCCAGTCACTGGAACGTTAGAAATTAGCCGAGTTAAATAAAAAAAAAAAAAATCAGAACATTTCACACAGCGCCACCTAACCCCAAGCTAAACAACTTAATGCTTGTATTATGATGGTTAGGGTAACGGATATAATACTTATATTCTTATTACTTTTCTTTTGTAAATACATATAGATATTGAAAACCACCCAGACAAGAAACAAATATCTGTGGATCACGCAAACATTTGTTTCAAAAAAGTTGACTTGCTTAGGATAGTCAGGAATTTTAAAAAATCGGGATTTATTTTATGAGAACCTTTATTTGTGAAAACATCAATGTATCTATATTATGATAACTTAAGATTTTTAAAATTAAGATTTTTTAGTATCATACAAAAAAATTGCATGCTGTCGTCTATTTTATATGCTTAAGTAAATTAACGAAGCAAAAAAATCTATTATTATAATATGTATATAGCTGAATAAACTGATTTTTATTATTTTAACTTGTCAACATCCCTTTTGAAATCTTTAGTCACGATCTCGCGTAACGTTAAGCGATGATATAGTTGAAGATTGTAGCAGACTAAACCTAAAAGACGGGATAAATACCTCACTGGTATCACTGAAATTCGATACAATAATTACCTGGATTACGATAAAAGTTATATTTGATAGAAATTAAAACCTCAACATATCTTAAACTCGGATAAATAATAAAAAATATATAAATAAATAATTATATAGTTTGTTATAGTAATAAAAGAAGTAACCGTGTTCGAGGCATTGCACTTTGCGGAACTCGAGGATTAAAAATTCCGAAAATTGTATTTTTATTGCGCCCGCGCAGATATTCGTTTTATTGTTTGTTTTTTATAGCGCGGATTATATTCGATACGGGCAGTTAATTCGCGAAATTAATCCGTTATTGTGCGAAAATCTGTTAGGTTTCACAGATATAAAATATTACTGATTCATACATAATAGGGTGTGATAAAAAAATATTTGATTTTAAAACTATCGCGAGTGGTCTCCATAACTAAAATAACATAACGTACAAATCACCACTAATATTGTTTAGAATATATTATAACCTCGGTTTCATTTTATTCAAATAAATTATGTTCATTGATGGTATTATTGAAAAAAAAATATTGGACACAATTTTTGACATACCACGTACTTAAATCGCTTGGCCGATAACTTCACTGGCGAACTCCTTTTTTAGAGATTTTTTCATTTTTCAGATAAAATTATACAAGTTAAGATAAAATGGTAAAAGAGTAAATTATTTACTAATATTTTACCTACAAATAAGTTCCAACATTCATTCCAATATGTTTTAGTTTCAAAGAAATGATGCATCAAAGTTGACTTAAAATGTATCAAGTAGGTCTGGAAGAGATCGCTTTTAGCGATAAGACCGCCAATTATTGTCACTCTTAGGTAATCAAAAATGTGTGTTTGTTTAACTTTTTCCGTATGTTGTGGTCAATCAAGAATTATAATCTATATTATATTTATTCATACTACTTTTTTGCATCATTGGCTATACAAACAGGAAATCTATTTATACGAATCGTAAGTTCATCAATCACTCGTATCTATGCTAATAGGGTACCAAAATATGTCGCCAAATCGATAAAAACAAAGCAAAAATTCAAAATTACCGTCAGAAAAAAATGGTCACTAAAACAAGTTCAATACCGCATCGGTATCTTGGCCACATCCGTAGAGATAAAATTAAAAAAAACCACTAACTAGTATATTAAGAGGGATGCCGCGGCAATTTGTATAAAACAAGTGTTTTTTTTAAACAACCTTTTATTATTACCATCTAACACCATAAAGTTCTCGTCAAGACGAATCAAATGAGCGCAAACTCGATGGGGTTGCGTCGTTTAATAACAGATTTTCTATGGCTACCTTCCAGCTCCATCATCAGATCAGCTCGATGTCATAAAAATATTGCATTGTCGTCGGATTTATACAGGCATGCAAAATTTCAGCTTAATCGGACGCCGGGAAGTGGGATTTTGATTTTTGTTGAATGGAATAGCTTAATTAGCCCAGTCAATGAGTGCCCAAAAAGGATATGTGGATCGAAAAGTCGAAAGCAGAAAACTAACTTAGTAACTTTGTTTGGACTAGTTAGGAGATAAACATACTAAAAGTCCCCACCCCTCCGAGGTGAGCCCGAGGGGGGGAGGCCGAAGAAGGTCCCATTTTTAGGTTTTTTGCTTAAATGTCAAAAACTGTGCGTTGTACGATATTTTGTTGTACTACATTATTAAACCTCAGAAAATTTTCTACAACTTCGGCCTTGATACTTTTTATCTATCTCTAATCGTTGTCCAGCTATGAGCTTTCAAACATGGTCTATTTTGAATACGCTTAAATTAGTTTTCCATACAAAGTTGGTAAAAAAATCTTACAAATAAAATTTGACCAACTTCAGGTTGTCGTATCATAATGAAACTTTGCAAATGTCTAGAAATCTGATGACAGTTTCATAATCTGGTACCACTGAGCTGATCGTATGATGGAGCCAGGAGGTGTCTAATGAAACTCTTCAATGGCTATTAAGTAAACCCCTCGAGTTTCGGCACATTACATTCGAATCGATGAGACTTTTTCATAACACTTGCTGTCAAGGGTCTGATAATGGACCAGGAGGTGCCTACGTCTCATCAATCCGAATGTAATGAGCCTAAAATCGCCGGTTTTACTAATAGCCATTGAAGAGTTTCAGTAGACACCTCCTGGCTCCATCATCAGATCAGCTCAGTGGTACCAGATTATTAAACTGTCATCAGATTTCTAGACATTTGCAAAGTTTCATTATGATACGACAACCAGAAGTTGGTCAAATTTTATTTGTAAATTTTTTTTACCAACTTTGTATGGAAAACTAATTTAAGCGTCTTAAAAATAGACCATGTTTGGAAGCTCATAGCTGGACAACGATTAGAGATAGATAAAAAGTGTCAAGGCCGAAGTTGTAGAAAATTTTATATGGTTTAATAATGTAGTACAACAAAATATCTTACAACGCACAGTTTTTGACATATAAGCAAAATACCTAAAAATGGGACTTTCTTCGGCCTCCCCCCCCTCGGGCTCACCTCGGAGGGGTGGGGACTTTTGGTATGTTTATCTCCTAACTAGTCCAAACAAAGTTACTAAGTTAGTTTTTCTGCTTTCGACTTTTCGATCCACATTTCTTCTTTTACTGGACTAAATTGTGAAGTTGACATCTAACGTACGACCGAGATATATCACTCATATTTTTAACTGTGTGTTTACGTTGCTAAACTTTTTTTTTATGTGGAAAAGTAAGACGAGCAAGACGCTCTCCTGATATTAAGAGAAGTCCAGTAATTTCGAGCAAAAAGTATACTAAGTGGAGAAATCCTCTTGATCAAAATTTTTACAATTTAATACCCTTTTCATCCAAAATAGCTTAAGCAGAGCAGATTCGAGTTCGAAAATACCGCTAAATATCGGGTTATTAGTGGTTAAGTTCTTAATAGAGCATTACTCCACTTATTTTTGACACACCTATCATTGGTAGTAGATACACGACCTGAGGGCCTATTGGCTATCGCAAAACGACATGTAAAACTCTAGAATCCATAGACAAAATTGCGTACATTACGTGCTTAAACCTCCTCATTAAAATGCGTAAAGTAACAAAAGCAGCAATGTACATTGAAGTTGCCATCAATCGTAGTGGGTGAAAATTAGCCAATAGCCCCTCTGTTAAGATCAAAAAACTCTTATCTTAAGTCATGCGTAGCCTGACGTTTAGCAAGAAGCTACTCTTACTACTCCCACTGTCTAAAGTTTGCAGCTTCTCCCAGTGTCATTGTGCTCTTATAGAGTTGTCAAAATGGGTGACAATAGAAAGAATACTATTAAGAATCTGCTCTGTCGAGTGTACTTGGCCCGTACCTATATAATGTAATGACAGCATATATCCTGATATACAATCTGTAAAGATAAAAATAAAAAATTAACTTGACTCTCATAATGAGTCAAGAATTTGTCTCAAACAGTCGGTTAAGTCCTAATTAGAGGTTACTTTATCTCCTTTTTACTGCTTACAATAAAGGCTCACGGAGGATTTTATTATGCGGTAGCGAAAATTACCATAATATTATGATTGCGGTTGAAATTGGAACTTAATAATACATCTCCACATAGGAGGACTTCACCAGGGGTAGACTACCTTTGCAGGAGGTCGACTAGGTGGGTACCCCAACAGTGCCAGGTTTTCGACCGCCTGAGTAGTGCAAACATTACTGTGCCCAGGTAGGAGGGCATTAGTAGCTAGTGAAATTACTAAGGTCTTTACATCTTATGACTCTTGACTTAGGAGCGTGGGTGCGTTGCACCTAGAATTTTACATAATTGTGAAATCTTGGGTAGCACTGTACTGATTATGGGCAGCGTTATCTCTTACCATCAGGAGAGCCTCTTGCTCGTCTTCTTACTTCTTTGCATAAAAGAAAAGTATTATAGTCGCATCCAACTCCCTGTAACTCCTTTACTTTTTCCGCAAAAACGTGGTCCCAAACTCACACCACTAAATTATAATACTCACGCGACACTCGGATATACATAAGGCATAACCATGCTAAATTTATTTTCTGTACATGAACTCGCCCATTCATTCATTTGGGGTGTCATTTTATTTAGTCGGATAGTGTTGAGTGAAACAGAAATATTCAATCAACATGTGCAAACGGGATGGACAAAACGAAGGAGTACAAATTTATTAAGAAAAAACTAAAATAAAAATGGCAACATTCTACCTTCTTTCAAACTACTTCCGTCAAATATGAGTCAAAAAATGTAAACAATAATATATTGTACGTATTTTTAATGATTAATAAGTTATTTCGAAGATTTTTCACAATAATATTGATAAAGATGAGTAAAATAATCCCTGGCGGTGCTTGCCAAATGAATTACAAAATGTATATATATACGGCGTATGCAGCAGTTGCAAATAGAAAAGTGGTTGCTGCTATGACTAAGTGTTTCTAAGAGAACAGTGTATATCTCAGGTATGTTTAAGTTAGATTAACAGTACATCATCAAGCTCATTGAATCTCATCATTGAAAACGTAAAATAATCGTTATTTTGTTCATAAATAACTATTTTGTGTTATCTATTTGTTTACAACTAAAGTCATAAAATACATTATAGTATGACTGAAAATTTTTGATACTTTTCATATTGTCCAAGTTTAATGAAAAGCAGGAATGTTATTATGTGTATGAAAAATTGTGTTTTAGGGTTCCGTACCCATAGGAGAAAACGAGACCATATAACTTAGACTTCGCTGTCCGTTCGTCTGTCTGTCTGTCATCTCACGAACCGTAATAGTTAGAAGGTTGAAATTTTCACGGATGTATTTTTGTTGCAATACTAAAAATAGAATAAAATAAAAAAGGGGCTCCCAAACAACAAAGTGCTTTTTTCCGTTTGTTTTTGTATATATGTATGGGATGTTTCAAGAAAGAGTTCAATTCAAAAGAGTCCGACTTGCACTTGGCATTTTTTTTTTGTTTTAATGTATTAGATGTCCCTACGTACAAGTACAAATACAATTGCTTTATTTGGGAATTTCTTTTATTATTATATTCATGGCACCTTTTTTACTGTTACCATACTGGTACGCCTTTTTTACTTTTAAAATATGATATTAATCTTATTTATTTTGTATTTTCTAGGCGAATTGAAATCATCAGTCAGAAAATTTATTTTGGAAAGTATTAAAAATAAAGGAAAATGCCCGCCTACGAGACATCGAAAAGACCACCCCACCGCAAAAAATAAAGAATTGGATTACCTTAAATTAACGATTTATCATTTTATTTTATGTATTTTTAATATTATATTTGTGTCATATAACACATCGTCTTTTATTATCATTTTATAAAAGTATCATTATTAGACGCATGTGTTTTATGTGAACCATGTGTGTAACTTTTTCGCGCCAGAGCTACTTATCTGATTAAACAGAGGTCAGTGACCAAGTACAGTAGCGATTTTTTTTTAAAAATAATTAAAGTATCAAAATTGTTTATAGTTAAATTCGGTATTGCCATACGGGTAACTCAAATATATTCTTTTATGTCAGACTAGGGTAACCTTGGTATGCTTGAAACAAAACGAATATCTCATCAACCATGCGTGATGTTTTGAGGAGTACAACAATAGAACGAAGCATTCGACAAGGTAATGGCAAATTTGCCAAATTTGGTACAGAGGTAGTTAGAATCCCCAAAAAGGATATGGAATAAGTTTTATCGGTTTTTACGACAAATGTCCAAAATCCAAAATGTCCAACTAGTATTAATGTCCAATACTAATTTGGTCAAACACTAATTTGGTCCAACATGGCTAACGTCCAACTAGGAAAAATGTCCAACACGAATAATTTCCAACATGAATTTAGTCCAAATGAAATATGTCCAATTAAGAATAATGTCCAACACGAATTGGTTTATTTCTGACGCTGTCATAGAAGAAATGAAAGGTCTTGGGGAGATCTACCTTTCAGATGACAGCTGTCAAACTTGAAATGTCAAAATTTGGAAGATCTTCAAAGTTTTTTAATTTCTTCCATGATCGCGTCTGCTTAGGACGAGTATTTTTCGAGATATTGACGTTCCAAGTTTGACAACTGTCATCTGAAATGACAATCTCTCCAAGACCTTTAATTTCTTCTATGACAGCATCAGCCTAAGACGAGTATTTTCCGAGATATTGACGTTTCAAGTTTGACAGCTGTCATCTGAAATGACAATCTCTCCAAGACCTTTAATTTCTTCTATGACAGCATCAGCCTAAGACGAGTATTTTCCGAGATATTGATGTTTCAAGTTTGACAGCTGTCATCTGAAATGACAATCTCTCATAGACCTTTAATTTCTTCTATGACAGCATCAGCCTAAGACGAATATTTTCCGAGATATTGACGTTTCAAGTTTGACAGCTGTCATCTGAAATGAAGATCTCTCCAAGACCTTTAATTTCTTCTATAACAGCATCAGCCTAAGACGAGTATTTTCCGAGATATTGACATTTCAAGTTTGACAGCTGTCATTGTATTGAAAATAAAGATTGTTCACTAGGTACGTGACACTATTTATAGGACTACGGGATTAGCTATTGATAGAACCACGGATAAAATAAAACTTTATTGGACATTTTTACGAATGGACGTTTTAGAATGGACAATTTTCAAATTGGACCTTTTTACGATTTGACATTTTTATGAGTGAACTATTTTCCGAATAGGCATTTTTATGATTGGACGTAGACGTGTGCACCGCGCCGCCGCGCCGCCGCCGCCGGTCATTTTGGTCACGCCGCCACCGCCGGTCATTTTATCGGCGTGAAATCGGCGTGACTTTTTTTTCACTATATTAACGCTATTATAATATTGTTATCATCATTATCATCAAAATAAAATAAGTGAAGACACAAGAAATGTCCCACATAAATTTAAACGACTTGAAAGGGGTTGAATATAAATTTATACGGTATGTCCACGTACAAATGCATACATTTGTAAAAGAATAGAAAAGAATTAAACTAGTCGGGGCCTCGAGTTGACACGCACCACTAACTGTTGCTATTGCTACCCGAGTAGTAAATTACTAACATTTTGTGAAATTAAACGTATGATTTTCGTATGAAAATATGATCTCCACTTTCCACCATTATGTTCCACACCAAACAAGCGAAGCGAAAGCCAACGATGAGGTTCGTTGGCAATCGTTGTCGCTGTGTAGACTTGCCTTGATCGTTGTCGCTGTGAAGGCCAACATAACGCCAGGGTCACATAACATCGCAGTCGAGCCCTCGTTGAAATATCTTGGACTCGTCCTCGATGGGCGGTACAATTTCCGGGAGCACTTTGCCCGGTTGTCTCCCCGCCTGATCCGTCCGCTACTCCTGCGGTGGATGGACAGAGAGCACAGGTCGTTGACCTTCAGGCTCATGCAGTTGTTTTCCAGGGGCACGGATGCTTCGAAAAGTACTTGCATGCATCACGTAGCCGGCAGAGAACCGACCCCTGCTTGCAACTTCTGTGGCTGCCGAGTGGATACGCGTGCCCAGCATGGTTCAGTGAGCACCGTACCCTCATCGCAGTTATGGGGGAAGAACTCTTACAATCAACCATGGAATCAGCTAGGCTGATTAGCATTTGTTGCAAGTCTTGCAGCGTTCCTGACATGATGACGATGTCATCTGCAAATCTCAGGTGTGAAATGTAGTCGCCGTTGATATTGATGCCCCGTCCAGTCCAGTGTAGCGTCTTAAACACATCCTCTAGAGCCTTGGAAAACAATTTAGGGGAAATACGTCTCCTTGTCTTACACCTCATTTTAAAGGGATGTGTCTAGTCTGCCGGTTCTGGCCTTGGACAGTCATTGTGGCGGTATAGCACAAATTTTTCAACACCTGGATATATCGCCAATCGATTTGGCTTCGGAACAGACCAGGTTTCAATGGACTCAAAGGCCTTTTCATGGTCCAGAAAAGCTAAGCACAGGGGCTGATTGTACTCTTCGGTCTTCTGTATTATCTGCCGCACTGTGTGGATGTGGTCTATGGTGCCATAGCCGGCCTGATCCGGTGGCTGAAACTCATCAAATCTTCGTGCGAGACGATTTGTGATAACCCTTGAGAAAAGCTTATAGACATGGCTCAAGAGCGAAATAGGTCTATAGTTCTTTCAAAAGGTTTTATCACCATTTTTGAAAAACATCACTACCACGCTCTTGCTCCACGCCTTTGGAGTTTTTTCAGAGAAGAGGACATAATTAAAAATATTCGCTGGAGCTCTCTCAATACAGGTGCATCTGCAGCCTTCAAGAGCTGCGATGTAATTCTGTCTTCACCAGGGGCTTTTCCATTTTTAAGCTGACCAAGGACCATCGACAGTGCGTCTACGCTGATATCCGGGAGGTCTTCGGTATAGTGCCGCGTTAGAGGGGCTCTTGGATCATTGCGGATATCAGGCTGAGGCGCCTGCGAAGCATACATCTTGCTATAAAAGTCTTCCACCTCAGCAAGAATCTCAGGCTGAGAGGTAACGACGCTTCCACCTGATGTAGTCAGCTTTGTCAACTGACTCCTCCGTAATTTCTGCACGACGACCTTATTCCCCCGTATTTGCTCTATCGCTTCCTGAATGGCGCGTGTGTTGGAGCTCCGGAGGTCTCTTCTTACTGCCTTGGAGATTGTCTTATTGAGAGCTCGTCTCTCTGACAAATTTGTTGGTGGGTCTTCACGTCGCTCCCTCATCAGCTGCAAATATTCCTGAGAAAGCTTCAACTTACTGCCTGTGCGTTTCTTCTCGCTCAATTTAGCACCTTCTTCCCGCAAGATTTCTACCACTCTATTTAGATCCTGGTCTACGTCAACGTCAATTGTGGTTTCCAAGGCTGCGAATCGGTTCTCCAGTTTAATCTGGAATGCTTGGATCCAGCGACAGTTGGAAGTGGGCAAGGTCGGAGCGTGGACTTCATCAATCGGGCGCGTTCTAGCTTATTTCCACTATTTATTGATATTTAATTAATAATTATCATAGATTTTCGCAAAAAAAAACGGCTAATTTTATTAAATATAACAAATAATATTTAAGAAACGTGATTTAGCACGCTTTATTTTGATTTTTGTTGAATTTTACCCCCACGCCGATTTCACGCCGATTACGCCACCGCCGCCGGTCATTTTTCGACCGGACGCCGCCGCCGGTCATTTTATAATCGGCGCACATGTCTAATTGGACGTCTATAATATTTGTCATTTTTCATAATTGGACATTAGTCGTATGACCTGGGCTTTCGATCGGTGTCAGCTCGTGCGGTGATAAAAGCGCGATGCCAGAATCAGGTCGAATCAGGCCGAGCCGGGGGGGCCGGGTTAGGTGAATTCTTCACTTTAGAGGTTTTTTCTTTCTTTCTTCAGACTTTTATTAAAAGTCATTATTGATTTAATTCAAAAACAAATGCTTTTATTTATTGTACAAAAATAACATCTTTGTAGCGGGGGTGAAGCCGTTGGTTTAGATAGTATTTATAACGTTACCTAATCGAATGCGAATGCAATACACGACCAAAATAACATTGTTTCAGCCATGCCTAGTTTACCCTATATTTTTATGTATTTAATGTCAACTAAAATCGAAATTATATAATTTGGTTTAAAATAATATTTTTTAGCTGTGATAAGTTTTTCCTGCTTTTTACTGCCTTCTTTCCATTTTTACACCAATTTACCGCACAAAAGGTCATTTTTGTCCGTTAACTATATTATTTTGGATATTTTTAAAAATCAAACGATGCGTGCATCTGTCGCTGAGCGCGTTGTGTGACTGAGCGGCGGGTGAGTTGTACTTTTTACGCCCCGCCCATATAGTTGTACTTTGCATTGAATCACTTTTTGAGCTGTGTTCGACTTCTATTATTTCCCTAATTCGTTGGTCGCATCCGATATCTGCTTAGATATTTTAAACAACTCAACATATTTAAATGCTGTTTTCAGAAATAAATAGAGTGATTCAAGAAGGTTTATAAAATGTTATGTATCTATAACGCATGCAAAGTCGGGGCAAATCGAAGAAAATAGCTTTATTCAATAAGTTACAATTACAATTTTCATAAAATAATCATATTAATGACTCTACTTCCCATTCGGAAAGAAGAATAAAATATAGAATCAAACTTTATTAGAAACGAAGTTATAAGAAATAGTTCTTAATATAAAATTATCTTAGCAGAGGCAAACAATAATTATCGATGAGTACTCCCATGGGAAGAACAGCCAAGAAACTTATGGGAACAACAATTTGTTTTGTCGACCTCTTTAAGTAGACAGTGGCGCCATCCTTGAGTTGCAATAATATCTTGGTCGGTGTGTTTTTATGTGTGCAGAGAATTTTAATTTAAAAATAACTGATACGGAAATGATTCGAATTCGCATCCTCTTAAATCGGTGAACGGATTCTTTGGTACAACGGTTTGTTTGGATATTTGCGGAATATTTTATGTTTCGGTATTCTGAATACTCTGTCTAAGTTCTGTGTTCTAAGTTGGACTAAATACAAGCCAGTAAAGTAGTATGATTAATATCCGATTAACAAATTATTTCAGAGATCATTAAATAATAAATAAATAAATATTTCAGGACATTTCACACAGCGCCACCTAACCCCAAGCTAAGCAACTTAATGCTTGTGTTATGGTGGTTAGAATAACGGATATAATACTTAAATAGTTTTCTTTTTAAATACGTACTAAATACACATTATAGAATTGACAACCTACTTTAAACAAGTCAGTTAAAAATATACATTTATCACACGAACGAAGAAAATATTACAACTGAACGTCATGAAAAACAATTCTTCTATTCGAGTCGTATGGCTTTTTATGGTTTTTTTTTTATTTAGGACTCAGAGTTTTATGAGCCAGTTTTTTGAGCAGAGTTTTTTGACTACGGCTCTTTAAAAAAAAACAATAAGAAGCACCCAAAGTTTACGTGCGCGGATGACGTACGTTGCCACCTATTTCGAAGTCGAAAAACACATCTGAAGATATTTGTATAAAAAAAAAACTCAAAACACGCTCGCGGATCCGTCCACATACAATTCTCACAATTTTATTTCCCTTTCTCTAAATTATACGCAATTACAATACCATTTATTGGGTCCAACACGATGAGCGGCAGTGTTAAACGGGCCTTATCTCCGACGCGATCTGGCGACGGCGGCTTTCGGCCTTTGTCTCGTAAATCCACAGGTTTATGGGTACAGTCGCGAGAAAGAGATATACAGTAATTTGACTTCCTAAAAGTGGTTGAACTCAAGGTCGCGCGAGTTTGCAACGCGGTCGACAGGGATCGACAAGAAGCGAGGTGCCGAATAGACGTTTTTATGCAGTAAGCTTCCGAATAATGGTTGTGAATTAGTAGTTTAGTCACAAAGTATTTAATTATATTTGATATTTTGAGTAATTCACAACAAAAACGTCTATTCGGCACCTCGCTACCTACCGAACCCTACCCATCTCGTTGCAAACTCGCTCGACGTTGGGTTCAACCGCTTCTAGGGAGTCACATTACTGTATATATCTCTTTACTGTGTTTATGGGTACAGGCACACAGGCGGTGTATGTTGTGTTCTCGGTTTTGCATATTGCTTTGTACTATTCTAAATTAATTTATTCAAATGGGCAGAAAATTTCATAAGTGTTGAATGCCCATGAAAATATTGATCTTTTAGTAGCGATGTTGACAAGATATTTTTTGTCGGCTTAGATCCTGGAATAACACATAGGCTACGTAAAGCGGGTAAAACAGCTGCAACAGGCGCAACTAGTAAATAATAAAATATAAATATGAACTTATATTTTGGATAAAATAAAAAAAATGCTGAGACATTTTTAGTCATAGTTTTTTAAATTTCACTTTTTGTTTGTCCATGATTTTCACTTGCAAAAACTATTATCATATAGTATATGTAGTTACTTATTATAAAATATTATACTTTAGTGATATTTTAATGATATTTTAATTATAACGTTTAATGGTTCCAGTAACTGTCCCGTGATAAACGTAGCACTATTGACCTAAGTCTAGAAAAAAAATTTTACTTGTATATGTACATTACCGATTTTATTATAATTTTCCCATAAATTACTAACTAGAAACATAACAACTAGGAATACTCGCTAGTGAGTATTCCAGTGTTCCAGTATGAGATGCCAATAACTATCCCATTATTTGTATAGTACAAGCTTTTACAATGTTGCCGACTTTATTATATTTTTACACCTTAATTATTAGTAACTGGAATGCTCACTAGCGCCAGTAACTGTCCCGTACCAAACGCAGCACACTAATGGCGCGTCGCTTGATATAGTACATGCTTGTACATTAATGTTGCCGACTTTATTATATTTTTACACCTTATGTTATATTCTAATGAAAATATAATATCTAATGTAACTTACACTTCGTTGCTTTACTTAGACTTCACTTTAAAGTTGGAAAGTTATGGCGCATAACTTAGGTGTGCTAAATAACTGTGGTCTAGAAACTTTAATTATGATTAAAGTTTCTAGATTTAATGTAAAATAAAAACATGGTAAAATATACAAATCTCAATACAAAAATAATACACACAGCACAATTACAAAGTAAGTGCAACGAGATTTATATTCATTATAGGTTAGCCTTGGACCACGATCTGCCTTGATGTTAACCGATTATGCGGCAGTAGATAAAGGACGGGATAAATCCCTTCCTGGTTTGTTCGTCATTAGACATGTTCATAATTTCGACTCATTTTCATTACAAGTGAAATTTAAAAAACTTGAAAAACAAGCTTTTATTATTATTACCATCTAGCACCATAAAGTACTCGTCAAGACAAATCAAATGAGCCCAAACTCGATGGGGTCGCGTCGTCTAATAACGGAGTTCCTATGGCCACCTTCCAGCTCCATCATCAGATCAGCTCAATGTCATAAAAATATTGCATTGTCATCCGATTTATGCAGGCATGCAAATTTCAGCTTAATCGGACACCGGGAAGTGGGTCAAATTAAACTTGTAAGATTTGATTACAGACAGACAAACAACAGACAGGTGAAAGTAAATAAAAGCTTGTAAAAAATAGGTACTTATTTCATTATTAAAACAGTGCTGGTAACAGTGGTTTTTCTCACCAGGGTCGAGATCTAACCGAGCACAAGGAGTTGGAGCTAGCGGCACAGCTATCCGACCTGGTTTCCATAGCCTTGGATGCGGCGCTGTGTGAGTCCAGGTTGAGAGACTCAGCCGGTGACACCATGGCTGCGGTGCGAGCGAGAGCACATAATGTTATCAGGTTAGTGGTGATTTTGGTTACGATTAGTAGGAAAATGAAGAAAAAGGAAGGAGGTTATAGTAGGAAAAAGGACACAAGATAGGACAAAAGGTGGTAGAAGAACGTGAAATGGGAGATAGGAAACAGGATGTAGAAAGGAAAAGTGAAAAATATGATAGGAAAAACAAGGTAGAAGTCGTAATAAAAAAGCGCATAATGTTATCAGGTTAGTGGTGATTTTAGTTGTGATTAGAATAGGAAATTGAAGAAGGAAGAAGGTTATAGAAGGAAATTATCGGACAAAGGTTGTAGAAGAAGGAAAAGCGAAAAAAAAGATATTGAAAAGGAAGTAGCAGAGAAAAAAGAGAATAAGAAAAATTGAAGAAGTTAATAAAAAGGAAACAAAGAAAAATGAGATTGGGAAAAGGAGGTCAAAGCAGGAAACTGAAGAAATGATAGAGAAAAAGGTAGGTAAGAGAAAACTGAATTATCTTATACGAGAAAACAGTCAATCCTGAAACAACAGATTTTGTATGAGCTAAACATTTGCCATTTGCCCTTTACAATATCGTAACGAATCACGACACATGAATGCACACCTCCCGCCATCCAATATTAGGGGTCCATTATTGTTTACGTACATTTTAATTAAGCGCACAACTGCAATGACTTTATTGAATGTGACCTCTGGAGGGCGTTAAATTGTCAACTGTTCTTTAGAAATAATAGACAAGGAGTTCGGAGAAATAAAAAATATTGGATCTTAACAAGTGAATAAAAAAAAACTGACTTTAAGCTTACTTTCAATAACACTAGTTTTAATTAATATCTTGATAACGGCTTGATCAATTTCGATGAAATAAAATGAACTTGTAAAAATACCATCGCTATAAAATGAACAGTCGTTGTCGTTGGTTTTTTTCAACGACTGTTATCCTAGTACACTTTATAGCGTTTCAACTTAACTTTAGCTGTATATGATCCTAAGAAAAAAAAAATTTTTGGCGATTAACGATGGTGCTCACCATGGCGCGATAGCCAATAGTCAACAGGCTCTCTGTTTAGCTTTTAACTCGTCTCGTTCATCTAAACGAGAAAAAAATACCAAAACAAATCTTTACATCACTGAACATCCAACAAAACGCGGTACATTTTTCCAACCTGCTAACGTAATTCCCAATTGAAAAGGGGGTCCCGTGACGTCACATATGGACACAATGAGGCCCGTCACACATGTCCTTTATACCCACTTGAATGTACACGACGTTTGTATTGTCCGAGTTGGCACTTTGTCGCTGTGAGGTAATCTGACAGCTCTTTGACTTGCAAGGGATTTGGATGAGAGGTTGGTGTGACAAGGTTTTACGTCACGTTGTTGTAACTTTGATGTGGAATTGTGTTAGAGCTGTGAATTTCTTGTTTGTCGCTTTTTTATTTGCTAGGTACCTATATTTGGCTCCAATGACTGCCTATTTTTTTTTCTTTTAGCATTTTTAATGTTGACATTTAAATTTGTGTTACTACGTCAAAAGAAATAAACAAATTTACAACACAGCTTAAGTGGTGACGAATACCTCCTGTATTCGAGGTACTCAAACTTCTTCAGCCTCATAGCTTCAGTTTTGTTGTAAAGAAGTAACACAAATTCTTTCCATGGACTTTGCATTTACAGGTTAATTGAGAACGTAGCTGAATCTAAATTATCTTTACATTTTCAGACTCTTTCAGCCTTTTTCTGAAAACAGGCCTCCCTCTTATATAAATGGATGGTTTTAATCATTCTGCAATTTCATGATTACCCATATTCTCGCCAATCGAGTTAACGACACCCTTTCGAATAGTCACGAGATTAAATCGATAATCACTTGTAATCGAGAGCAGACGCCCCTCTATTGGGGTGTAATATGGTTGATACAGATGTCACTTTAATGTTGTTTAAACGCATATGCGCAGAATTTTGCGCTACGCGAAATGTGAGTATATATTTGAAAGATCTGAGATGACTTTTGCTTGATTCCTTGATTTATCGGTAGCATTTTATCTTGTTTCAACATAATATTTATTGCAGACTATGCATTAATAAAATTTCAGAAGTGTCAAACTCATTAACATCCTGCAATATTTCGCTATGATTATGCAAGTATCAGGTCGGTTATGCTCGAAAAAATATAATAAAATTTTCAGGGGTTACACAGGGGGCGTTGTCCTCACCTAAACTCTTCAATCTGTATATGGATTAAGACATTAACAGTGCAATATACTTTCAAAGAAGACGATCTTTAAAAGGGTATATAAGTTTTCATTATATATCAAGACCACTTAGTATCCAAAGGCATACTTCTACATAAAAGTGTACCTACTCTAATCCCTTAGGGGCATAATTGTAACTCCATATCAAATTAACCACTCTACCCTCAAAAAGCACTCGATAAAACAATTACGCCCTCGATACTCGATCGCAAGTGTTTGATTGGATTGCGCTTTTGTGATTCTTTAAGGGTTCAATCAAGCAAGGGTTTGTAATGGATGCTTTTATTATTTCTTTGATGGTGGAGGTTTCAACCTAAAATCTGAAATTCACTTTTCTCACATATTTGCACATGTGACAATTTTAACGAGCTCAAGTCATTATAAATTAGTTTTTGAAAGCCGAAAGGCAGCACAAGGCGGACCGTTATTATATTATTCTTGTATCAACTGTATTTACCCTTATACGCAAATAAACGAATTGAATTGAATTGTAAATGCGAAAGTACGAACATGATTATGATGAGTCAGTGTTTGTTACCCCATTGTGCCTAAACTAATAATAAATAAATAAATAAAATTATTTATTTCCAATCTACAATGGTTCTTAATCTACAGTGGTTCTTAATTCTATTACAAAAATATTTAACTACTGTGTAGATGAAACTGAGTAACCCTGCGGGCAGGCCTATAGAGAAACAAGGGAATTACTGGCACACCCTTTGTCTTACTAATATAATAAACGTGAAAGTTTGTGAGAATGTATGGATGAGTGTTTGTTACTCTTTTACGCCTTAACGGGTGGATCGATGAAGCTGATCGATTTTGTATAGGGATAGCTTAGACTCTGGAATAACACATAGGCTATAGGACATATGACAGGCTATAGGACAGCGGGTAAAACCGCTGGGCATAGCTAACAATAAATTTCTTACAAACTTTCACGTTTATAATATTAGTAAGTCTATTTTCTATATGTGGCGCTTACGCCCTTACAAAACTCTAGAAGGTGGCGTAAAATCCCATCAAAATATTATGTCAATGAAGATTTCTCTTTCTAGCTATGAAAAACAGAAAATATTGTTCCACATCTTAGTCTCCATAATTTGAATTGGTAAAAAAGTATGGATTATTTCTTATATTGAAAATCCATACATATAATAAGAATGGAAATTTCTCCCCATTCATTGTGATCCTTTACTAAGGTGAACTGTGAAAATACGCATATGAACAAAACGACGCGAAAAAGTCGCTTGCGCGATCTAGATCGTAAAACATTTTGTCAATTTTTCCTAGGGAAACGTAAAATAAAATAATAAAATAAATAATAATCATTTATATCGGACACATCGCCCCTAATTTACATCAAAATTTTGAAGTAAAAGTAATAGAATATAAAGTAAATTCAATTCAAAAAAATCAAAAAGCAAAAAGTGCGACAAACTAAAAATACGCCATCTATCGATATGCCTGTAAACGAAAGTAGACCTTTAGTTTAATTTGGGCTAAATTTGTAAATAGTTTGTGTCACTGGTGAGGTGAAACAACACCACCGATTTGAATAAAATTTTCACTAATACGTTGCAGTTTTCTCTACTTGAACCTTAGTGTTGGTTTTAGTCAAATCGGTTTTTAAATAAAAGAGTTATATCAATCTAAAGATTTACTTATCTTATTATATAAAATCGTTCGTACACTTTTGTGCTATCAACGCACAGCCCAAACGGCTGGACGGATCGAGCTGAAATTTGGACAGCGTATTTTTTGGAAAACTTCATCGTGCAATAAGAAGCGATTTTGCGAAATTCCCCCGGGAACGGGAATTATTCCCGAAAAACGTTTGTATGCAAATCCGTAACCGCTGAACCGATTGAGCTGAAATTTCGTGAAATGATTGTTGGGATTGTGATTAGAAACTTTGAATACTTTTTATGTCAGAAATTTACTTTTAAGGGGGGTAAAGGGGGGGTCGAAGTTTGTATGGGAAATTTAGAACCGCTGATTCTATTGAGCTAAAATTTGGCACAAAGGTAGTTTGAGTTGTAAAAAATGATATGGGATACTTTTTATTCCAGAAATCAACCTCTAAGGCGGGATAAAGGAGGTCAAAGTTTGAATGAAAAATCAGTAACTAATGACCGCATTAAGCTAAAATTTGGTTTAGATATAGCTTGAGCCTCTAAAAAGGATATGGGACAGTTTTTAACCCTGAAATTGGCCTTAGAGTGGAAGTCAAATTTTGTATAGGAAATCAGTAACCCTATTTGATATGGATGTATGTAGTTAGACTCCAAAAAGGACATTTATTTATTGATTTTGAATAGTTTTTAACGCTCAAAAACATATTTTATAAAGAACACATACAAAATACAAACTCTTTTCCGATGTGCCACTATTTTACCCATTATGAAACTAGATGGCGCTGTTCGTCGTTAAAACTCGCAAGCGATTTGTTGGACATGAGTACCTTTTTAAACGACTTATGAAACCAAACCTTTTTGCTATTATGTAGTATTATTTATTAGTATTATGTTTAGTTGTGCATGCTGTGGCATCCTATAATTGTAGGATCACACAGACTAAAGACATAATAGCCTTAAGACTTTTAATTGTAATGTGTTTCCTGCGTTGGATGTCCTTAAATAAATAAATTATGCCAAAGGGCGGTCAACAATCCATGTCGTTATTCCTGAATCCTAGAGTTTTACAGACTGCGAGTCAAAAATTTAACACTTAATAATTACTATAAAATTAATGTAACTTTAAAATACCTGATATTAATTATTTTATTACATACCATATACCATATTTGTTGAATAATTTTATAAATAACTAGCTGACCCGGCAAACGTTGTTTTGCCATATAAATAATTAATAGGAATGATTAAAAGTTAATATGAGAGTTACACTGAGATAGCAAAATAATAATTGTTTTATTATAAATATATAATTTTATTATAAATCCGATTCTCACAGATACCGGATAAGCACAAAAAATTTCATCAAAATCGGTCAAGCCGTTTCGGAGGAGTATGGCAACGAAAACTGTGACACGAGAATTTTATATATTAGATATATTATATATATTCACTTTAAAGTTCCATCACATAATCAGAAAAATCATTGTCCTTAATTTTATGTTGAGTTTGTCTAATTGAATTATTATTATTTTATTAACTTTATGTGAGTAAATTCGTTTGCATGCCTTATTTAATAAAAGTCTTCGGAAGTTCTAAAGTTATTTTTTTTGTTGAGGTGGTTTTTAGGGTTCCGTAGCCAAATGGCAAAAACGGAACCCTTATGGATTCGTCATGTCTGTCCGTCCGTCCATCCGTCCATGTGTCACAGCCACTTTTTTCCGAAACTATTAGAACTATACGATTGAAACTTGGTAAGTAGATGTATTCGGTGAACCGCATTAAGTTTTTCACACAAAAATAGAAAAAAAATATTTTTTGGGCTCCCCATAGAACTAAAACTCATTTTATTCATCAAACCCATACGTTTTAGGTATCTACGGATTACGGATAGGTCTTCAATTATTGAGGTTTCTAATATCATTTTTTATTATTTTAAACGGTTTTATTTAGCTCACTCCGTTTGTTTTATTATTTTTTATTCTTGGGTCAAATTTAGTAAAAAAAAAATCGCAAATTTGAAATTTCGCCCTCTTCCTGTCAACCGATTCAAATGAAATTTGGTGTACGCCTTTGGTTCTGGTGACAATATAATTACGTATATTTAAAATTATTTTAAATCCAAGATGGCCGCCGCTACAAAAAAGCGGATTACATTTTTTTTTCCAATCAATATGGGTATCAAATGAAAGGACTTGATAACTAGAATACAGTGCACTATACAAAATAAAAATCAAAGATGACACTCGCTACAAAATGGCGGATAACCAATTTTTTTAATCTCATCAATATGGGTATCAAATGAATGGGGTTGACATGTTGAATACAGTGTACTAAAAAGCTGAAAAATAAAATCGTGAGGCACGTTAAATATCTGAATTCTAAATCCCTAATATGAACATTTAAACTGAAAATTGTAGAAAATAAAATTGTTCTTTACTTTTTGTGATTTTGTTGTTAATTGGAGACTCTTAAAAGGCCTGGAATAGCTTTTATTACAGAAACCAAGCTTAAAGGGAGAGAAAACTAATGACACCAATGAAGTTTTAAAAATCACAAGAATGGCGAACAAACAGTGCCCAGAACCAAAAAAAGTCATGCGTATCGGAAAATATGATCCGAACAAAAATCGTCCTATCAAAGTATTTTATAAAACCCAGGGCACTGTTATTAATCTTTTACGTAACAGAAACAACATAAATTTGACAAATGTTAAAATATATTCTGATCAAACGCCTCAACAACAGTCTTACATTAAAACTCTGCAGAATGAAATGTTACGTCGGTGTGATGATGGAGAGAAAGACCTTATCATACGTTACAGAAAAGGCGTTCCTGAGATTATAAAGTTGTGAAATGTACCACAAATAACCGAAACATTTAACAAATAAGTAATATTAACACCCCTTACTAAATACCTTCAAAATTTACTTCAATATTCATATAAAAATACTATATACATATACATATTATAGAAAAAAGGCAGAAGAAATGAATTAAAGATGAATAAATAAATTAATATTATCAAAGAAGATAAATTAAACAAAGAGAAAAAATAAAGGAATACAATGATGTAATAACAATAAATTACATTGAAATTGAATATTTTGCCATATCCAGATTTGATGCGCTTACTTTATGACTCCGTGGTTTACTGCATGTCAACAAAACAATGTATCGACGCGGTGTGGCGTTGGACCTGTTTAAGTGTTTTTTGCAATATTTGCCTATAACTTTTTCTTAGACTACCTACATTTTATATTTTATAAGTTCGTTGAAAAATATTGTACGACTAGCCCTATTATAACTTATGCTTAGTTTTAGTATGTGTCTCATAGTAAGTGAATGTAAATTCTTTTATGAGAAATAAAGATCTTTAACCCGAAGGGAGAAAGGGGGATCGGTGTTTTTATGGGAAATTAGTACCCGCAGCTCTAATTTTGCAGAAATTCGAAATAGATACAGCTTGAGCCAAAAGAAAGGACATAATTGAGATAGTCCCTTAGTCTTAGTTCCTTAAGTCAACAATGCATATAGGTGAAAGGGCCTTTCACCTTCCCTCACTTTTAAGGTCAGAGTTTTATGGGCATACCTACAGGAACCACGGAATCGATTTGAGTCTCGGGAATGATAGTATGAGGCATGAGGAACCGATTTAGCTTAAATTCCCAATATAGATAGTTAAAAGGAAAACAAATAGTTTTATGGAATAAGGAATTCTGGAAAAAGGAATCAATAGCCGCTAAATTGATTTAGCTGTAATTTTGTATTAAAATATTTTGAATTCCAGGAAAGTAACACAGGATTGTTTCCTGTGGTAGCGAAAAAAAACTGCATAGAAATACTTGGCTCGATTTTCTTCGCTATCCAGAGCGGGAGGAAATATAACTATGTATACTAATTCAACGCCGCGGGGATGGAAATCAAATCAATTTCGAAATAGCTGCAACAAAATGAAATTTAGAACCGTTGACTCTATCTATTACGCTAAAATTTGATACAACCTTTAGTTTGAGTCATAAAAAATGATACGAGACACTTTTTATCCCAGAAATCAACCTTTAAGGGGAGGAAAGGGGGGGGATGCAGTTTGTGTAGGAAATCGGTAGCCGCTTCTTCGTTTTAGCTAAAATTTGGTCAACGTATTCTTAATATATACGTTATATTAAGAATACGTTGCGACGACCAATAAGGAGGGATTTTGTGAAATTCCCAGGAGAACGGGAATTATTTCCGAAAAACGTTTGCATGGAAAGTTATTGAATAGTTTTTATGTCAGAAATTAACTATTAGGGAGAATCAGTATTACAGGCAGGAGGAAGGAGAGTCAGAGTTTTAATGGGAATTCAGGAATCAGAATTGATTTGAGTCGTGAGAAAGATAGTGTGAGAAATTGGTAACCAATAATTATAATTTAACTTAGGTTTAGGTACATTACAGTAGAGATAAGTTTAAGGGTTACCGGGAAAGGACCACAAATAGTTCTAATTCCTGAAAAGAGGCGTGAAAATTTGTGAAGACAATCAACAACCGTTAAACCGAGATAGTTTGACCTCCGGGAAAGGACACAGGACTGGTTCCTGCGATAGCAAAACAAAACTTCATAGATATACCCAGTCCGATATTATTCACTACCCACTGGGTTAAAACTATTTTACGCTCACAAAATCGCGGAGATGGAAATACAATCCTAAATGGCAGCACCAAACTTTCGCTTTATTGACTGTCACGCGCAACGAAGTGCGCGCGGGTCAGCTAGTCAGTACTAAAATAATTCCCATATTAAATTACTAATCCAAATGTAGTGGGTCTCAGTGGGATTATGTCCGGCTTTGATATCAGGGCGCAGGGTTCGAATATCATCACATGTGCCGTTTACATCTGGGCGCTACATACCGTGTTTCGGAAGGCACGTTAAATAATGTCTTGATTCAACAAATTTTTAAGTACATACATGAATTTGTTTATTTTTTATACAACTAAGTAAGAAGACGAGCAAGACGCTCTCCTGATGGTAAGAAATAACGCTGCCCATAACTATTACAGTGCTACCCAGTGCACTGCGCCAACGCTACTTACTTGAGAGTCATAATGAGTCATATGTTAAGACTCTTCAACCCAGTAATTTCACTAGCTACAGTGCTCTCCTACCGAAGCACAGTAATGTTTGCACACTACTGCTCAGGCGGTAGAATAACTGGCACTGTTGGGGTACCCACCTAGACGATGCGCCCAGGAGTTGCATGATCTGATTCCGCCGTCTCCATTATACAACCGAACATCTAGAGAAACGGTACGGCGCCATCGCTACATGGTTAATATTCCGTTTGTCCGCACGAAGCGATTTGCTTCGACCTTCATAATCCGGACGGCGAAGATTTGGAACTCCCTACCCGCTTCAGTGTTTCCCGAGAATTACAACTTGGGTGTCTTTAAGTCGAGGGTTAATAGGTATTTGCTAGGCCTGTGTGTAACAGCTTCGACCACGTCTTCACTTACCAGCAGGTGAGACTGTGGTCAAACGCAGTCCTATTCTAAGTAAAAATAAAAAAAAAAACCCACATAGACGACCTCCTGCAAAGGAAGTCTTAACCCCGATCTTTTTGGAAGTTATTAAAAAACAGTAGTAAAGATTCTAAATATCTCTATCAAAACTGGTAGGAGGCCGTTGGATGAGGGCGGACAGGGATGAAAAAATCATAGGGAGGAAGAGGCTATGCCCAGCTGCGGGCAATATTATTATTTAAGTATGATGATGATGATTGGGAATCACTTGTTTTTATTGTTTTTTAACCATTTGTAGCGTCCATGGCCCAGTGGATGAAATATTTCAACCCCTACAACTTCAACCCCCGGTGAACTAAATAAAGAGATTTAGTTATGGAGTTGTGTTTTAGTTTTAAGTTTTTTGTATGTTTCAATAAAGAGTTTATCTATTCTTTTCCTGTAAAGTACATATTTCACGCATTGAGTGTTAGCAAGTTTTATTGCATGGACCAATGCAAGTAGTAGTGCTATATAAAATTTTAGCCATATATACTAGTATTTTTGTATCCGACGACGATGACATAGACATAATTTTATTGATAATATTCATTACAGATGAAGACACTCTCCTGATGGTAAGAGATAACGCTGCCCATAATAAGTACAGTGCTACCCAGGGCCCAGGATTTCACAATGATGTACAATTCTAGGTGCACTGCAGCAACGCTTCCTAATCAAGAGTCGTACGATGTTATGACTCTTCAGCCCAGTAATTTCACTACTTTATTATAAATCTGACTACATCTACTAAATGTCCCTAACAATTTGTCTCCATTGACTCCATAAACGCCAAGCAATCAATTACCATGATCAGTCCCCGCTTGACAATGTAAAGCCAGCTTTATAATTATACAGCATGTCGTCCTGAGTAACACCATCCGTAACAAATAATACATGCATAAGAATTAGAATAAAAATCATTTATTGCCACACAAAAAAACATTAATGACAAAAAGTACAATTATTACAAGAGGAAAAAATACATTGAAGGCAATAGGAGCAGACTCAGGTGGTAACCATATTAACACCAGGTTAACATGGTTGCTGATTTTCAGTCTGCCCTCTACGTTCGAACTTTGAATATTAATGTAGTGTTAATTATTATTGTAAGAATAATGCCACCAAAAACATAACTTGTAAAAAATACCAAGTCTCGCAACTGCAGTTCTTCTACCGTAAAAAGTTGTGAGATCCATGTACTACCAAGTCGGTAAGATCTTTTGTGTTTTAAATTAAAAGATCGACTTGGCCATCGCATGAAAACACAACAATGCATCTCCCAAGTAATATACCGACATAATAGTGCGATTGCCAAGTCAATCTATTAATTTAAAACACAAAAGATTTTACCGACTTGGTAGTACATGGATCTCACAACTTTTTACGGTAGAAGAACTGCAGTTGCGAGACTTGGTATTTTTTACAAGTTATGTTTTTGGTGGCATCTCACTACTTTTTGTTTTTTTTTATTCGTTATAGGTTAGCCTTTGCCCACGATATCGCCTGATCTTAAGTGACGACGCCCGTAGATGGGAGCAGACTAAACCTAGAAGGCGGGATAATCCCTCCCTGGCTTTATACATTATTACGGCATATATATTATGGCATTATTATTGAGATTTTATGCAATTTTTACCGTCGACTGCAAATGTAACTTTGTAATCCTATACATTTATTACAAAGTTATTTATGCAGTTTATGAATCTCGAAAACTAGACCGAAATTGCATGTTTTTTTAGTTTTCCTATGGTTTATACAATAAACTCTAAGTATCTACCAAGTTTGAACCTTCTATGTTTGCTAGAAGTGCCTTAGACTTTTGATGATCGGTCAGTGAGTGAGTGAGTGAGTGAGTGAGTGACAAAATTACAAAACTTTGACTAGTTATAATTTTTAAACGACTAGTTCAAATTGGATGAAATTTGGAATAAATCGTGTTTATACAATGCATACTCGGTTGTTAAAAATTGAAGCTTCTAGTTTTTTCCACAACGAAGTTATAGGGGGTCGAAAATGGTCTGAACTGCTTCCAGAAAAGGATGGTACGGCCGTGCCGCTTTTTTTGCTCGACTTGGCGGGGGCACTGCCGTGCCCCCAGATGTTAAGAAACTTCTTTTTCATGAATGAATGTACCTACCTATAAGTATATATATTAAGGGGAAGAGACTAGCCCTCACAACACAGGGGATCCTAGTGTGGGGACTAGTGGACTCCAATCATGTACTGGATTTTATGAAATAAATAAAGATTTATTAAAAAAAAAAAAAAAAATTTATGTAACATCTATTCGTCGATACAGTAGAGTAGAGAGACACTGTTCATTTTCTGTTAGGCGCTACGAAGTGCGCGCGGGTCCGCTAGTTTTCTTTATAATGTGACTCCATCAAATGTCCCTGATATAAATAGGTACTCGTATAATTTGACTCCATTGACTCCATAAACGCCAAGCAATCAATTACCATGATCAGTCCCCGCTTGACAATGTAAAGCCAGCTTTATAATTATACAGCATGTCGTCCTGAGTCCGGTGACTTGTGTAGCTCCGCCCATAGATTGCAAAATTAAAAAGTCGCTTTCGTAATTTGGAAATGAAAAGTGCCGCTACCCCGTCGAGTAGGGTGTGGTGGTACTTATAGCGAGCGAATATAATAGACTAGCTGCGCCCATCGGTTTTACCCACTGTACTTATAACCTATGTGTTTATTCTAGGGTCTGAGCTATCTCTATACAAAATTTCAGCTCAATTGGTCCACCCGTTTAGGCGTGAACGAGTAACAAACATACATCCAGACATCCTGACATCCAGACATCCATCCTTACAAACTTTCACGTTTATAATATTAGTAGGATACAATACACTACACTACTCTTTATTGCAGTTTAAGGATAACAAAAAAGACTTAAAACTAAGCTATATACAGGTCTACAATAGGCGGCCTTATCACTTAGAGCGATCTCTTCCAGGCAACCAGCTTTGCTTTGCTTAGAATAACACATTTTATTTTCAATTTTCAAAAAGGAAATTCTACGGATACATAATTATTTCAGTTGTTTGTGCGAGTGTAAGGGTCGCACATTGACTAACCTATATTTTTTTCCTACAATGAATAATAAAAAAAAATATCCCGCTTAGAGCAACACCGCACCCCGTCCCAGTAATTTGTCGAGGACATTTTTAATTTATTAAAAAGCGCCTCCCCGCACGTTATTTGCCATAATATCCAGAGTCAATATTTATTTTTTATTACCGTCCATGTTTCCTTACATCTGGTCGGATTCGAAGTATTGACTCGATGTAAATACAAAAGATATGTTAATAAAGCTGTAGGTATATTATTTTCTGTTGTTGTCATTGCTTTGATGATAAAAATGTACCTACCTACTGTAATTTTACTCTACTATGTATTTTGGCACAGATATAAAAGTTTTATGTAAAAAATGGAGAAAAAAGAATACGTGGGGTTTGATCCAAGACAAATAAAACGAATAACTGACCCATTTTGTATAGTGATTTTTGTTACTAAGTAACATTAAGGGGTTAATGGTCGCTGAGCCTCTGTCTCGCTCGCACGATATAACTTATTGTCAAATAACAATTGATAAAATTTACATTTTGGAAATGTGTTAAATTGAAGAGCTCATATTTTTATAAGTATTCCCAGTTTGCTACCTTAAATAAGAACAATGAAAATGAAAAAAAAAATGTGAAAGTAATTTATTGACATTAGAAAAACAGAAAAAAGATACACGTGAACAAAAAAAAGCATACAATTTTAACAATTCTATTGTCAAATGGGATAGACTCAGCTTTGTGCGGCACAGGGAGGAACCACTGCGCCGCGCTGGTTTTCAGTCTATCCCATACTCGAGCGCCGGTGTTAGTCGAGTAGAGTTACAAAAGTAGTGGCATTGTGGCATTCTCAATTATATGAAAAAAATATATATTTAAACACGCCTCAATCATTTTATAAAGTATCAAACTGGTAATACTTTAAAAAATACTATAAAAATATGAGCAAAATTTTCAATTTAACACATTTCCAAAAAGTTAATTTTATCAATTGTTATTTGACAATTTGTTATATCGTGCGAGCGAGACAGAGGTTCAGCGACTATTAGCCGCTTAAGGTACATCCGTACTCAATGCTATAGTTATAATGTAAATCAATAAAATACATACATAATATTATTATTTACAGTTAAGTTTTTTGTCTCCCTCGTAAAGTTTAATGTACATACGACACAATCTTCTTCTCTTCTCACCATTTCATGTAGGGTTGTACCCTACATCAAAAAGATCACATCAAAATTTAATATATCACTTTCCATCGGTAATAATGATCATCAAATTAAACAACATACCATAGTAGTCATCTGTCAATGTTTTTTAAACAAACCCTTGTTTGTCTAATGCATCCACATTCCCCATGTGTTTAAGTAGGGGTGACAACCCTACACTTGGGGTCGATTCGGTGGCAATGATGCGCGCGCGATTTAATGCCAGGTGACATTTCTATTGTTCTTTACTGTGTTATGGGTATTTCAGCAAAGTGTTTCGATTTCTTAAAGTTATAATATCCATATTAATGTGAAGTAAATACTAAATATATACACTAAATATACGGGTTGTCTGTAAGAGATTGTTCTATGCGATAAGACCGCCGATTGTATACCTTTAGCTTTATGTGTATTGTCTACTTATGAAACAATTTCTTGTTACCAGGTTTGCAATAAAGTATTATTGTATTGTATTGTAAATACTATTGTCGTTTTTAGGCTTCTGTAGTCAACAAGAAAGCCTTACGGCCGTTCCCAATATCATGTCTATCTTTAGTTTTGCCCTACTAGAGATAGAAAAATCTATCTATCTTTAATTTTTTCGTCCCTATAAACATGTCGCCGGTAAGGAACGCTATCCCCGGTTCCTATATATCGATGGGAGGACGGATAGACTACCTGAGATAAGTATTTGTATGAAAATGACATCTGGCGCGTCCCAATATTGTTTTGAGTGCTATCCGTCAGTGAGGTCGTCTATCTCTAGTAACGTTAAGTTTAATCGCCCGATTTTCAAGGATTACCAAAGTTTTTACAGCAATTTAAAATGATATTTTTATTTAATACATTACATTAATAATATTTGACTCAAGTTCAAGTAGTTCTCGTGATATTGCTCGTTTCGTTTAAAGGAATTAAGTGATTGGGAACCAGATGAAGACAACTTTCAAACCCGGTGTTATCAAGAGCGTGTTATTTAGAACAATACAATGATTTTGAATATAGGTTTGGATTGAGTAAATCTGCAGTAAACGATTTGTTTTCATTTTTAAAATATTTTCTTAATTAGGTATTATAAGATTCAAAATTATTCAAAACTCGATAAACTTATAATTCTACATAATAAGTATATCATTACTAGCTGCGCCCAGCGGTTTTACAGTAGCTTTTACAAAGTAGAATAAGTAACAAACATAATACACATTAACAAACTTTCGCCTTTATAATGTTATTGTTATTACACAAAGCGCGGGATGATGACCAGTGACCAGATGCAGATGCCAATGGTGACACATGTTGGACATTAGTCCAACGTGGAACGTTCCGTTTCAAAATTTTAAAGTTGAAGACACTGGATAATAAAGAATTAAAAATAATAATATGATGTACCTATCTTAATACAAATATAATTGATAATTATTTACAATACATGTTAAATAAAATCATTCTTTTGAATATTTCAACAACAAAATGTTATTTTATTCCGCCTAGAAAGTATTGGATCACGGGTGATGCTGCGTACTTGGGAACGTAAGAGAGGACGCAGATAGGCGCCTATCTACCGTTAGCTAGAGATATCTCACACTTATCTGTAGTATTGGGACGACTAGAAAGATAGATTGCCAGATTACTAACGATTAGGGATAGCTATCTATCCTTCATCGCTGATATAATATTGGGAACGGCCGTTATTGTTTCGCTTGGTCTATCCGTCCGTCCGTGCGTCTGTAAAACACAATATAATAACTGAAGTGTGACAATGGCGCTCTTATACGACTAAAGGCAATGTCTTCCAGACAAACCTGCTGGGAGAAGATTATTGTTTTTTTTTATACAACAAAGTAAGAAGATGAGCAAGACGATCTCCTGATGGTAAGAGATAACGCTGCCCATAATTAGTAGGTACAGTGCTACCCAGTACACTGCACCAACGCTTCTTACTCGAGAGTCATAAGATGTTAAGACTCTTCAGCCCAGTAATTTCACTAGATACAGTGCCCTCCTACCGAAGCACAGTAATGTTTGCACATCACTGCTCAGGCGGTAGAATAACTGGCACTGTTGGGGTACCTAGTCGACCTCCTGCAAAGGAAGTCTACCCCCGGTTAAAATTTACAGAGGTTGTTGGTGAGATGTATTTTTTGTAAATTTCCGTCCAATATTTTTTTCGTCCATGACCTAGAATGACATACATCATGTTGACGTCTCCAACGGTACGCCAGGGCCTAAATTCTGCACAAACAAGTGAAATTTAAAAAATACTTTTTAAAAACAAGCTTTAATTATTGTTATCATCTTGCATCATAAAGTACTTGTCAAGACGAATCAAATGAGCCCAAACTCGATGGGGTTGCGTTGTTTTATGACAGAGTTCCTTTGGCCACCTTCCAGCTCCATCATCAGATCAGCTCGATGTCATAAAAATATTGCATTGTCATCCGATTTAAACACGCATGCAAATTTTCAGCTCAATTGGAAACCGGCAAGTGGGTCAAATTAAACTTGCAAGATTTGATTACAGACAGACAGACAGACAGATAGACAACAGACAGGTGAAAGTAATATAAAGCTTGTAAAAAAAACGATGGCGCAGCAAAACGTAAGCAAAAAAATAACCTATAAAACACATTTATATTTTCTAAAACGCAACTTTGAGGCGACCAAAAGATGCTAAATTAAAAAAAAAATATTGTTGCATTTGACTTTGTACTGGTATCGTAAGAATTTTGAAGATTATTTCAAAATTTTGTTAAAATTGGAAAGTGGACGTTAGCAAAACGAGAAGCGATGTTGGGCCGGACTCACCCCGCTGATCCATTTTTGACACGTGTCACGAACGTGGCTCACCCATACAAAATCTATCACTCTCCAGAGTTTCAAATTATGATATCCATTCAGATCCCAGGCGTATTGTAAAACTTTACTTTTATGTTCTGTGACTGTGGTCGAAGAACGGGAATGACATCAACGTCCTTAATCTTAGCAACTGAGCTACGCATTCACTTTGTTGAATTTGTGAATATTTTTATGTAATCTATTTTCTTTCTCTTCACGTCTTTACATCAGGTGTAATTTCAAACGTAAGCAATTTTAATAATAAACAAAACGTATTTTTTGCTATCAAATCTATTTAATATTATAAATATAAAAGTATGTATTACTACTATGTCCATTGTACATACAATTTTTGTAGCCAAAAACCATTAAACCGATTGTGATGAAACTCTTCATATATTCTCTTAAATAACTGGAAACCTAGACTAGACTTTACATTCCGAGTTTTCTATGGGTAAAATAGCAGAATCTAATAAGGAGGTTTAAGCAAGTAATGTACGCAATTTTGTCTATGGATTCTAGTGTTTTTACATGTCGTTTTGCAATAGCTAATAGGCCCTCTGAGGTAAAATATTTCACTGATATTATGCTCTACAAAATTATGACAGACATTGTAAAATAAATCAACTTCATGTCACATCTTTCGCATAGTAAATGTATAGGGCGAATTTGCCATTCTTTTAGTCACGGTTACCCAGCAAAACTTAGGCCTTATTTCAACGCCATAAAGGTGGTTTTCCAACGAAATTTTAAATATCCCAGTTAATTTTGTGACGCGTTTCCGGCACGTGGCGAGAAATTGTTGATAATTGTCAACGTTTTGATAAATGTTATAATTTGCGGTCATTGTTCGGTTTTGTTAATTTTATTTGGGGATAGATTAAAATTAGCTAAAATTATTTATTACTCTTTGAATATTCTTCTTTGTTATATTAATGTGTAATCTTACTAATGTTATAAACGTGAAAGTTTGTAAGAATGTTTATGACATAAGATAAGATGTGTATGTTTGTTACTCTTTAACGCCTCTATGGCTGGACCGATTGAGCTGAAATTTGGCATAGAGATAGCTTAGACCCTGGAATAACACATAGGCTACAGTACAGCGGGTAAAACCGCTGGGCGTAGTTTACTACTACGTTGGCGCGAGAACCCAAACTGAGTTTTGGCCTCTAACAAACCTCCGCTGGGCGCAGCTAGTAATGAATGCTCTCAGGCAGTAGTAGTTGGTGGGCTATGCTCTGACTTTATGGAAATCTCATCAGGAGTCCCTCAAGGCTCCATTTTAGGACCCCTTTTATACGCATCTTACTTATGTGACATAGGTACATGCTTTCGTTTTGCAAAATTTTTAATGTATGCAGATGATACTAAGGTTTACATGAAAATTAGGGACAGACAGGATTGTATTAATCTCCAGGACGACCTCGATAGAATGGGACAGTTCTATGCAGACAACCGGATAGGAATTAATATAAATAAATGCCAAGTAATAACATTTTCTAGAAAAAAGATAAGAACAAACTTTGATTATAAAATTAATAACACTTTAATAAAGAGAGTAGATTCAACTAGAGATTTAGGGGTTATAGTTGATTCTAATTTATCATTTTCAGAGCACATTGAACACATTGTTAGCAAGGCTTACAAAAACCTTGGTTTTATTTTACGGATCAGTCGTCCATTTTCTGACTTACAATGTCTCAAAATGCTATATTATTCCTATGTTCGTAGCGTCTTGGAGTATTGCAGCATTATCTGGAACCCTCATTATATTATATATAACCAGAAGATAGAAAATATACAGCATAAATTTACTAAACATTTGAACTACCGCTGCTATCGAAAATCGAGTGATTATGTAGAGTCATGCAGCTATCATAGACTAACTACACTTGAGAACAGGAGAACTCTTTCTGATATGTTGTTTTTGCATGGTATATGTAATGGGTATATTGACTCTATTGAATTGATGCATAAAATTTTAAGTTTTCGTTGTCCGAGAGTAAGGACCAGGCATACTATGTTATTCGAACAAGCCATGTCTAAAACAAACTACGCACAAAATGCACCAGTCACCAGAATTCACCGAACTTATAATAAAAAGATGGTAACCGTGGATATTTTTCAACACACTAAAACTAAATTCAGGAATGAAGTGCTCAGTGTCCTAAATATGCATGCTTAATTATTAGTGCTTACTAACTTATTTCCAAGTGGGCGCATAATGTTAGTAGTACTTAGTTTTTGTATGACCTAAATAAATAGCAACTTAAGATCGAGACTGTCCTATATGTATAATACTATAAAATAAAAATCCGTATTGGCCGTATGTTACGTTAAGAAAAATATTTAAACTATGTTAATTAAGAGCTGTGGATTTTGTAAATAAATAAATAAATAAATAAAAATAAAATGAAATATATTTATTTGCACAAAATATGGTACATTTAGTAGGTCTGATTAGGTATACAGATCCTCATATCTTGTCAGTGACACTAACATGCAAATATTATTGAATAATATTATGTTCCTTATATGCTAGAAACTATTATACTATTATAGTAGTTACTTACTATCCATTGGATCATTTTGAGTCGCCAAGCGGTCGTTGTGGCCGTGTTCCGGCACGTTGCTCAGTGAAACTGGGTTTACCCCGCCTACTTCAAAAACACGGCGACAGTATTGTATTGGAGACGTCTACAGGCTACTTAGCGCAAATGTTCACGCGCAGTGGCAAATTCTCTTCATAATTAATAATAACTCATAATTCATTTAATCACAAGCGAAAATGGGTATACAAAAAGGTAACAAGTAACAGTAGTCTTTCGAAAAGTCCTTTTGGCATTTTGTTTATGAATTTGATACTGCGACTCTGCGATACAGAGCGTGTCTTTAGCAGAGCAGCCTTATAACAAAGATAACGAAGTAAAGTTTCTGATGTGTTAAAAAAATCGTCACAAATTCGCAATGTGTCAAAAAATAATAAAAATCAGTCAAGCGTTCCTCACTTAGGGGAGGTGCGGGCCAAATGGACCCGCGCTAATAAACGACATTTATTTTTATTATTTTTGTTCGAGTATGTTTTGATTTGATTTCACAGCACATCGCGTCGGCTCGCATAATATGGCGAGTGCACAGCGATATTAAATGTTTTGTCGTTGTGTAGCGTCGGTGTAATCAGGTGGAAGTGACTTGATTGGTACTTACTGCAATATGGGTGCGTTTGGAGATGTTTGTCGGGGAAATTTGTTGTTTTGGATAAGTCTACATGTTTTATTCTAGTTATTTTTGGTCTAATTGGATTAAATTGTACAAAGTATTCTAAGTCTTGTAAGGTTCATTCTTGAACAAACATTTAGCATTTGCAGCAGCAACATTTTTAGATGCATTTGCGCATGATCTTTTATGCGTATATTGGATACGGTACCTTATATACTATGGTATGTAGGGATCATTTTAATGCTCTACTCCAACTGTCATCACCGCGCCTAGCCTGTCCAAATTCAAGTTCTAATTATTAAAAAAAATCTTATATTAATATCTATTTTAAGTGGGTGTACAGTGTAAATAATGTCCGAGTCTATATTCTGCATACGTGCATTTATTTTATTTATACTTCTTCAAAACGGTTTACACTTCTCCAGCTTCAAAATGTAGAAGCAACTGACATTTTTTTGTCAATATTCCCACGCGTATCCACCAATCACCTATAATTAAATAATAACTGTAACGGGTCGCGTGCCACAAATGCGGTATACATGTATATGTTACGGCTAAAGTCCGAAGTGCGGCTACACCTAGGTTTAGCCGGTTAAACCTAGGTGTAGCCGACCGCAGTCGGTTAAAGTTAGATGTAGAAGATTTAATTTCGGCCTCACGCGTTTCAAACGTGAGACAATATGTTGTCAACATGTTTAATTGTTTTTGCATGGTGATCTTCATAAAATAAGCATTAAGTATTCTTTAATGATTAATTGAGAACTCTGTAATAAGTACAAGTTGGATCTGGTGCTTCGCCGGCTGCTACCGCAGCACGCTCGCTTCGCTCGCTCGGCTCGCACGTTGTAATAACTGTTCAAACCTTTTTTTTTTTTCTTCTTTTACCCAGGAAAAATGCCTTACGCATCATCACCCCACGCCGGGGGGCGCAGGGCGGTATGTGGGACTCCCCCGCCAAAGATGGAAGCGGCGGGGATACCCACTAAAAACCTGGGGTGTTTCCACCTCGCGCCTTAGTGCCGGGGCAACGGGTACGCCGAAGCACTCGTCCGCGACCCCAGCGGCGTTGGTCCTAAGGGACCCCACCTCTCACCGAAATGGCGCACGGAAACACCGCGCGCGCCACCTCCCGGACCTGTTCAGTGACAGCGAACGCCCCCGCATCCTCCGTCCAGGTCCTGGGATTCAGAATTGGGCTCTCCAACCCTCCAATGCATACCACCCTGCAAAAGAGAAATCAGAGAGTCCTTTTCTTCCTCCCCTCCTCCTACGGAGCGCCGGAGATGTCCGGAAAACAACATCCCTCTTATCGCCACCAGACACCTCCCGCGATCCAGCGCCACCCTGCTCGCCGCCTAACGGCCGAGCCCTTTGACCAGCCTCCCGGGCCTGGTCCCACCCGACAAGGGGCAGTGGTGTGGTCCATCACTACGCGAGGGATACGTAGGTATGGTCTACCGGTCCACTGCCACCTTCCGCCATGGCGGCGCTCGCGATGAGCCCGCTCGCGCCATCCACTGTGCCCTATGCTGCCTTCATAGGGACACGCGGAGGCGCAACGCCTACAACACACAACGGCCGCAGAGGATAGGGAGAACGGCGCACCGTAATACCGGCACTCCTCTTCCCCTGCGGCCCCACCGCGTCCGCCATCAAACGGTGGCGACCCCGTTTGGGCCGCGGAAGGCAGGGAGAGTGGCGCATCGTAATACCAACACTCCTCTCCCGCCGCGGCCCCCGCCATAGACCCACGGTGCGATAGTCAACGCACCGCGGTCCACCTCGGTTGGGATGCCCCTGGAGGAGGCACCGCAACCTACTCGGCCACTCGCACATGGGCTGCTGGAGGTCAGCCCGGCGTGGAGCGGCCGACCGCCTCGGGTTCCTCTTAGTTTCACCGTGGTCCCCTCTACCACGGCTACTTATCCCCACCGCCACGCAAAGGCGAGAACCCACCGGGGGGTAACTGTTCAAACCTTTTTTTTTTTTTTTTTTTTTTTTTTTTATCCCAGGAAAAATGCGTTACGCATCATCACCCCACGCCGGGGGGCGCGGGGCGGTATGTGGGACTCCCCCGCCAAAGATGGTAGCGGCGGGGATACCCACTAAAAAACCTGGGGGTGTCCTGCGGGACGCCATAATGCCGGGGCAACGGGTACGCCGAAGCATTCATCCGCTGCCCCGACGGCGTTTGGTCCTCACTGATAGGAGGACCCCTCCGCGGTGGGGTGAAGAGGAGTTTCACCCCACCCTCTCAAGGGGCGCGCGGAAACACCGCGCGCGCCACCTCGTGGGTCTGTGCTTGCGGCGACGAGTACCCCCGTACTCGCCGCCTAGACCCAGGTTATGGGGGCTGGAGAAGGGCGTGGAAGATACGCCTCCGACGCCCCCTTCTCCGGGCACGCATCGGGAGGTCGGTGGTGACCTCCCGTTCGCGTTCCGCGATCTCCTTCTGCGAGATGACACTCTCGCAGAACGAAACCGCGGCCTGCCACGACTCCTCGCTTGCAACCATGGCTCTTACCATGGTTGCCAGCGAAAGTTCGCCCCCCATAACAGCGACGAGGGTACGGCGCTCACTGACCCATGCTGGGCACTCCTCCAGTGTGTGCTGCGCCGTATCCACGTCGCTACCACAGTGGTGGCAAGCAGGGGTCGGTTCCCTGCCGGCTACGTGGTGCAAGTACTTTCCGAAGCATCCGTGCCCGGAAAGCACCTGCACGAGCCGGAAGGTCAAGGACCCGTGCTCTCTGTCCGTCCACTGCTGGAGTAGTGGACGGACTGCCACCACTGTCCAGCTGCCTGCTCGAGGGTGGGCCAGACGCGTACTCCACCTCTCGAGCAGTGCCTCGTTGGCTTCCTCCTTCCACCTCTCTACCTCCCTGGGAGACGCGGTGAGCCCGCGGAGGCGGAGCGCGGCGCGCCACTCGTAGCGTGCCGCATACAGCTCCGCCTCCAGGTCCCAGGGGGGAGATCCTGCCAAGAGGCACGCCGCCTCGTAGGAGACCGTGCGGTAACCCCGTATTACCCCGACGGCCATCACCCTCTGAGGACGTCTCAGATGGGCGATGGTTTGCTCCGTCAGGGCATCCACCCATACGGGGGCTCCATACAGAGCCATGGACCGCACGACTCCCGCGTACAGGCGACGGCAGCTGGTCCGAGGTCCGCCTAGGTTCGGCAGCAGCCGCTTGAGAGCGGCCGCCGCACCCATCAGGCGGGGAGCCAACCGGGCAAAGTGCTCCCGGAAGTTCCACCGCCCGTCGAGGACGAGTCCAAGATATTTCATCGAGGGCTCGACCCCGATGCAGACCTCCCCGATAGGGATAGTGGAACCCCTACTCGGGGCCCTCCGAGGCCCATGAAAACACAGGGCCTTGGTTTTATCGAGGGCCACCCGGAGTCCCAATCTCCCTATCCGTGCCACCACCTCCCCCACCGCCACGGTGGCAAGGCGGGCAGCCTCCTGGAATGTCCCCCCCGGGGCCACGACGAGCGTGTCGTCCGCGTAACACGTCACGCTGGCCCCCGGGGGAAGATCCCCGCGCAGCACCCAGTCGTATCCGATGTTCCACAGGAGCGGTCCTAAGACCGAGCCCTGTGGAACACCGCACGACATCTCTCTCCGCAGCGTCCGTCCATCGTCGCCCGGATAGGTGATGCACCTATCCGAGAGGTAGGCCCCGACAATCCGGCTCAGGTAGGGAGGCACATCATGGTACTTCAGTGCCTCCCTGATGACGGCCCACGGCATGGAGTTGAACGCGTTGGCGATGTCCAGGGACACCGCCAACAGAACACCGCCGCGGGCGACCACCATGTCCGAGTGGGCCTTGACGCGCTTGATCGCGTCAATCGTCGACCGGCCCACCCGGAAGCCGAACTGTCGATCGGACAAATCCGGGCCTACCTCGGCGAGATGCTTGACGAGGCGGCAAGCCACCACCCGTTCAAACAACTTGTCCGCCTCGTCAAGCAAGACGATGGGACGGTACGCTGCGGGAGAGTCTGCTGCGCGCCCCTCCTTTCGGAGGAGCACAAGGCTGCCCGCCTTCCACCGCGAGGGGAACCGCCCCGACTCCAGACAGGCATCCATGAGCCTTCGGAAGCGGTCCCCGAGGGCGTCCAACGCCAGGACCCAGGCGACGCCGGGAATGCCATCCGGCCCCGGAGCCTTGCGCTTACCGCGCATCCGGGACACGGCATATCCCAGCTCGCCCGCCGACACTGGTGGCACCGCAGTGTCCTCCTGGCGCGCCCTCTCGGGAGGCGCCATCTCCGGGGGCTCGTACTCCACCCCGGAGGGAAAGAGCGAGCTAACCACCTCCTCCAGAAGGCGGGGCTCCAGAGTCTCCGTCAGTGGGGGGGCCCATGGTCGGAGTTTCCCCCTGACCATTTTGTAGGGCCGCCCCCACGGATCGCGGTTCAGAGACTCTAGGAGCTCCGCCTTAGCCCGCTCTTTGGAGTCGCCAATCAGCCGCTGCAGAGCCTTTTTGCGCTCCGTATACGCGTCGTGCAGCTGCTGACTGGCGAGTCTGCGCCTCCCCCGAAAACGTCGTGTGGCCTGGCGTCTCGCTTCCACGCAGCGGGAGCGCTCGGCTGCGATCTCCTGAGACCACCAGTACACACACGTTTTCTGAGGATGAGGTCTGGCCCGGGACATGCCAGCGTCGCATATTTGCGACATCGCTTCCCGGAACCACTCGGCCTCATCCTCCACATCCACTGGCCCCTCTGGGGGGGCCAGCCACGCCTGGACAATGGAGGCCTCTATGATGGCCTCCCTGTCCAGGCTCCTTATGGCCCACCTCGGCGACGACGGCGTCGTCCTCGGGCGACGGGGACTGGAATTTGTGGAGACACTGAATCGGATATAGAGATGATCCGACAGTGTCTCCACATCCTCCACCACCTTCCAGTCCCGAACACGGCGTGCGATGGCTGGGGCGGCAAATGAGAGGTCCACGATGGACCCCCCGTTCCGCCGCACGCACGTGTTCACCGACCCGCGGTTGAGTACCGACAGGCCGGCTATCGTCGCCCACTCCTCCAGAGTCTCGCCGCGCGCATCAGTTCTGGGAGATCCCCACGCCACGGACTTGGCGTTGAAATCCCCCAGAACGAGCGCGGGACGAGGTAGAGTCTGCCCAATGAGGGTCCCTACCCCGTCCAGGAGCGACTCAAACTCGGCGAGACTCCTGTTGGGCGAGAAATACACCCCGATGAGGAGGTACTCTCGCCAGAGGACCGCAGCGTACCCACTCCCCCTCGCAACAACCGAAGGGGATGGGGCGCCGGACGCCGTCGAGGTGACGATGGCCACCGAACCATCAACATCTCCTACCCAGTTATCCCGGGGAGGGATGAAGTATGGTTCGGAGACCACCGCGACCTCTATCGACCACTGTGCCATGCTCTGCAGGAGTAAATCCTGCGCTGCTGCACAGTGGTTGATATTCGCCTGCAGAACCTGGTGGGCCATACTAATCCCCCGCGGTTTCCATGTCCTCCACTACCCGCGGGGGAGACCGGGCGGCCGGGATGTGAGCGGCCGCTCCGGTGCTCCTCTTTGGTTTGGGTGGGTGGCATTGTTTGCCACCCATCCGATGCGCCGATGGTTTTCCCGCCGCCGCGCACAGAGAGCACTTGGGCGCGGGGGCGGGGCACTTGGCCGCTACGTGGCCTTTTTGACCGCAGCGATAGCATTCATCGCTGCGGTCCGCCGTGCAGGTGCACTGCACACGGACGTGCCCCGTGTGCAGGCACTTGTAGCACCTCATCGGCCGGGACTCGAGCACAGTGACCTGCGCCGAGACCCAGCCGACGAGCAGCCTCCCACCCGCTGCCAGCTGCTTAGCGGCGACCACTGGGCAGCGCACGAAGGCAGAGCCCGAACCTCGGAATCCCTGCCGCACCTCTCCGACTTGCACCGACTGCTCGGAGCAGCCGGTGCGCTTCGCCACCGCGGCTTGTATATCCGCGGGTGCCACGGAGTCATCCAGGCCGGAAACTCGCAGCTCTGCAGTCTTGACCGGCCTGGAGATCTTCACCACGGCAGGGTCCAAAACCTCCCTGAGTTTCGCAGCCAGGGAGTCCGCCTTCTCGCCGCTGGTGCTTCCCGACACTTCCAGAATGCGGGCCCCGGTGACTGCCTTACGGCTCCGGAGCCCCTGGTCGATCCCTATACTGGCGAGATCGACCGCCCTTCGTGCCTGTCCGAGCACATCGGCGTATGAAACGCCACCCTCCACGGCCGCCGGCTGCAGCGAGATCACTACAGCCGATGACCGCGGAGCCTGCAGCTTCACCTGCTGCCTCTTGACCGGCACCGGCGCGGCAGTACGCTTGCTACCGCGCTTACCAACCACTGTCCAACCGGCTTCCGGCACAGGCGCTGAGGCAGGCTGCGGGGCAGCATTGGACACGCCAGGTTGGGCCACCGCCGACCACGAAGCAGTCAAGGCCCGTGGGGCTGGAGGAAGGGGGCGAGGCGTAGGCTTAGGAGTAGCGGCTGCTGCCGCCTTTCCCTTGCCCTTGCCCTTCCCCTTACCCTTCCCCTTGCCCTGTTGCTTCTCGGGAGGGGCAGTCACCGGCACAGGGGCGGTGGATGGCCCGGGCTTCGGCTGTTGAGCCGCGGCTGCAGCTGCAGCCCTCTCTCTGGCCGCGAGTGGAGGCGCCACCCGCTGCGCCGGAAGGAGGCGACTCTCCACTTCCTCGAGCCGGGCGTTGACCATGGTCCCGACCTGGACCATGATACCCCTGGCGAACTCTTCCTGCGACAGGGCAGGAGGAGACGCTCGCTCGGAGAGCATCGGAGAAACCCTCCGGGGAGCCGGCGTCGGCGAGGGCGGTGAAAGCGCAGGAGGCTCCCTGTTCCGCGCCATCTCGACCCGGAGCATTTCCACCGCGTTACGCAGTCCCGCCACCTCCGTCCGAAGGCGGACGTTCTCCGCCTTCAAGACTGCCACCTCCGAAGTGGAGCTCCTGCTGGCCAGAGCCTCCACTATTTCCGCGACGACCCGGGTCGTCAAGTTGAGGCTTTTAACAAAGCCCCCCTTGAGACTACCGGATCTCGCTGCCACCTCTTTATTTATGAGCAGGCACTTCTTGGCCTGCCCAAGGAGCACGTCGGCAGGCTGTTCGCCAACCGTGCCCAACGACGTCATTGAGGCGTCCAGGTCGCGAGCCATTTGCTCCACTGTTTGCTCGACCTGAGCCTTTCCAGCCTCGGTTTTGCGGAACTCCGCCCTGCGGTTTATGAAAACCTTCAGAGGCGGAGGTCCCATTAACTCACCCTCGGTGGAGGACACCGAGGGTGACGGCGACAAGTCGCACCGCTGTCTCCTCCGAGATGTAGGCGCCCATAAGGCACCAACTAGCGGCTCCGCTAGAGCCTCCAGCACCTCCGGAGACGGAATGACCCGTCCCGCCACGGATTCAGCCTCGGAGTCGGACGGAGCGTCCGACATCCGAACCGGCACATCCACACTAGCCGCAGATGGTGCGCGGCTAGTCGACGCTTGCGCGTCGGAGGTTTGGCCCTGAGAAGGGCCTTTTGGTTGGCCCTGAGAAGGGCCTTTGGTTTGGCCCTGAGAAGGGCCTTTGGTTTGGCCCTTAGAAGGGCCCTTCGCAAAACGCCCGGAGGCGTCCCGCTCAGCTTTTTTAGGCATCTTGACACCTCAATCACAGCAAACACCAGTGAAATCTGCGAATGCACAGCGCGCTTTAGCCGTTCCCCGGTCTGCCACTCCGTTACGGTGACAGAACCGGGTACCGTTGCCCGGGAGAGACGATCGAGGACGTACACGCTGTGGGGGCTCCCCCTAACTGTTCAAACCTAACCTAACCAATTAATGTCGGTCTGCCCTGAATTCGTAATAAAAAACAAGTTCTTTTTTACAAACATTTTGTTCACACCTAACTTTAACCGACTGCGGTCGGCTACACCTAGGTTTAACCGGCTAAACCTAGGTGTAGCCGCACTTCGGACATTAGCCGTAACATATACACTCGGGAACGAGTTCGATCACCGACACGGCGCGGCGCGACGACCAAATGTCCCCAGTGGCCTCTAATTATATTAGTGGATAAAAATATCATCTTTAATGGTATGTTTGAATTCACAGAAGAAAAAAGGATTTTATGAATATTACTGAGCTGAAGTCTTAACTTCTTGTGGCTCTTGAGTAAGAAGCATTGGTGCAGCGTATATAGAAATTTACATTATGGATAATGGATAGCACTGTTCTCATGGGCAGCGTTATCTCTTACCATCAGGAGAGTGTCTTGCTCGTATTCTTCCTTATTGGTTAAAAAAGCTCTACCTGTAATCCATTTGCGATTTAATCTTACCAATACTCCTACAAGTACATCTTACTAATATTATAAACGTGAAAGTTTGTACGAATGTATGGATGTCTCGTCTCGATGTATGTTTCACGCCTAAACCGATGGGACGATTGAGCTAAAATTTGGTATAGCGATAGCTTAGACCCTGCAATAACTACTTACAGTACAGCGGGTAATACTGCTGGGCGTAGCTACTTAATAATAAACTTAACTTAATTAAATTTAATAAAATTAAAAATATCACTTTCAAGTATCAGCTGATTACGGGCGCGTGCCACAAATGCGGTTTCCATGTACAAGGTACCCTATAGGGACTGCCTTGACGGCTGTCATTCGATGATATCCCCCCTGTATCCCCCGATGTAGGGTCATAGAGTCACGTCACATGTCAGTTTTTGAACCCATTTTGGTTTGTCTCTGGAGATTTTTTTTATACGTGACCGTTGGTGTTTGATTTATATCTTGCAGCTTTTGTTTTTGAAATTGAACTGATGGAATTCGCCAAGGTTGGAGTCAACAAAAATAGTAATAATAATCTTAAATCTTATATATGTGAAATGTTGTTAGAATGGAATAATAGCATAGAAAATTCTTTATTAAAACATTAAAAATATGTATAAATAAAACTTAAAACTATGACACAAAATCACGACATAACTGTAACAATTGGCGGTCTTATCGCTAAAAGTGTTCACTTCAGACAACCTTGTTGTATATTTATTCTTTTTCAAATTATAATTCTTAGTATCTATGTTATGTTAATGGAACTGCGTGTATATTGGACAATCTTTTAAGGCGTCCAAATAAATATAAAAAACTGTGTCCTATTTGTAACAAGTGAAATTTAAAAAAAGTTTTTATAAACAAGCTTTTATTGAAAAAATGAAAAAAAAAAATTTTCATTTTTTTTTCATTTTTTCATCCGATTTACTCGTATACATGCGCGCAAAATTTTAACTCGATCGGATACCGGGAAGTGGGTCAAATTAAACTTGCCAGATTTGATTACAGACAGACAGACATACAACAGACAGGTGAAAGTAAATAAAAGCTTGTAATAAAAAAAAACTTAATTGAATGAGTAGTCCAATAACGCTCAATCGCAAATTGACCATAACCCAACACACAGTATGCAGACTCAGCATGACCCCACCACCTAAGGACTCCCTGCAGGAGGTCGCGATTGAGACCTCATACAGAGGAGGCGTGGATAATGTTATTGTACGAATTGTTTGAATTCAGAGGTTTATTAATGTACTTTAAAAGAAAAATTAAAAAATATACTGATTAAAATAAACTATATATATACTGATAAATTAAAATTTTTCTAAACGTGAGGGCGAGATGCGCGATTTAAATTATATCTTCACTAGCTGCGTCAATCGGTTTTACCCGCTGTACTGTATATAGCCCATGTGTTATTAAGCTATGTCTATATCAAATTTCAGCTCAATCGGTCCACCCGTTTAGACGTGAAAGAGTAACAAACATCCAGACATCCATTCTTACAAACTTTCACGTTTATAATATTGGTAAGATTAATGAATTAAATTCCACTTTACTGAACTAATCTAACTTTGAATTCTTACCATAGTACATGTAATATAAATGAATAGGGAACAATAATCACGCCCCATCACCCCCATAGTACAGTACATCTGATAGAGTCGTCAGTGGGGCCACAGACCACCCGTGGTCCTGTTGTGCACCGAATTACTCTCATTATGCCATGGGACTCTGTGGTCAAAATATTATAATAAGCTTTTAAGAGATTTTTTTTTACATATTGTAAAGGGTCTCCAGCTGGTATCTTGGTCTACAGACTACACAATCAACAAAAAACATGTCAACATTTTTCTTCAAACATAGTCCAAATTTTTGTTAGCATCAACAATGTTTCTGCTTGTCATGTCCGATGAAAACACGTACCTACAACAAAAACATCATTTTTTGGCGATTTTGTTGAATGTTGATATGTTTTGGATCCGTACATTCTTACAAACTTTCGCGTTTATAAATATTAGTGGGGTTATAATTTTAATTATAAGCATTTTCTAATCCTAAGATATATTTTTCGACTTTGTTAGGGTTTTGATTAGACTAGGGTCTCAGAAGTGTTAAGATCAATGCAGCTGACTAAACTCAGCCAACATGAATTTTATTATAATCACTGTTCGAGTATATTTCACACACAATTTGTTGCTTTATATGTATGCGATACATATTGCAGGTCTCAATTTTTTTATTCATCATAGTGTACTTGTTATCTTTGACCACAATCTCGCGTGATATTAAGCGACGATGCGACTGTAGATGGTAGCAGACTAAACCTAGAAGGCGGGATAAATCCCTCCCTCGTTTTACTGAACATCGTGCTGGAACACAATCATCATGACTGCTTGGCGACACGGTTCTGTCCAATTGACACAGATTTATATATTTTTGGACACATCGTTATTGTAAGAGCAAAAGTGTAAGATCAGTGCAGCTGACTAAACTCAGCCAACATGAATGCTATAATCACTACGAGTATATTTCACCCCCGATTTGTTGCGGCAAGTGTTACTCGTCTCACGGATTGGAGATTACAGTCTCACTGCTTTATATGGATGCGATAAATCTTGCCCTGCAGTACCTAAAAAAAATATAAGAGAAGTATATCAAAACTAGTAGCGTTTGGCCTCTATTTTCGGAGACCTGGGGAAGTATTACACCTTTGCCAGTTATTCATCCGTAAATCAATATGCAGGCATTAGGTACTGTAAATAATGTAACAAAATATAAAAAAACCGGTCAAGTACGAGTGGGACTCGAGCACCGAGGGTTCCGTACAAACCTACAGGTTTCTCCCGCACCCTAAAGAAAAGTGGGTATATTATTATATACTGTGGGTTTTGATTCCCTTGCGAGCTTGAAAATAATCGGCTAAAATTGCTGTTTCTTTTGATTGCGTTGACATAGATGTTTGATTTTTTCACAGCTTAAAGTTATTATAAAACTGAGTATTTGGTATGAATTTCAATTCAATAACTGTACGCGTTCTTGAGGAAAGGTATAGTAAATACAAAATTATTAAAAATATTTTTTTATATGATGAAACTAAAAATGTACAGTTTTTGCAATTTTTCCTGTGCCTGTGATTTAAGACGTTGCTGTGTACCAAATTTCAAGATTCTGAGTTAACGGCAAGTACCCTGTAGGTTTTGATTTCCTTGAGAGTAGTCGCGAGTTAAAAAATACGGCTAAAATTGCTGTTTCTTTTGAATGCGTAGAGATAGAGGTTTGATTTTATTACAGTTTAAAGGTATAATAGACCTTAGTATTTGATATTAATTTCAGTTTAATACCTGCACGCGTTCATGAGAAATAAAGTAGTAAGTATGAAATTATTAAAAATATTTTTTTTTATGATGTAACTAAAAATGTACAATTTTCGCAATTTTTCCTTTATCTGTGCTCTAAGGAGTTGCTTCGTGCCAAATTTCAAGATTCTATGATCACGGGAAGTACCCTGTAGGTTTTGATTTTTTGAGAGTAGTCGCGGGTTTAAAATTACGACTAAAATTGCTGTTTCTTTTGAATGCGTTGAGACAGAGGTTTGATTTTATTTAAGTTTAAAGGTATTACAGACCTTAGTATTTGATATGAATTTCAATTTAATACGTTTACGAGTTCATGAGAAAAAGGGTAGTAGGTATAAAATTATTCAAAATATTTTTTTCATATGATGAAAATAAAAATTTATAATTTTCGCAATTTTTCCTTTATCTGTGCTCTAAGGAGTTACTTTGTGCCAAATTTCAATATTCTGAGTTCACGGGAAATGCCCCGTAGGTTTTGATTTATTTGGTAATGTCGAAAATTTGCTAAAATTTACGACATATTCGACTATATCTTTTGATTGCGTTGGCCTAGAAGTGTGAAATTTTCACAGCTCTAAGAGGCAATAGACCTTAGTATTTCCTATAAATTTCAGCTTGTTGCCTCCACGCGTTCCTGAGAAAAATGGTCTTGACAGACAGACAGACAGACAGACAGACGGATAACAAAGTGATCCTATAAGGGTTCCGTTTTTTCCTTTTGAGGTACGGAACCCTAAAAAGAGTGTGTGTACTTATGTACACGCGTTAGAAGTTATACTTCTTTGGCGTATGGAAAAATAAATAATAAATTATTAGTATTACCGTCGTATATGAAATTGATTTAATAAAAACACCAAAATAATATATATTTATTCACACTGTTTAATTGTACCCTTACGAAACACGTGTTCTAAATATAAAAATACTAGAATATACAACTTGAACATAGTTATCAATTTTCATGCATGCCACCTAGAACTAACTTCACGATGTAGAATTTAGGTGTCGGTGTGCGCGCGCATCGTAAAAATTCACTCTCATCATTTTTCTCTATCGCGCCAAAAGAAGTATAACTTCAAAAATGCCACAATTCACGTGTAATCTCAACCACGGTGAACGGTTTGGTACAGCCGGCGTGGCGTGAACTTCTGATGAAGGACATATTCCTACCTACTTGTCCGAAACCGTGGTTGAGATATCTCAACAATATTAAAAACCGAGTTGTCCCGTTTTGTTATTACAAGCTTTTATTTACCTTCACTTGTCTGTTGTCTGTCTGTCTACTGTCTGTCTGTCTGTCTGTCTGTGTGTGTAATCAAATCTTGCAAGTTAAATTTGACCCACTTCCCGGTGTCCGATTGAGTTGAAAATTTGCATGCATCCATAAATCGGATGACAATGCAATATTTTTATGACATCGAGCTGATCTGATGATGGAGCTGGAAGGTGGCTATAGGAACTTCATAATTAAACAATGCAACGCCATCGAGTTTGGGCTCATTTGATTCGTCTTGACGAATACTTTATGGTGCTAGATGGTAATAATAATGAAAGCTTGTTTTAAAAAGTTTTTCAAATTTCACTTTTTTTAGTTATGAACTGCTCTGCAATTATAATGTCACCCAGTTTTAAATTAGCCTTTGACCATGATCTCGCGTTTTAAGCGACGATGCGGCCGTAGATGTAGCAGAATAAACCTAGAAGGCGGGATACATCCCTCCATGGCTTCACTGAATATCATGTCAATGACCGCTTGGCGACACGGTTTTGTCCAATAGGTTAACTAGCCACGGCCGAAACCTACCACCAGTACCTACTAATAATATTTAAAAACATTAAATATAAAGATTGTGATAATTTAAACTGTTAACCAATTACAGGATCTCAAAGTACGATTTAAGAGTATATGAGTACGATTTAAGAGCAATGGTCCTAAATCGTACTTTTTAATAAACAATTTTACAAATAAAAATGACAATAAAACATTAAGTGTCTTAATTATTTTCCGAAATATACGAGGTTTTCCTTAGGTGGTACGAATTAGGCAAGTTTACCCTAACTACCTTAGTGCTTAGTATACAAGTAATGTCGCACCATAACTCAGTAGTTATACAGTACCGGCGCGTGAAGTCCACGTGTCCATTCGCACGGCACTTAACGTCTGCAGAAACCCTCGAGTATCGCGGGCCGATGTTGACTGGGGACCTTGCTTCATAAGCAAGCTGGTGGAAATGTGATTCTTCATTTGATTATTTTTATATAGAATAGGACTGCGTTTGACCACAGTCTCACGTAAGTGAAGACGTGGTCGAAGCTGTTACACACAGGCCTAGCAAATACCTATTAACCCTCGACTTGAAGTCACCCAAGTTGTAATTCTCGGGAAACACTGAAGCATAAAACATAGAGGTACCTACATAATATTATACTATATCGCGGGCCAATGGGAACGTTGACAAGCATGCTGGTGGAAAATTCCACTTTCATTTTATTTATAAAGGAAAACTTACTATACGTGCATATTTAAAGGAGAAAATATGGAATGATAATAACAAGTTTTCATAGATATTCCAGTATGCTTTATCATGTAATACAATATTCTTTGAACAGAATAGTAGATTGTCGGTACAATAAATATTTACTTATATGCTTAATCTTTAAATTTACTCAAAACCGTCTCAGCTGGTCGATCATCACATATTATTATTAATATTGGACAACCATACATATTACTATTATATTGTAGTAAAAAAATTAGATATGGTTCTAATTTCTAAGCTAAACATATAAATAATCTATTCTTTTAGTCTTGCATATTTTAACAATTTTTTTTTATGTTACTAGTTACTACCCTTTTAATTAACATTCAATCAAGTGTTATTTTATAATTGAAATAGCTTCAATGCGCATGCAAATAAACTACTCAAGTATTTTGCATATTTAATACTCGGGGGTCCAAATATCCCCTACTCCCTCTACTGCAGTATATTTGTTTACAACGAAATTCTATCCTGCAATTCGAGATCTTGATATTTTTTGACCGAATCTGATAGGACAGCGAATAAAAATATAACGAAGTAGATGTCGTAAGAGCGTCATAAAAATGACAATTTTTAATAATTTTACGTATTTCTGTTCAAATGTATCAAAAGCTCTGACGATACCGTTCTAAATTTAAATGACTTGCTAAACTCAGCGATTACTCGCTAAAAAGTTGACTATTACTTTACTATTACAGCAACCTTAAAACAAAATCTCAGCTTAATTAGTTTCTTGTTCAGCTGATTTGTTCGCCATATCAATTATTTTCATTAAAAAGTAATAGGTAAATTCGCGGCATCTATCCGTGTATATTTTTATCTATAGAACGAAAATCCAGAACCCAATCTAGCTATTATCGGTTGAAATCGCTAAGTACTCGCGACAGCTCAAGGGTCGCGAAATTCAAACAAAAAACGACTTAAAAGCCTTACTTTTCTAACAAATTTCAACCTTTTTCCTTTGAATTAAGAGTCATAGTTCAAAACATATAGTATTATATTGTGATGTTTTTATTCTACAAAGCTATATGTCAGAAAGAGATGGTGATATAGAAATGTGTGGGGAGGAAAAGAGGGTGAAGATGTAGTGGCGTTTTAGCGACAGATTGCCGCGCACATGTCGCGTTGCGATGTTCTTTTTGCAAAGTTTTGGGCTAGGGATGTGATTTTTTTTATCTGTGTTTTATCGATATTCGATACATAGATAAAAAAGGAAAAAATATTCTTCGTCGAAAATAAAATTCTAAAATTCAATTCTAGAAATTTCTCAATTCGTCATTATAATAACTTGCAAGCGAAAGGTTTTTCTATTAAAAAATTAATCCGTATTGCCAATTTTTTTTAATTACGAAAAAATTAAAAAAATACTTTTAAAATTATGTACCTACATAATATTTCTCTTTTAATTGATTTTTCTATGTACATGAGTAGGTACTATTTTTTAAAAATCATTATAGATACAATTTTAGCACATCCCTATCCATCGGCAGCGTAAAAGGGGAGCCGGGGGCAATACAGGCGGCACTTGTTTATGCGATTTAATTTCATTTATCAGCGCATTACTTACTCACAGGGAATTACTTACCGGGATTACCCCAACACACCCTTACAACGTGGTGGTGAATATATATGGAGGTAAAAAAATCTTTTTAAAGTACCTACTTAGTAATGTACAATGTGTACATGAAATTGCGTTAAAATTGATTTAATTGACATAGCTGCAATTTTTTTTTTTTTTAAATGATCCAACCAACAATCTCTATTTCCTTTTTTAATAATTAATCCTATGTACCTACTATCTTAATTTACAGTAAAATGTCTTAACGTACAGTAGAATTCAAAAGTTTTCTTCTGTCAGTCTATAGGAACCATAATAATTTATTTTTAAAATAACAGAATATTTTATACTGGCTGTGCCGAGTGGTTTTACCCCCTGAAAATTAATCCATAAATAATAATAATAATTGGGGTTTATACTCCAACAGAATAGGTTACCCTACTTACACTGTCAGAGTCAAATCCATGTGTTATTCCAGGGTCAAGTTTAAGCTACACAAGTCTAAACCACCTATATTAAGTGCTAAATTTCGACTAAACCGTTTCAGCCGTTCACTGGTAAGAGGTAACAAATACATTCACACTTTTGCATTTATATAATACTAGCTGCGCCCAGCGGTTTTACCCGCATTTCTATAGCCTATGTGTTATTCTTGGGTCTAAGCTATCTGTATACCAAATTTCAGCTCAATCAGTCCACCCGTTTAGGCGTGAAAGAGTAACAAAGACACATCCAGACATCCATTCTTACAAACTTTCACGTTTATAATATTAGTAAGACTAGCTGCGCCCAGCGGTTTTACCGCAATACTTATGTAGCCTGTGTTTTTTTTTTATTGTACATTTATCAGCTGCTGCGAGAACCGCATGCACCTTTGTCATTACAATTTTTATATTATTATCATTAAAAAAAAAAGTAGCCTATGTGTTATTCCAGAAGATATCCAGGGCATTCCATAGCTTAGAGCTATCTCTATACAAAATTTCAGCTCAATCGGTCCACCCGTTTAGGCGTGAAAGAGTAACAAACATCCGGACATCCATTCTTACAAACTTTCACGTTTATACTATCAGTAGGATATTAAAAAAATCTTTATGCACATACAAATTGTAACAAATGCACATTATAATGGTAGTAAAATAGATTAAAACAACCTTTTATGAAGAACATAAATAAAAGATCAAACAAAAATTAATTGATTAAATAATATTTTGTTCAAAAGCAAAGCTGACGCGTCCTAATGCAATATATTTCGCCTCTTTGACGCCGTGCCAAGGGTTGTTAATGTGATTTTTGACGAAAATGCGCTTAAAGTACACATAATTTGGTTTTTTTATTGTACATTTTTCAGCTGCTGCGAGAACCGCATGCACCTTTTGTCATTACAATTTTAATATACACAACGCTAGAAACTTAAAAAACCCTAATAAAATCCTAATGTCTCAAAATTGAGATTTTAAAAATTGCCAGTATATTTTAAAATCTAAATAAATAAAAAAACTCAACCCCATATACATTATGGTGTATTATCGTAACCCGCCCTCCATTTGAAGGGTCGCCATGAATTTGTATTCCATTTGAATTTTATTTGCGTGCATTAAAACTGAATAAATCTGACATCTCAATGCTGGGCCACGAACGTGGCATACAAATAAATACAGTAGGTCAATTTATAACAAATTAAAATTTAATATCTGTTACAATAAATTAACTATTCTAATATATTATTTCATATTACTACTGCTAAATATTATACATAAAAAAAACCTATAGACTTTTAATGACTGGCATATTTTATTCCCTGGATGAAAAAAATTGGCTACTTTTCAGATGGTGTTCTTCTAATATAATTTGGATATTTTAAATTTAGTTAAAGCAAATACAAAATGTTTATTTTTGTAATGTTGAATAAATTAAATAACTAGTGACGATAATAATTAGGAATTATACTTAAACAAGACAGTGTCCACGCAGTACAGTAGCCAAGCGCCAATTGCTTAGTGGCTAACACTTAGAAAATGTATTTAGATAACAGGTGTCGTGGAAAAGCGAACGGTAACAACTGTCCTATCAGCACTTTTTTAACGTTAGTAACAAGCGTGGTGCTATAGGACAAGAGTCACCATAATCATGTTTTTAATGTCATCTAAATATATAAAAGGAACTGACTGATCTATCAACCCACAGCTCAAAGGGGTGGACGGATTGGATTGAAATTTGGAACACAGATAGGTTCATGACGTAGACCTCCGCTAAGAAAGGATTCTGGCATGCGGGCAAAGTCGCGAGCATAAACTAGTAATATTATAAGATGCTATTTATTCTAGAATAGAGTTGATGTACTGTTTATAAGTTCGAACTATGACAGTTCGTCACGCCCAGACAGACGGAGTTTATTTACAGAGTTATATTTAACGATTTCGACACCTGTTAAGGGTCGAAATAATATCTACTGCATAATTTTAAGTGATTTATGTTACTGAAATGTAATTTTAATATGTTCCAACATTAAATGTAAAAAAATAAATAACTGTGTTTCCCGAATGATATAACGTGGGTTTGTTCAAATCAAGAGTTAATAGGTTCTTACTGAACAAGCGTGCTACAACTTCGACTGCATCGTCACTTACTAACAGGTGAGATTGCGGTCAAACGCATGTTTAGTCTGCTATAAAAAAAAACTTTTTTTTTGTTTTAAGTCATCATCATCATCATCCACAGCCCTCTACATCCCACTGCTAGGACTAGGTCTCCCTCATGTTATGCTACTTAACCATGACTTATGTCAATCTGGTCCATCAGCCAGTGTTTTAAAATTCAAAATTCAATTTCCCACTGTAATTCCCAAGTCCCATCTCAGAGCAGCTCTTATGTACGCCGATCTATTTCAACGATCTTCTCTTAGAAATGGTTAAATACATATTGCTCCATTTCTGTTGACAAGCGTACCCCATTCATCTTCGCGCATAAAAAAATTAAATAGACTCAAAATTACACAAACCGCGTCTCAATTTAGCGTCTACACAAAGTGACATATATTATAAACATAAAAAAAAAAACAAAATATATAAAAACACCCAAATAGTAGTTGTAACATCAAACGCATGCCCACTTACCGCTGCCACCCAATTAAAATAAATCTACATATTAACATACCGCTCGCACTTAAAATGTGCCGAGTGACCAGCGCCGCTTGGCCTGCCTTGCCCTGTCTCCTCTTTTCAAACTATTTCAAAAATAGAGCTTAACACCTTTTAAGGTATGTATATTGCCACACACAAATCTATCAATGATGTATCATATTATAATACGTGACCTTCTAAAAAAAGACGTGTGGCACTCGGAGACTGCCGCGGTAAAGCTATTGCATAGCATTTTTTATCAACTTATGTAATTATAGTATCACCGCTGTGCCGGTCGGAGTGGGGGGTGTTAGGTTTTTTTCGTTACGGAATTTCTGGATTCGGTCCCCACGCTCAAGGCCCGCGATAGAAGCTATGCAATAGCTTAAAAACGTGTAAATTTTTTTTTTTGTCATAAATCAAAATTCTGAGGCGCTAGTTAGGACTTGTGCAGTGTGCAGGCAATTCATACAAACCTGTCAACCAAAAACTGTTCACAAACATTTTGTCACACCTAACTTTAACCGACTGCGGTCGGCTACACCTAGGTTTAACCAGCTAAACCTAGGTGTAGCCGCATTTCGGTCTTTAGCCGAAATATATAAATATAGACTAGCAGCGCCCAGCGGTTTTACCCGCTATACCATAAGCCTATGTGTTATTTCAGGGTCTAGCTATCTCTATACCAAATTTCAGGTCAATCGGTTCACCCGTTTAGACGTGAAAGAGTAACAAACATACATCAAGACATATAGACATCCAGACATCCACACATTCTTACAAACTTTCACGTTTATAATATTAGTAGGACATAATATTCGTATTATAATTCTTAACAACATTATATATGTTTTTTTTTTTTTTTTTATTATATACAATTACTAGCGGCCCGTCCTCGCTTCGCTTCGGGTGCCATTATGAATAAAAAAATATATTGAAATAATAAGACTTACGCAATACCTAAATATTTCAATGACAAATCTAGAGATTTAGTATAATACCATTGCTAGAAATAGAAAATGATCACGAACATTAAATTCGCATCTTAACATGAATTTAGTCTTTTACAACTTGTGATCCTATTTATGATATTTCTATCTTAAAATATTCTAGTAGCTTCTGGTGCTTCGCCGGCCACTGCCGCGGCCTTTACAATGTTTGGAGATACTACAAAGATTTCAGGGAAATAAAAACTATCCTATGCTCTGTCCCAGGACTCAAATTGTGTTAAAACTTATTTCCCTAATTCGTTGGTTAATACCAAATGAAAGCTACGTCAGTTCGACGGATACTGATTCCTTATACAAACTCTTAAATGCCTGGTTTCCTATCTGAAAGGGCGGTTTCAGGGATAAAAGCTATTTTGTGTCCTTCCTGGTACTTAAACTAACCTTTGTAGTAAAAGTAAAAAAAAGCTTAATTGGCCTAACGAATATAGACAACTCATACAAACTTCACCCCTGTTCCCCTTCTAAAAGGGGATTTCTAAAATATAAAAACTATCCTATGTCCTATTTTGGTATACAAACTACCTTTATTATACTTACTAAATTTCAGGCCCAGCGGTATTAGAAATTTCAATACAACATTTGCCCCCATTTTTATAGGAGAAAAATGGCCCTCTTTTCCCCCTATAAGAGGGGAATATCTGAGATAAACACTATTTTACATCCTCTCCTGGTACTTAAATACCTTTGCATGCCAAATTTCAACTCTAAGTTCAGCAAAAAGATAATAAAAATATATATGTTTAGGTATTAAAAAGAACCTATAGGATAGGTATTCCAAATTTTATCATTCTAGGTTTAGGAGTTTCGTCTCTACTGTGATAATGATGAGTCAGTCAGATTACCCTACAGAGTTTAGTGTAGTCCCACATATTATGTTAGTTAGGTTGGAAAGTATCCTCAATGCGCAAATCGAGCGCACGAAGCGAGAATGAGGCGATGCGCTTGAGCTTGGGAATCAAACAACTTTTTTATACCAAATTTCTGCTTAATATTCCCGTTCCCATAGGAATATTGGGATGAATAAACAATCCATTATCGTTTCTTGGTAGTCAAACTACTATTACACCAAATTTCAAACTATTCATCTCAGCGGTTACATTTTCCATATAAGTCCCGTTCCCGTGGGAATTTTGTATTGAAAACTATCTTGTATTCTTTTTTGGTAGCCAAACTACCTTTGTATTAAATTGCAGCTTAATTGGCCACGTGGTTACAAATTTCTATATTATTCACGTTCCCGTGGGAATATTGGAATGAAAACTATTTGAACCCTTTCCTGATAGTCAAAATACCTATATACTAAATTTCAGCGTTATAGGCTTAACGGTTACAGATTTCCATTTTGTTCTCGTTCCCATAGGTATTTTGGAATGAAAATGATCTTGAATCCATTCATGGTACTCAAACTACCTTTATACCAAACTTTAGCTTAATAAGCCTAGTGTTTACAGATATCCATTTTGTTCCCGATCCCGTAAGAATTTTGGAATGAAAACTATCTTGAATCCATTCATGGTAGTCAAACTACCTTTACACCAAATTTCAGATTGACCAAATTAGACTCAACGGTTACAGATTTTCATTTTATTCCCGTTCCCGTAGGAATTTCACAAAATCCCTTCTTATCGGTCGCCAACGTTACCTAAAAAACACGCTGTACAAATTTCAGGTCAATCTGTCCAGCGATTTTATCCCTGCGATGATAAGTCAGTTAGATTTCCACTTAAAATTTTGGCATAGACATAGATTGTTCCCGTTTCCGTAAGAATTTTGGGTTGAAAACTATCTTGTACTTTCTTGGTAGCCAAACTACCTTTGCATTTAGTTTCAGCTTAATCGGCCAAGCGGTTACAGATTTTCATATTATTCCCGTTCCCGTGAAGAACCGTTGTGAATCCTTTCCAGACAGTCAAACTACCTTCCAAATTTCAGCGCTATAGGCGTTACCGCGATTTCCATTTTGTTCCCATTCCCATAAGAATTTTAAATGAAAACGATCATGAATCCATTCATGGTACCCCAACTACCTTTATACCAAATTTCAGCATAATAGGCTAGAGGTTACAGATTTCCATTTTGTTCCCGTTCCCGTAAGAATTTTGGAATGAAAACTATCCTGAATCTTTTCATGGTAGTCAAACTAACATTATACCAAATTTCTGCTTGATAGACTCAACGCTGACAGATTTCCTTTTTTTCCCGTTCCCGTTGAAATTTCGCAAAATCCGTTCTTATCGGTCGCCTAGGTTACCTAAAAACACGCTGTTTAAATTTCAGCTCAATCAGTCCAGCGGTTTTATCCCTGCGATGTTGAATCAGTAGATTTCCACTTTAAATACATATTGGTATAGAGTATAGACATACTCGTAGATTGTTCCCGTTCCCGTGACATTTTGGATTGAAAACTACCTTGAATCCAGTCATGGTAGTCAAACTACCTTTCAACTAAATTTCAACGTAATAGGCCTAGCGGTTTCAGATTTTTAGTTTTGTTCCCGTTCCCGCAGGTATTTTGGAATGAAAACGATCTTGAATCCATTCATGGTAGTCAAACTACCTTTATGCCAAACTTCAGATTTATAGGTTTAGTGGTTACAAATATCCATTTTGTTCCCGTTCCCGCAAGAATTTTGGAATGAAAACTATCTTGAATCCATTCATGGTAGTCAAACTACCTTTATACAAAATTTTAGATTAATAGGCCTAGCGGTTACAAATTTCCATTTTGTTCCCGTTCCCGTAGGAATTTTGAAATAAAAACTATTTTAAATTTTTCCATGGTAGTAAAACTTACCTTTACACCAAATTTCAGCTTGATAGACTCAACGGTTACAGATTTCCATTTTGTTCCCGTTCCTGTGGGAATTACGCAAAATCCCTTCTTATTACCTGCCTACGTTACCTAAAGAACACGCTGTCCAATTTTCAGCTCAATCGGTCCAGCGGTTTTGTCCCTGCGATGATGAGTCAGTCAGTTTTCTATTTTATATAATAGTATAGATAAGTAAGAGATTATTTTTGCCTTGTTCAAAAGAGAGCCTATTCCTTATAACGTATAATAGGAACACAAAACATAATGTATAAATAACCTATTCAATAAAAAGGCATGTCAACTTTTTATGGTTTGGTTTATATATAATTTTATGCTTATAATACCTTATAATAAATCTTGCCCATATACCTATTCAAATACAAATACAAAAATCTTTATTTGCGAGAATAGGTAAGTTCTAGATAGTAAAATACATCGAAAGTATGTTCAGCTATAATCTGCCATATTATGACATGCAAATTTGAGAGTTAAGATTAAAAATTTAAAATAAATCATTTGGATTACAAAGACAGCAACTAAAATAAAATACTTAGAATATAATAATACTCTATTGCAAACCACAAATGCACAATAATAATATATTGAGCTAGATTTTGTAGCGTAGATAATATGCTAAGTTACCTAACCTAACAATCAGCGGTCTTATCGCACTAGGCATATTGGACAGGTCTAGTGATTCTGGACGTTTTAACACAAACGTTGTTAACGACTCACGTATATTAGGACGTTAAAGGCGCCGAAATGCGCCCGCGCACTATATCTAACTGAAATTAAGAACGAAAACATTTTAAACGGGCCATAAATATTTTGGGCAGAGTGCTTTCTCTCGGTGTTGCCAGCGTGGGTGGGGAGAATTATGCCGATTTTTGCGTATTTGAAAGGTGTGGATTTATTAGACTTAACAAAAAAACGGCTTTGTTCTCTGTTCCTTAATTAACTTTATTAAATAGTAGATAATTTTTATAATATATTCCTTGCCTGTGATTCTCTCCCTCGCACAATATGACAAATTTTGAAAAATGTATTCGTAGAAATTGCTTTTTTAAAAAGTCTCTCGGCAAAGCTGTATGTCAGTTTGCAATTTTGAAAATAGCATAAGGTTTCCAATACAAATTGTATTTTCTGTTTAAAAATATCTCTGTTGTTAGTTTTGATAACAAACTTTAAGTACTTCTTCTTAAATTGATATAAAAAAATGCAACAGAGTTCAGTCTGGTCAATAATTAGTTTGGCTTTTTTCGAATCTTGTCATGAGTTTTGAGGTTCAACGCTTTCCATTAAATTATATTAACTGATTTGAAGACTTCCAGGGATGTAGATCACTTTTAGCAAACAATTCTCATAAATGAAGCAATAAAAATCGAAATTTATCGATTTTTATTGCTTCTTTTTTGAATTAAAAAATGTGGTAATTTTCCTAATCATGGTAACCCAAAACAGAATAGATGCGCCGGCGTCTCGAAAGCTCGCCTTCCATTAGCGCGTTTGAATATAGAACTAGCTCTGATTGGTCGGGGCGGGCAATGAATCATTGGCGCCAAACTAATACATATACGGGGTGATTGTTTTATAGGGAAATTTTAAAAGGTAATGGAATTGCATTGAATTCTATGTTCGACTAGAGAAGCTTTTCTTCAATGAAATTATTGTTCCATCTAAACAATGTTTGGTTAAAAAAAATACTTTTACTTCCTGCGGTTTCCTTTTACCCGTGCAAATTCCGATTCTGTAATAAAATATGTGTTCTTATTAGTTTCCAGTAATGTCCAGTCCCTTTCATCGCGGAGGTCTACGTTATATAAAACCTATTTGTAATCCAAAATTCCGAATTTCACTCAGTTCTTTGACCACGATCTCGCGTAATGTTAAGCGACAATGTGGCAGTAGATGGTAGGAGACTGAACTTAGAAGGCGAGATTTAATCCCATCAAATTAAGCGCACTAAAGCAAGTAAGTTTTTCAATCAAGTGAGGCCGAGTGGCCGCAAGTAAACGGAACACAGAAGTGACGTGTGGTGACTTCTCTAGAACGTAGTAAATTTGTTAACATATACAGGATGATTGGTTTTTTAAGGGAAATTTTAAAAGGTTATTTAGTTGTTTATAGATATGCGTTAAGTGTTTAAAATGTTGTGTCGAAGATGTTGTTATGACTGCACCTTCCTTTTTTTAAATGTAAACAGGATAGAAATGTAAAATGGGCAATTTGGGATTGAGATAAGTTCCCATTTCAAAATATTTTAAATGTGGACGTTTGATGAGAACCCAATGTGGTCAGAAATGAACAGTCATTGGACATTAAAAAGCGTCAAAAAAATTTTCTGCTCCATTGTAGTCTATTTGAATCAACGCATTTAGTGTTATTATAGTTATTATGTTCCTACCAATATTTAAGAAAAGGTACAAGGGCCAATCATTATCATCTCAGCCATAGGACGCCCACTGCTGAACATAGGCCTCCCCTTTGGACTTCCATATGTACTGGTTGGAAGCGATCTGCGTCCAGTGTCTTCCGGCGATTATGTCCTACGCTGCATTAAGTGGCAATCACTTGTTGCTAACCCTAAAAAAAAAAACAAGACATCGTTCGTTTTCCAAAAGTCGTTGTGGAAATGAATAAATATAATAACTGTCATCTCAGTACATGTTTTAGGCTGAAGCTGAGGCTGTCTCAGCTTGTTGATCAGACGTAGTTTAACCTGCCCATATTCATCACAGCCGGCAGATAAGGCTCCAAAACAAAGAACATCATGAAGTATTCCCTCCAGAAATAAACCGGTAGAGCAGCCTCCAACAAGAATGTCGTTTACCGAACCGACCTTTAAGGTCTGACGCCTGAATATTTGAGATTAAGCTTATCTAAAACCTTCGTTCCTTGGACCCCTTATCAATACATTTACATAAACTTTACAACATTAATGTAAACTCTATTTCTAAAACATAAAGTTGAAATTAAATCAAGTTTTCAACAAAAACGTTGCGCCTGAGTGACCAATCGAGCTACGACAATACGAATTCCAATTTCAAATTCCTAGCGTTCCACCGGCGCCATCTTTTTCTAACGTATTTTGAAATGTTTATATTGAATTAATTGGCGACGGGATTTTTGTGTCGCATAAATATTTTTATCTGTTTTGTGGCTTTTTTAATTGATTAAAAAATGTTTTGTTTTGTACGTTTAATTTAAATAAAATACACTTGAAAATAAACTCTTTTTATTTAATATCACACTTAAGAATAATTAAGAAAATACGTATGATATCGAAGACCACCGGGCTCGATCCCGGCCCCGCACCAATGACTATTAGTTATGTGCGGTTTTTCCACTCGCTGTACTGGTGGTAGGCTTCGGCCGTAGCTAGTTACCAAGGGTTAGTAAGGGTCCCAGTGGATAAAACCGTGTTCGCCATGCGGTCATTGTGGCTGTGTTCCGGCATGATGTTCAGTGAAGCCAGGAAGGGAATTATCTCGCCTTCTAGGTATAGTCTGCTGCCATCGTCGCTTAAGCGGCTAATAGTCGCTGAACCTCTGTCTCGCTCGCACGATATAACAAATTGTCAAATAACAATTGATTAAATTTACTTTTTGGAAATGTGTTAAATTGAAATTTTAGCTCATATTTTTATTGAATTTTTTTCTTTTTTGAATTTTTAGTTTGATTCTTTATAAAATGACAATTGACAGTAGGCTAGTTAAACGATTGAGTAACTTCGAGCCCTAGTCATGGTAAAGTCCAAATAAGACGTAAAGCTTAAAAATAAATTCGGTGTTGCACACTGTTTTAGAACTTTTATTCATTTTTGAGGTGCTTAAATTCCGGAAAAATATACAGAGGTATTGTTAGGGTTCCGTAGCCAAATGGCAAAAAACAGAACCCTAGATTCGTCATGTCTGTCCGTCCGTATGTCACAGCTATGTTTTTCCGAAACTTTAAGTGCTATACTGTTGAAACTTAGTAAGTAGATGTATTCGGTGAACCGCATTAAGATTTTCACACAAAAATAGAAAAAAAAACAATAAATTTTTGGGTCTCCCCATACTTAGAACTTAAACTCATTTTTTTTTTCATCAAACCCATACGTATGGTGTATCTATGGATAGTTCTTTGAAAATGATATTGAGGTTTCTAATATCATTTTTATTTAAACTGAATAGTTTGCGCAAGAGACGCTTCCTAAGTGGAACTCCCACTCTGTAACTTCTAAAATAAGGGAATGATAAATGTAAAAATATGATGTACTATGATGTAGAGATCTAATCATTAGTTTTTTTTAATGTGTTATCAATCGTAAACCGCAATTTAAGTTACAACGAACTACAAAAACTTTTATATTATGTTACTTGCTGTTACGGAACCCTTCATGGGTGAGTTCGACTCGCACTTGGCCGCTTTATTTTTATCTGATTTACACACAACAATGCTTATCCAAATGAAATGTGAGCTTTATAAAGAACTAATAATAGTTACTATATGATACAATGACGCATTTCATGACCTACTATCCATACATATAATAAGAATGGAAATTTCTCCCCATTCATTGTGATCCTTTACTAAGCTGAACTGTGAAAATACGCATATGAACAAAACGACGCGAAAAAGTCGCTTGCGCGATCTAGATCGTAAAACATTTTGTCAATTTTTCCTAGGGAAACGTAAAATAAAATAATAAAATAAATAATAATCATTTATATCGGACACATCGCCCCTAATTTACATCAAAATTTCGAAGTAAAAGTAATAGAATATAAAGTAAATTCAATTCAAAAAAATCAAAAAGCAAAAAGTGCGACAAACTAAAAATACGCCATCTATCGATGGCGCCATAAACGAAAATTTACCAGAGTAGTTTTATTAGGCTTAATTTGTAAAAAGGTTATTACTTATGTGTGATAAAACGGCACAACCGAATTGTATGCAGTTTTCGCTAAAACGTTGCAAATTTCTCTAATTTGTAAATAGTATTGGTTTTATTTAAATCGGTTTTTAAATAAAAGAGTTATATCTATCTAAAGATTTACTTATTCTATTATATAAAATCGTTAATACACTTTTGTTCTATCAACGCACAGCCCAAACGGCTGCATGGATTGAGCTGAAATTTGGACAGTGTATTCCTAGGAAAATTTCTTCGTGCAATAAGAAGCGATTTTTTGAAATTCCCTCAGGAACAGGAATTATTCCCGAAAAACGAATGTATGCAAATCTGTAACCGCTGAACCGATTGAGCTGAAATTTTGTAAAACGATTATTGGAATTGTAATTAGAAACATCAAATAGCTTTTATGTCAGAAATTTACTTTTAAGGGGGGGTAAAGGGGGGTCGAAGTTTGTATGGAAAATTTAGAACCGCTGACCCTATTGAGCTGAAATTTGGTACAGACGTAGATTGAGTCCTAAAAAATTGTATGGTATACTTTTTATCCCAAAAATCAACTTCTAAGGCGGGATAAAGGAAGTCAAAGTTTGAATGGGAAATCGGTAACCGCTTCTTTGTTTAAGCTGAAATTTGACCAGCGTGTTCTTTAGGTAACGTAGGCGACCTATAACAAGGGATTTTTGCAAAATTCCCCCGGGAACGGGAATTATTCCCGAAAAACGTTTGTATGCAAATCCGTAACCGCTGAATCGATTGAGCTGAAATTTTGTAAAACGATTGTTGGGATTGTGATTAGAAACTTTAAATAGTTTTTATGTCAGAAATTTACTTTTAAGGGGGGTAAAGGGGGGTCGAAGTTTGTATGGGAAATTTAGAACCGCTGACTCTATCGAGCTTAGCTCGCGCTCGCGCTCGCTAAATTTGGTACAGAGGTAGATTGAGTGTTAAAAAATGATATGGAATACTTTTTATCCCAGAAATCAACATTTAAGAGGGGGGAAAGGGGGGTGCAAGTTTGTGTAAGAAATCGTTAATCGCTACATTGTTTAAGCTGAAATTTGGTCAGCGTGTTCTTTAGGTAACATAAGTGATCGATAAAAAGAGATATTTGCAAAATTCCCCCAGGAACGGGAATTATTTCCGAAAAACGATTGTATGCAAATCCGTAACCACCGAACCGATTGAGCTGAAATTTTGTAAAACGATTGTTTGGACGGTGTTTAGGAACACTGAATAGCTTTTATGACAGAAATTTACATTTAAGGGTGGGTAAAGAGGGGGTCAAAGTATGTACTGGAAATTTAGAACCGCTGACCCTATTGAGCTAAAATTTGGTACAGAGGTAGATTGAATCCTAAACAATGATATGCGATACATTTTATTCCAGAAATCAACCTTTAAGGGGTTGGGGGGGGGTCATACAAGTTTGTGTAAGAAATCGTTAACCTTCTTTTTTGTTTTAGCTGAAATTTGAACAGCGTGTTCTTTAAGTAACGCAAACGACCCATAAGAAGGGATTTTGCGAAATTCCCACGTGTGCGGCAATTAGTTGTATAGATTGTGTTTAGGAACATTGAATAATTTTTACTATTATTGGAGGAGGGTCAAAGTTTGTATGGGAGATCAGAAACCGCTGACACTATTGAGTTTCAGTTTAGAAGAAGGAAGAAAAGGTAGATTGGTAACCGCTTCTTCGTTTTAGATGAAATTTGGACAACGTATTCTTTATGTAACGTAGGCGACCGATAAGGAGGAATTTTGTGAAATTCTCACGAGAACGGGAATCATTTTCGAAAAACTTTGCATGGAAATCAGTAACCGCTGAACCTAAAATGAGCTAAATTAATGTTAAGCGATAGCTTAAGTTCTGTTAATGAATAGTTTTTAGGGTTCCGTACCTCAAAAGGAAAAAACGGAACCCTTATAGGATCACTTTGTTGTCCGTCCGTCCGTCCGTCCGTCCGTCTGTCTGTCAACACCCTTTTTCTCAGGAACGCGTGGAGGTAACAAGCTGAAATTTATAGGAAATACAAAGGTCCATTGCTTCTTAGAGCTGTGAAAAATTCAAACTTCTAGGCCAACGCAATCAAAAGATATAGTCGAATATGTCGCAAATTTCAGCAAATTTTCGACATTACCAAATAAATCAAAACCTACGGGGCACTTCCCGTGAACTCAGAATCTTGAAATTTGGCACGAAGCAACTCCTTAGAGCACAAATAAAGGAAAAATTTTGAAAACCATAAATTTTCAATTTCATCATATGAAAAAAATATTTTGAATAATTTTATACTTACTACCCCTTTTCTCATGAACGCGTGCAGGTATTAAACTGAAATTCATATCAAATACTAAGGCCTATAATACCTTTAAACTGTAATAAAATCAAACCTCTATCTCAACGCATTCAAAAGAAACAGCAATTTTAGCCGAAATTTTAAACACGCAACTACTCTCAAAAAACCAAAACCTACAGGGTACTTGCCGTGAACGTAGAATCTTGAAATTTGGTAAAAAGCAATTCCTTAGAGCACAGATAAAGGAAAAATTCCGAAAATTGTACATTTTTAGTTACATCATGTAAAAAATATTTTTAATAATTTCATACTTACTACCTTATTTCTCATGAACGCGTGCAGGTATTAAACTTAAATTCATATCAAATACTAAAGTCTATAATACCTTTAAACTGTAATAAAATCAAACCTCTATCTCAACGCATTCAAAAGAAACAGCAATTTTAGCCGTATTTTTTAACTCGCGACTACTCTCAAGGGAATCAAAACCTACTTGCCGTTAACTCAGAATCTTGAAATTTGGTTCGCAGCAACGTTTTAAATCACAGGCACAGGAAAAAATGCGAAAACTTTAAATTTTTAGTTACATCATATAAAAAATATTTTTAATAATTTTGTATTTACTATCCCTTTCCTCAAGAACGCGTACAGGTATTAAATTGAAATTCATACCAAATACTCAGCTTTATAATAACTTTAGGCTGTAAAAAAATTAAACATCTATGTCAACGAAATCAAAAGAAACAGCAATTTTAGCCGCATATTTTCAAACTCGCAAGTACTCGCAAGGGAATCTAACCTACAGTATATAATATTATACCCACTTTTCCTTAGGGTTCCGTAGAATGCCGTAGGTTTATACGGAACCCTCGGTGCTCGAGTCCTACTCGTACTTGACCGTTTTATTTATGTCTGAAATTAACTTTAAGGGAGAATCAGTATTAAAGGAGGGGGGAAGGAGGGTCAGTTTTAATGGAAATTCAGAAACCACGGAATTGATTTGAGTCGCGGGAAGGATAGTGTGAGAAAATAGTTACCAATAATAATTTAAGTTAAGGTAACTCTTTAACGTATCTCTACTGTATAGAGATACGTTTAAGAGTTACCGGGAAAGGACTACAAATAGTTTTAATTCCTGAAAAGAGGCGTGAAAATTTGTTAATGCAATCAACAACCGCTAAACCGAGAAAGTTTGACCTCTAGGGAAGGACATAGGATTGGTTCCTACGGCAGCGAAACAAAACTGCATTGAAATACCCAGCCCGATATAAGAATAAAAGAAGAAGAAAGAAGAATACTTCACTACCTACAGCGGGAGCAAATATACATACGCTAACAAAGTCGCGGGGATGGAAATCATAGTCTAAATTCTAAATGGCTCCACCAAATTTTCGCTTTATCAATTGACTGTCACGCGCAACGAAGTGCGCGCGGGTCAGCTAGTATTCTATAAAAATACAATAAGAAAATCAATAAATAACTATACCATCATGTCGAATTATACACAATATTCAATTACTATGAAAGGCATACATTTTTGTCATGAAAGACAAGAAAAATAAGTATCATAAACTTTGTCGATTCAAATAACATTGTTATAACACAAAGACATTTAAAATGCCCGAATATAGATCGGTACTACACGGCATATCGAATAGATCAGAGATCGGTTGCGTAACAACAACAATATTATGTCATCGAGTTCTTAAACACCTCTATAACGAGTCTATGTTTCAAAATTCATCGTATCGTTTATTCTTTATTCGTAATTTTCCACGTCATATCGCAAGATAGTCGTACGCAATTACAAGACTCTTAACTGAGGTGTACGTCACAAAATTAATCGAAATCCTAATCGTAATGCAAACCGTTCAGCTCTTTTAGCTGTGCTTTGCTGGATTAACCATTCAGTCACGCTTTTCTTTTATATTTTATAATGATTGTGTTGTTTGGGTAATTTGTGTTTTCTCATATGTATATCAAGTAAAAAAAAACAATAATTATCATGTATTAATACATTTAATAAATTAACAGTGGTATTACATAATTTTACCCTATAGATACATAATATTAATTTCATATAATATGCAGGTACTATTTGTAACAACTAAACACATTAATCATGTGTGTGTTAAACAAGTGATTAAAAATGCTTTTTTAAACCAGCTTTTATTACTGAGTTCATAATGACGATGAATCATAGCTTACCTACTCCATCATCAGACCCTGGTTACCATCTAGCACTAAAGTACTTGTTAAAACGAATCAAACGAGACCAAACTCGATGGGGTTGTGTTGTGTTATTACGGAGTTTCTATGGCCACTTTCCAGCTTTGACATCAGATCAGCTCTGTCATAATAATATTGCATTGTCATCCGGTTTATACATGCAAGCAAATTTCAGCTCAATCAGAAACTACCAAATTTAACTGGTAATATTTGATTACAGACAACGGGACAGGTGAAAGTAAATAAAAGCTTGTAAAAAATGGCCTTTAGTAGGCGTACACAGAGACATAGAGGCCTAATGCAAGGTCCCTTTTGAGCATTTGAATTTAATTTGAAAGCATGCCACTTATCGTAATCTAAACCTAAGTCAAAAAAAATATTGACTCCAAGGCAGCCTATGTCAAGTGATAAATAAAAAAAATCATATATAAAACATAACTATTATATACCTATTACCTATAGGATTAAGATTTTGTGAAGTGCATAATATCGACAATTTACTATATAGTGCAATTTCTATTTAGGTGCATTTGCTCAAAATAGTAAACACCGTGGATCGCAACTGGCAAAATCCCAAATGACATTATAACGCAATTGTTGAAAATTCAATTTCAATGATCAACTATTTGCAACACAGCTATGGTACAAGTGACACAAAAAGACATAAAAGACAAGAGTGCCCGAACGTTGATCGGTACTACGCCGCATATCGTATAGTTCAGAGGTCGGTTGCGTAACAACAACAATATGTCGCCGAGTTCGCACCGCTCACGTTCATCTGAAACATATTGTTATAATACATAAACATTAAAGTATCTGTCGGTAATGTCTCTTTATAATTTTCATGTGTATTTACTTAATACATAATACCTATAAAATATATAAACTTGTAAAGACTGGCGCTCTCCTGAACGTTCGCCAGTATCTATGGCCTAATAGCAATAGCTAGCTTTGTTCAACAAGTGAAAAAAGTTAGTTTTTGCTTTGAGTACCGAGATTAAGTCACGAGCTCACGAAGTAGTCTAGATTTTAATCACGAGCGCAGCGAGTGATTCAAATAGTAGACTACAGAGCGCAGTGAGTGACTTAGAGGTACGAAACATCAAATTAGCGGTACGAAATTCAACTTGATCCGTTCAGCGGTTTGGGTTGTACGTCGATAGATCAGTCAGTAACTCTTTCTTTTGATATCTTTTAATAATCATAAGATTAACTTACTTGTACTTTGATAACGTTGTTGAACCACAATATTTGCTATTTTGTCGATCTCTTCAGATGCTTTGTCGAGAATATATGCTGGACTTAATGTGCTTATAAAGATAAAGATAAACGTTGATAAGATCCAAATGCTTTGGACGCTGTCCGCGTTCTAAAAGTTTAAATTTTTATTAAATTCTGTATTTACAAAATGTGAATGTAAAAGTTTGTTACAGCTTCACGCATATAATACTGAATAGATTGAACCTGGATGTAGGTAACCTAAAGCCTGGATCCACTTACGTGGGTCTTAAAAAAGGAAATAGCTCGGACCATCAGCCATAGTACTCGAGGCAGATGTAGTGAAACATATATCGCCATCTGAAAACAGTTAGAAATATTGTTTTTAAAGCACTTGCAACCTCGCAGGACCAAGCAGCTAACATCATAAACAATGTGATATGTGACTTATGATAATATTTATAACATTTTACTTGTTGTATACAAGTAAAATGTAATAAAAAATAATGTAAAATCAATATCTATTTTTACCGGGGGTAGACTTCCTTTGCAGGAGGTCGTCTAGGTGGGTACCCCAACAGTGCCAGTTATTCTACCGCCTGAGCAGTGATGTGCAAACATAACTGTGCTCCGGTAGGAGGGCACTGTAGCTAGTGAAATTACTGGGCTAAAGAGTCTTAACATCTTATGACTCTTGAGTAAGAAGCGTTGGTGCAGTGCTCCTAGAATTTTACATAATTGTGAAATCCTAGGTAACACTGTACTGATTATGGGCAGCGTTATCTTTTAACATCAGGAGAGCGTCTTGCTCGTCTTCTACTTCATCAATAAAAAAAAAAAAAACAATTTAATGTTCCATCTGAATTACGTCGCGCAGCATAGAGACATGTGGAGAGACTTGGGGGAGGTCTTTGCCCGGCAGTGAGACAGCGTAGATCTATTAAAAATATAAAACAAATAACAAAATCTAGTTGAATGCTCTGAATATTTTATTATTTTTGTATGAAAGTAAAATGTAACAAATTATCAAAAATGTTTCTTTTGATCACATGTTTACGATGTTCCTTCTAATCACATGGTCCTGCAAGTTTGCAGGTATTTTAAAAATAATCCTTTATAATGCAAAGGGTTATGTTATATCACTTATTTCTGATTTGACGATATAAGTTCGCAGTAGGCCATTAACGCTAACACTAAACAAATTGTCCTTAATTCAAAGGAATGTGGGAATGGGCCTGATAAATACATATTATACAATTTTCGACAACAGTGAAAGTAGATCTTCAATGTTCTTAGTTCTCACCCGTAGTTTCACTTTATAATCGGTCTTTTCAAATGCATCAAACAAAGTTTGTATCATGCTCATGTATTTCTTGGCCGTGTAACGAGTTTGAGGCAAATTTTTGATTCCATGCGTCTCTAAAGTCTCTCTAATTACTCGCAGACGTATGTTTAACAATATGAAAACAATAATATGACATGATGAACCCAAGTCCACACCGGTGGTATAAATGTAAAAAATGAATCGCTTTAGAAAATCATCACAATTAAAAGTTAAACAAGGAAATAAAATGTGTGTTGATCTAGTAATACTTGTTAGTATTATAAGAGTAAAGAATATGTTTGAAATGTGTTTATACGGCTGAGAAGGACGCTTCAAGTTGTCGATCGAAGGTATGAAAGTGAAGAAATCTCTGATATGTTGATCTTTATACAGCATAGCAAGAGTGGAAAATGCAATGTATTGAAATATATCGATATTATATTTTGATATGAATGCCCATATATAATACGAAGAGACGATACAGTAAAAGAAACAGTAGACTTTAGATAAAATATTTAAGCGCTTAGAGCCCACGTCAGAGTAAAATCCCAATATAAGATTAATTTTTGAAAAGAGGCGCAGATCGCAAACTGTTTTTGAGTTATCGCTCATATTTAATAACTGTTTGTTGTCGAAGTGTTTGAAATGGTAACTAAAGTCCAAATGGAAACTTGTTCAATTTATATAATGTAGAATATTTTGTAATCTATACAAAGTATTCAATGACGTAACTTTTGACCTTTTTATAGTCTGCATCAATTATGTTGTAATGTACCTTTATAGTTTCAATGCAATTGTAAAAAAAATATTCGTTCAGATATAAATTCGAAATAGTAATAATATCGTTACTCTAATACTAATTATTTTATCCTGGTAACTGAGCCAATTTTTTAACATTATTATTTGATTGTGCTTGAGGGAATCACAGCTAGCTTATTTCTTTATAACGCTGGGAGATGACCATTGGAGGTCATCTTCAGAGGTCATCTTCCAGCTCCATCATCATACCCTGGTTCCTACCGTCTAGCACCAAAGTACTCGTTAAGAGGGATTAAACAAGTCCGAACTCGTTGTGATCGCGACAAGCCTTTTAACTATCCTACTAATATTATAAATGTGAAAGTTTGTAAGAATGTATGGATGTCTGGATGTATGCGCGTTACTCTTTCACGCCTAAACGGGTGGACTGATTATTCTGAAACTTTCTATTTTATTCACACAAAGTAAATCAAATTATGTAATATTAAATACCTATCTATAATTAAATTCATATAATTTCAGACATTATCATTTCGCACCCCCCGAGGAAGAAAGTCGTAACTGAAAAACACCAACTTTACAGGAGCAACAAAGAGTTATACTATATTCGAAGATAACTGAGTAGTCATGTAGAAATGTACACACCATACATGTTAAAAATATGCAGAAGGAGAAATAAATTTTCGTTAAAATTTTAAGACGTTGAGAGCCCACGTCGTGATAAAAGCCGAATATGAGAGAGATCTTTGAAAAGAGTTTGAGATCGCACACGGTTTTTGAATTGTTGGACATTTTAATAACTTGTCTTGTCGTTTGAGTGGTATAGATCTAAATGAAGGCCAGGTGACTTTATTGATTGTAGGTATTTATATTAGATATTTTTGTATATAGGTATCTTACAAAGTAATTCTGTTTTTTTTTTTGCCTTATAAAGCAAAATTGTCTATCAAATACGTCATTCGTTACTTTGTTATTCATATTGAGCTATTTTAAGTACTTTTATATAATGTAATTAGAGGTATATAATATAAGGTAAATTAACCGAAGGAAAAATAGCTATTCTAGATTCCAGTTCATATTTCAAACACTCTCCAGGCAAGACGGACAATTTAAAATGCGCAATAACTCAAGAACCGTTGCTGACCTACGTCTCTTTTCAAATATCAATCTTGTGTTTGGTTATCACAACGACACCAACTCTAAGTTCACTAATCGTTTAACAAAAATCTACTGTTTCACCTTCTGCATCATTTCCACATTGTTGGCGTGGATTTTTTTACGTAGCTACGTCATTATGATTGAATATGTATTATTTTTCGGGCTCACTGTGATGTACAAAGATCGATATATCAGAGATTTCTTCACTTACATCCCTTCTATCGATGGCGGAGAGCGTGCTACACATCTGTACAAAAGCATTTTTAGAATTTTCTTTTTTGTTATTATTCTGTCTAGCATTTGCAGATGTTTGTATACGTTCGGCTCTTGTTTCGGTGATCTCTGTGATTATCAGAATTTAAACATGTTTCTTTATGTCATTCATTGTTTTGGCGTCGACTTGGGAAGATTATCTCATAATATAATTATACTTTTGTTTTGGTTTCGTTTGCGGATTATCGCAGAAATTATGAAGAAAAATAGATTCGAATACAACAAAACTACCAAGCTTTACAAGAGCATGATTCAGACAGTCTTCTTTTCACTTAAAAGGGCTGATTACTTTTTAAACATTCGGGTGAACACATTTGAAATTTACTCTTTTATTACTGTTATATGGCTCTTTGCAGACTGCCAACTTTTACGCAACTTTCTAGCAACTTCTGTTCTGTACGACTATGACAACTGTCGAATTTTAATTGCTACAGCTTGCTAATTTAAGGTATGTTCAATGTTGCTTTTGCATTAAAATTATATAATATTAAGAAACCGCTAGTTGCCAGACAGTTGTCAATAGTTGTCGAATAGTTGCTATGTCTGCAAATTGCCTATTATAAGTTTTGTCGAAAAAACTTACTAGTAATTGATTTTTTTTTTAATTTCAGATGGGAATATATATTATCTTTCAACTCCCCCTTATATTAAAAATCATGGTTCATCTTATTTATTTTATTAAAATAAATGTAAGTTTACGGTGTTTTCAACTTATTAATGGTGTAGGTAAGCTTTTTAAATGTTGCGCTTCTACATTATTCTGCTCTGGACCTAGTATTTCCAGGATTTGGACCCAAATTAAGATGTATTCTTACATAGTTAATATGCGTATGTTATATGTTACAGCTTATTTAAATTCTTTGTTTTTTTTTTAATTCGGTTGAACACTTGCAGGGCGAAGATATGATGCATAACATGAGGGCCATCCCATTGTTGTTGAACGTTTTCATACATTTGTTGATTCCGGCGGGTATATTGGACAAGGCAAGTGAAATGGTCGATGAAATAACATGTATTGTCACTCAACTACGTAATCGTTGTACAAGTAAGTTGTTTCGATTATTTTTGTGTTTTAGAGGGCACGTTCTTCTTCTTCTTTTCGAGTCGAGAGGGCACGTAAAACTGTGAATCCTGGCTGTTTCCTATAAGTAGGATGAAGTCGTTAGGTCATCCTTGTCATCTTGGCGACATATAACTGCAACATATAGGTTGGCCACCTATTATAATAATTGTGATTTGACTGTCAGAGTCAAATCAGTTAACATCATGATTGCTAATCATATCACACACAGTGCTACCCAGTATTTTTGAATACAACATTGTGCGCGGCACTGCACTGCGCCTATTACCCTGATATATTAGTTATCAAATCATGCCCAGTAATTGTGAAACCGCACTGAGCAGCGCGACGCGGCGCGGCACGGCGCGGTAATGTCATTTTTGCATGAAAATGCTGCGCCGTGCCGTGCCGCGCCTCTGTGACGTAGTGCGGTATGTCCCCTACATTTTCATACAAAGATACTTGGCCGCGCCGTGCCGCACCGCGTCGCTGCAGTGCAGTTGCTGCGTAGTGCGATTGCACCTAAATTTCGCTGGCAACATTACCCTACAGTCAAAAACACAGTAATAAATTACCATTATGTTTCAGACGAACGTGAGCGATGCGAACTCGACGACATATTGTTGATGTTACGCAACCGACCTCTGAACTATACGATAATATGTCGCGTAGTACCGATCAACGTTCGGGCAATGTTGGCTTTTATGTCTTTTTGTGTCACTTGTATTATAGCGGTGTTGCAAATAAATGATGCTATAAATTGAAATAATGGTAATATTGGTAGAAAATATCGACTTTATGTCTTTTTATAATGTCACATGTGTTTTTGCTGTGTTACAAATAAATGATGTTAGAAATTGATAAAATCGTAATATTTGTACAACCCTGTCTAATATAGCTCATTAGTGCTCATTTTAATGTATACTGACTTCAAAATGGAGAGATTATTCTGTTTGTTCACCGATTTGTCGTAGAACCTCGTTTCAAAGGGACTTTTCGAGTCCTATATAAATTTTATTAAAATCGATTTTTTTTACTATTATGTTCTAAGGTCACGTAAAATCCAAATTTTACCAACCAAACATCCCATCTATCCAATTTACTTAAACCACAGATTAAATACCGAAGAGGCAGGGCCATGATCAATGCTGACTGCTGACATTTTTACTGCAACTGAAAGCTTGTGGCCGTAGCATGACACATAGGATCCTGCAGAAATGTCAAGAGTGGAACTGTCATCCCTTACATTGTACTATTGTGAATGTATGGGATGACAGTTGACTTGACAGCAAGACAAGTCTACGCGTTGTCTTTGCTTGACCGGTTGGAAGAGATGTGGATGCTTGTAACCCTTATAGCTTGGCGTGCGGGATTTAGAGGAACCCCAAAGAAGTGTCAAGTCTATAACTGTCATTCCCATAAATTCTACTTTTAAGAATGTATGGGATGACAGTTGTAGTCTTGTCGTAAGAGCCTGTACCCCGTGCTTGCCCCGTAAGAAGTGCCAGGACTGGGCTACCGACTCTTATTCTACATACACTATTTCACTCCACTTAGTACGATCCTGGCACACCTCTTTCGCTTCCTCAACATTCATCATATTCTTAATACACGCTCGCCGGTTCTTGGTCCAGGTCTTGACTCTTATTCTGATACAACAATTCTATAATAGCCAATCTATATTATAAAGTAATCAGCGTCGGTAACAATGCTTACATAAAATATGAAATCCATGACAACTCAAATCTTCTTATTCAAACTGATGCAACCCTCTTGAGATTCTGTCCAAGGGTGGCTCTCAAACTTTTATAAAAAAAAAATATTTTTTAATATATTTTTATTTTATTTTATTTATTTATTTGGGAAAACAAACAGTTTGCTTATTACTATATTATATCTATATCTTAATACTACATTGCTTTAACAAGCAAACCCATAACGTATTCCACATATTACTTAAAGAATTATGGTGTGTCTAAACAGCGTTATCGCAAAATAATGGAAAAAGCAGGAAATTTGTGTACATACGTTATGCGTTATATATCTTAAAAGTAACTGACATAAAGTGTACAATAAATTTAGATCTTATACGAATAAAGTGTTTTACTAACTTATATAAATGGATATAAATATATTATGATATTTATACTTATATAAATGGATTTAAGGAAGGTGATAAGTACAACATTGTTTTTGTGTAGGTAAGTAGGCACATACACGACATATCCGAAGCCACATCCATCCATGCAAACATCATCAGCGAATTCATGGCCGTAACAAACGAAAAACTCTCTGACGTATTAGAGATCAGAGAGTCTCCCGCCTATAGCAGCCCTAAACTCGCCGATACAGCTAGCAAAGATATCAACGTCCTCGAAAAGTCTGTTGTATGTTGCTACCATACGGTTTGAGGGAGCACGTTCTCCGGTGTTTGTGCGGCAGGAGCCAACAGAAAACAGGCGGTTCGCGCGAACTCCGCGCATGAGTACGGTCCTTGGGACAGTGTAACACAGACCGTTCACTAAATCAATACAGTCGAAATAGTTATTTACAATTTTATAAAGGTTTATAGCTTCTAAATAAATACGCCTATTCTAAATATATAAAAGGGAATTAATATATAAAAGGGAAACGTGACTGATGGCGGTGGGATGAAATTCCGCTTCACCCCACCGCGGAAAGGTCCTCCTGTCAGTGAGGACTAAACCGTCGAGGCCGCGGATGAGTGCTTCGGCGTACCCGCTGCCCCGGCATTATGGCGTCCCGCAGGAACACACGCAGGTAGTTTAGTTGGTACCCCGCCGCGCACATCTTCGGCGGGGGAGTCCCACATACCCCCCGCGCCCCCCGGCGTGGGTTGATGATGCGTAATATTTTTTTCCTTGGATAAAAATATGGGTCTACAGTCGTTTATTGAAAGACCACCATGAGTTGGGTAGATGGAGGAGATTCTAACGCTTTTGGGGCATCTCTCTATTAAACATTACATTAAAGAATCTACAATTTACCTGAATAACATATATTTGTGACTCAATTACTTATTGTATCATTATTGTAAAAGGTTTTAGAAAGCCAACGCGTTTTGTGACAAAATGCTGAACGAATCTAAATCCATCACAATATCAGTTTATCAATCAGAAAGAATGGGTTTTTGCAATCAGCATTTCTCGTAAATTTACAGGATCATGTGTTAAGAAGCAGTGATTGACATTGAGTTAAGGGGCTTCATAAGAAACAAGTGAATTAACAAAAAAAACTTTTTAAAAACCAGCTTTTATCTATACTAATATTATAAAGAGGTAATGTTTGTACCTTTGTGTGTGTGTGACAATGTTCTTCTTTATCTCCAAAACTAGTTACCATCCACTGGACAAAACCGTGTCGAGAAACTGTCAATACATCCGTGTTCCAGCATGATGTTCAGAGAAGCCTGGGGGTGACATATCCCGCCTTCTAGATTAAGTCTGCCATCATCATCAAGTCATTTTAGTTATATCGACGAACTAAATAGCTTTTAAAAATTTTATCCTTGGCATCAACCCTATTAGTGGTGTTCTTTAACATTTAGGATAGTTGCCAAATGATTGCTCTGAAAAGAAATCTCGTTTCCAATCCCATAGAATTTATTTGTATAGCTAAGTGACACATTGTAGATGCAAATACATTTGTTACCATAGTTGTAAACAGATGCTTAATCTAATGGATTTCTGCAATTAATCTTGTAGGATTTTTAATTAGATTTCACTCTTGATTTGAACAAACCTACGTCAAATTCGGAGAAAACGGACGACGGTAGCGAGTTACATTGCTTCGCTTCTTTTAATAAAGACGAGGCAAACCGCTTCGTCCGGGCTGTTGTGATTGGGCTTGCGGAAGACTCGATCTCTCAAGAGTTTTTTTATGATAAGAAGTAAGAAGACGAGCAAGACGTTCTCCTGATGTTAAGAGATAACTCTGCCCGTAATCAGTACAGTGCCACTAAGGATTTTACAATGATGTAAAATTCTAGGTGAACTGCACCAACGCTTATACTCAAGAGCCATAAGATGTTAGGACTCTTTAAACCTAGTAATTTCACTAGCTACAATGACTAATTCCTACCGAAGCACAGTAATATTTGCACATTGTTCAGGCGTTAGAATAACTGGCACTGTTGGGGTACCCACCTAGTCGACCTCCTGCAAAGGAAGTCTACCCCCAGTAAAGTATCCCGGAGTTGTATCAGTGCAAAGTTTGACATTCTCAGCCCCTGTACCTCAGTACAGTCTGAGTTAATATTGACTGCCGATATAATTGGCTGGCCGAACCACGGTAAAGAGATATACAGTAATTTGACTCCCTAGAAGCGGTTGAACTCAATTTCGCGCGAGTTTGCAACCAAGTGGGTAGGGTTCGGTAGGCAGCGAGGTGCCGAATAGGCGTAATTATTGCGAATTAATCAAAATATCGAATAGAATTAAATACTTTATAATATTTTTACTAATTCACAACCATTGTTCGGAAGCTTACTGCATAATAACGTCTATTCGGCACCTCGCTTCTTGCCGATCCCTGTCGACCGCGTTGCAAACTCGCGCGACTTTAAGTTCAACCGCTTCTAGGGAGTCAAATTACTGTATATCTCATTACCGTGGCCGAACCGCCCCGCGCCGCTGAATACAACGCTAGCGAGTTTTACACTGGATCAACGCAATTATTTTTCCAGTTCAGTTAATTAAATATGGGGTTATTGGGGAAGCTGAGTGGTTTGTTTGATTTTTGTTAGGCGTTCGCTTTTTGAATGATTTTTTTCTTCTTTCTCTTTCTAATACAGCCAATAATATAACAGCCAATAATTTGTTCAGTGAAGCCAGGGAGGGACTTATCCCGCCTTCTAGGTTTTGTCTGCTACCATCTATAGCCGCATCGTCGTTTTACATTATGCGAGATCGTAGTCAAGGGCTAAGCAAAAATGAATAAAAAAAACAAATTTCTTTTAAATTAAAAAAGAGCTCTAACCCCCTCGAAGGCACCGGACAAAGTCAACAGATATTCTGTTTGTGTTCAATTTAGATTTGCGTGTAGCACTTAAAGGGTTAAGTGGCGGCGAGGTGGATAATGAATAAACCAAACATTTGTGTGTTTTATAATCTGATTAAAAATGCTTGTTAGTTTTTAGGATTTGTATTTAATATTTATTTGTGTGAAATAAAATTTTGACATTATTTTTTATTTATTTATTATTAAGTACACAAAACAAATTACAACCAAAGAGAAATACATAATAAGTGATCCAGCAGGATCACTAAATAATAGGGATCCGACCTGGATTGCAACTCAAAGTATGTGCACAATAGAGATACATACATGGACTCTAGCTTATCTAAGCGAAACAAGTCTCGAGTATGTTAAATATTATGAGTTAACAATATATATTATTGTCTAAAGGTAGAAAAAAGTTAGGGTGGCCTAGCTATGACGTCATGTTTTTAAAGTATTTGGCCGGAACATTTTATTTAAGTGTGACGGAGCGCGTCCCCCACCACAGACTTATTATTTTTAAATCTTGCAGTCAAACGTAGGCCAATTGCATTAAAAAAATCTCATCCATATTTATTTATATTGATGAACCTAAAAATACGTATCAATACGAAGTTTTTGAATTATCATCAGCCCACGTTCGTCCACTGCTGGACATAGACGGAGGACCAAGTTGAGTGGCGTGCTATAGGGGACATAGCACGCCACTCAACTTTGGAAGAAAGAAAATAAATTTATTGCCAAATTTTACACAATTTACAAAATTAATTAAATTAAAAGAAAAAAAAATACATTATTTGGCAATAGGGATAGCCTCAGCGTGTAACTACGTCAACCCAGGGTTAGCGTCAGGCTGCCCCTTTGCTCGAACTAAGATGGTACGTCGAGAGGTTTGTCATAGCGGGTTTAAATAGATACCTCTACACACATTTACTTAGTTTATAGAACAGTTGACTAAAAGACATAATATTATATAGATAGCCCCTCCTCCAGCCTGAACTTGATCCTCCGTCTTCCTCCTCCAGCCATTTTTTGGTTAATTTACTAAATTAGTATGTTTTTTCTAAAAAGCCGACGGACTACATAGATTATCAATATTCTAACCGAGTCAACATCCCTGCTCGTACCGTCAATTTAAAAAGAGAAAAATTTACCGGGGGTAGACTTCCTTTGCAGGAGGTTGACTAGGTGGGTACCCCAACAGTGCCAGTTATTCTACCGCCTGAGCAGTATACTGCAAACATTACTGTGCTTCGGTAGGAGGACACTGTAGCTAGTGAAATTACTGGGCTGAAGAGTCTTAACATCTTATGACTCTCAAGTAAGAAGCGTTGGCGAAGTGCACTGGGTAGCATTGTGCTAATTATGGGCGGCGTTATATCTTACCATCAGGAGAGCGTCTTGCTCATTATCTTACTTCGTTTCATAAAAAAAAATCAACAAGATGTTCATATTGTTTCCTTTTGTTACAGTTACCTCTGTCTGTCTGGGTGCATCGCCCGCGCTGAGACGGCTGGTGAGGCTCGCGAGAGGGTTCAGACCCTGGTCACCCTGTGTGCTGATCTGTGCCAGGTGCACGTCGCTGATTCTGTAAGTTAACCTTCATAATAATATATAATAGGGGTTTATACTCCAACAAAACAGGTTACCCTTCAAAACGCAGCAACGCAGCTTCATGCAGCGACCTTTTTTTACCTAATTTGTTAACCTTTATGCAATTACCACTTTTATGACCTACTTCTCGAGAAGACAAGCAATACGCTTTCCTGATGATAAGAGATAACACTGTCTATAATTTACAGTGCTACTCAGTATTTTACAAAGGTAAAGTTCTGGGTGCTCTGTGCCAAAGCTTCTTACTTGAGAGTCATGAGATGTTAAAATTCTTCAGCCCAGTAATATGACCGCTAGGTACGAACTGAGCCGTTCTGAATTGAACTGCTAGGCGAATAAATACCTGGCAAATGTGTAATACCTCTCCAAGCGGTCTCTGCAATAGAGGCATACCATTACTTTTGTAATAGATGACACCTGATGGTGAGTGGATACCGTCGTCTATGGATACCTGCAATACCAGGGGTACCGCTGGTACGTTGCCTACCTTTCAACAATCTGTTCACTTGCCTTTTGTTCCATGTTGAAGTACTAAGGAAATACCGCAAACGGAAGCTCATTCCACGACACATTCATTCCATTTTTTACTTATTCAATTTATCCTCTTATCCTAGGGCCAAGAAAGAACATCAGCACTGCAAGCCCTTCGCTCAGCTCTCGGCACCGGCCTCATGGGTTCCCGCGCGGAGTTCTGCATGCTCTTCGCCGAGGGAGCTGAACTGTCACGCAGCCAGAACTTCGTGCGAGCCGCCAGGACTGCCCACCTTCTGAGGCAGTTGGCCGAGTTGGATCATATGATTGTTCAGGTTAGTTCACTACTCCGAAAACTAGGAAGAAGACGTACCAAGAAGGAAGACGACGTGGCTTGAACCAGATGACCAGACCACGTGGTTCAGTATGAGCTCAAGATCCTTGTTCCGTCCGGCTGCCTCGAAAGAAAAGATAGCGATCATGATTGCCGAGATGACACCTCAAGAAGAAGGAGGTAAGTTCATAGATAGGTGATGTGAGGGAGCTGAACTGTTCCGTAGCCAGAAAATAAATTAAAAGACCGTTTATTGCCAATTTCCAACTAAAAACACAGCATAATAACTTAACTAAAAATTAAGTACCTACCTAACTAAACATTACAATAGGGGGGGGGGGGGGGTGGGCATAGTAACGACTTGCCCTAGTTAAGAGTACAATTATATATTATAATTGGTTGGCAAAAGGGATGCATTCAGCATATACTAGGCGAATACCTTGGTCATGTCATCATCATCAGACTAACTTCGTCCACTGCTGGACATAGGCCTCCTCTACGGCACGCCACTCAACTCGGTCCTTCGACCATCTTACTCTAGCGACACTTCAGATAGCATCGCCCCATCTCGCCCATGGGCGGAATAAATCTAATTTGTATTTATCAAAAAGCACGCATCCGTTGACTTAGCTCCTGGAGATTGATGCATTTTTTTTTATTTGCATGCACTTTTTGTTTATTTTATCGAATCTGCTCTAACTTGTACAAAGTATAGAGAAAATAACAAGAATGCCAACAGTCACGGCCAAATGTCTATGACGTTTATTTACACCAAACAAAAATTCCACTACAAACATTACGAGAAATCATAATAATTGCAATTACGATGAAGTCGAAATTGCAAGAAGAAAATTCGCAACAGATGCGCCAATTTGCGCAAAATGGCCGCCAAACCTGAGGGGATAAAGGATCTCAGTAATATTGCTGGTAACATTGCCTTTCAGTCTGGAACACAGCCTGCACATTGCTTGGCGGATGAATAACTGGCAAATGTGTTGGCACGTGTAAGGTATTTCTCCAGGCGGCCTCTGCAAGAGGCCTATGACAAAAAAAAAAGTTCTGCAAAATAATTTAACAACAGCAGTCAACAAGGCCAGCAGTGGGATGTAAAGGGCTTTGGATGATGATGATGAGTCAACAAGGTTTAGCCACTAAACGAAACTCGGCTACTGGTGGCAATTAATATAAAACGCAAATAATTATAATCTTCTTTGCCATAAAAAAACGTTCATTAAAATGAGCATATTATTGATGCAGCTCGTATCGCAGTGTGTTTGCAGTGGCCCTTAATTAGCAGTGATGGCACACACTGTTTGTTGAGGGTAAACAGGGTGCGCGAGTCTAACGGGAATACGTGAAAGAAAGAAAAAAGTTTATTTACAATAACATAGGAACTTTCAAGTTATAATTACCTAGGTATGTATGACAAATATTCAATTAAATAGGTACTTATGCTATTATAAAATGGCTCAGCGTAATGTCACCTACATACCTACGCTGATCTTCCGCAAATACCAATGCAGTGACGTCCAGGCAGTATCTGTGAAATGAAATGAAATGCTTTATTTGCAGAAACGTAGTACAATTTGGTCTTATTTTTGCTCTAGGTCTAGACATTCCGCCTCTTCGAGGCATGCAAATTTTTAAATCAACTACCTAAGTTAATCACCTAACTATCATAAATCATCATAAATCTACCTAAGTAAATAAGTAGAAATCGCTTTTTAGCGATAAGACCGCCGCTTGTACATTTTATATTTTTGTCAATAATTTCCTACTTGTAATGTATTTCTTTTTGTGTGGTGTACAATAAAGCATTATCTATCTATCTATCTAAGTCTATCAATAAACTTACCCTAAAAACGCATGCAACCATAATATAGTGAAACACATAAATGTGTGTTTCTTTATATAAATGCAAGTGATGGGTGAAAGCAAAACCACCTATATGATTTTTAAAACTATCGCGAGTGTTCTCCATTACTGAAACAACAAAAAACAAGTCACGTGTAATATTGTCGAGAATATCTCGACCACGGTTTCGGACAATTACGATGTCCTTCATCAGGAGTTCACGCCTGCAGAGCGTCGGGTTCTGCAGGCGTGGTCGAGATATTCTCGACAATATTATGTGAAATGTGCCGTTTTTGTTGTTTTACCACATATAATAATGATCTAATTTTACATCATCGTGGAATCCTGGGTGGTACAGTTACTGTACTGATCATTATTTATTTATTTTATTTATTAAATCCATTAAATGTAGGTTACAATATAGATGTTAAATATTATTAAATTTAGACCTATCTACATTCTACCCTGTTAGGGCGCTGTGGTTCGTTCGAGCATGCATATTACATATTATGTCATAATTAAATTAATTAAAAAATATACCTATGTCAAAATTACAAAAAATGTCAATACAAATAATTAAATTAAAATAAAATTAACATTTTCATTTAAAATTCAATTAATTAATTATCATATTACATTATATCTATTATGTCAATTTACATTATTATGGGCATAGCGTTATCTCATACCATTAGGAGAGCGTCTTCTTACTTTTTTGTTTAAATTATTTTTTGTTTTTATGTTATGGTCTTGACCGCCTAGTTTCACAGACATCACCACATAGCATCATTTTTACACTGCACTTCAACCGACTGTGTAATGTGTAAGAAGGGTAACCTTTTCTGTTGGCTTCGGCCATGGCTGGTTACCATCAAAACCACGTCGCCTAGCGGTTTTTTTATGTTTCTGTCTGTCGCTAACATAAAATGGATGCGTGATTACATTTCTTAACCATCAGGAGAGCGTCTTGCTCGTCTTTTTACTTCGTTGTATAAAAAAAAAAGCTTATAAAATGGTCCTATTATTATTTTAAGTAGCACTAGGATTTAAACGTACGTATTTTGTATTTATTTGATTTGAATTTAAAAATAAAGATTTTTGAAAATTTTAAAAAAACATAAAATGGATGACGTAGAAGATATATCTCAGTTCCCTCCCTGTCCATACCATAAAGTAACAAGTTTACAAGTGTGTTTGTCTGTCAGACGCATCAGTTTACCAGTTATGTCAATATTGGTTATGATGGGGTGATATGGGCTTCTATGGGGTGTCCCACTTATCTTATAAATGCCAAAGTATGTGAGTGTGTATGTTGGTTGCTTCTTCAAACGGCTATTCCTAAACGGCTAGATCTTTTAAGCTGAAATTTGGTATAGAGATAGCATACACACACACGTTAAAGCCACATCATAATTTTATTTTATTCCTGTTACCTATTAACCCATTTTATTTTAATTTTTACTAACCCTTTGTATCTTTGTTGTCTGAAATAAAAGTATTTAATTTGATTTGATATACCCTGGAATACAGTACGCAGCCAGTCTAAATATATAAAGGAAAGAGTGACTGATCTATCAACGCACAGCGGAAACCGCTGGACGGATTCGCTTGAAATTTGGAATGTAGATGGGTATTATGATGTAGAATTCTGCTAAGAACGGATTTTATGACGCGGGCCAAGCCGTGAACATAATCTAGTCTTACTAATATTATAAACGTGAAAGTTTGTAAGAATTGATGTCTGGATGTCAGGATGTTTGTTACTCTTTCACGCCTAAACGGGTGGACCGATTGAGCTGAAATTTGGTATAGAGATAGCTTATATCCTGGAACCGCTGGGCGCAGCTAGTAATAGATAATTGTGAAAGAAGGCATCAAAGTGGACACAATACGTCTTACGATCTTACGACTTGCCGATCGATCCGCTGCACCAACTAATGGATTAGGTACTCTACAATAAATATAGAGGCGCAGAATAACGACTTTCGCTGTTTTTCAAAAGGTTTGTATGAATTGCCAGCAAAAGTCCTATCTGGCGTGGCGCCTCAGAATTTTGATTATTTGATAGATCAAAATTAGTCACGCGTTTTTGGAATATCTGTTTGTTTTCTAAATATATAAAAGGAAAGAGTGACTCATTGACTGACTGACTGTGGGATGGGAGTTGCTACTCTTATGTCAATGTCAAAATGTGCTCGAGCCACTGGTTGACTCCTCTATGGTTTCCAAAGATCTGTCGTGTCGTAAAAATATCTATTTTTGTCGCAAATAAATACACTTTCTTTTTTTTATTCTCAGTAACTATTTAGAATAGGTTATTTGCAAAATGATCGGAATAAAAAGATCGAATCGCGGCGAGCAAAGAAATGGAGAGGTCAATCAATTTAGAATTGCTACTCAGTGAGAAGGGAGCCAATTTATCTGTATAGTGATGAGCAACGGGGTTATCGATATTATGTACTCGAATATCCACTGTCGATTGATTTATAGATTATCTTATCATTAAAAGTGTAAGTCTCACCCACGCTTATAAAAAGGGAGAATGACGTCAGTTTATTAATTCTATTAAATTCATTTGATTTATCTCTAAAAGTAAATTGCTTTAACCTTAACATTAAATTGTTTTATCCCTAAAGTTTAATCTTTTTATCCCGAAATTCAATTTTTGTATTCCCAAAATGCAATTATTTTATCACTAAATTCAATTTATGTATCCCTAAAATGCAATTGTTTTGTCCCTAAAATGCAATTGTTTTATTCCTAAAGTTCTATCGTTTTATCCCGAAATTTAATTGTTTTATCCCAAAAATAACTGCAATTATCGACGCCACCCCATCCCTATGTTTGTACAGTCAGACAAATATATTACCGCAGTCAGCAGCAGTATTTACTCTGATGCTGTGGATCCCACAGGCAGCCCGATGTTTGCTCACTCTGACTGTACCTAGTTACTTTTGTTTGTAATTACATCTTTGCGATACATGCTTTTGAGTTTTTTAGACTTCCGTACTCAACAAGGAAGCCTTATAGTTTCGCTTTGTGCGTCTGTCCGTCTATCTTTTGGCATGCATATATAAATCGGCAATGCAATATTATTATGACATGGACCTGATCTGATGATGGAGCAGGAAGGCGGCCATAAGAACTTTGTAATTAAAGGACGCAACCCCATCGAGTTTGGGCTCATTTAATTCGTCTAGACGAGTACTTTGGTGCTAGATGGTAAAAATAATAAAAGCTTGTTTTTATAAATTTCACTTGTGTATTAATCGGAAATTATCGCGTAATTATTGTTACATTCGTTTTACAAAAATATTATACACAACAAAATATTATACACATATAACACACAACGCCCGTAACTAATTATAATATTCAATGATACTAATTACATTAGTCTAGTAATTGCGCCCAATATACGAACTTTGTGATCCATAAGGTCTGTCTTGAGCCCTACGTTAAAAAAAATTAACTACCGCAACTGACACGTGGCACAAACCAAACTTCTACATATAAACCATCAGTCAAACAAACCGTATCATGGTGTACCCATCCCCACACCACATCTCGAATCCCATGTGGGTTGGAACTTTGAACTAACGTCTGCATACTCTGGTTTTTGGACCCTTGGGATATCATAGACTCATAGACAGTTGTTTACTTTAGGTAGGAATGGATTCCGTCCAGGAAATGTTTTTGTCTCTGGAATAAAAAATATAATATATCCAAGAGATATTAGTTTCTATAGGACTGGTCTGGTCTAATTACTTGAATACTAATTATATTATTTATTGTAATATTGACAAATCTATTTTATTGTTCATTAGCCTTCGATCCAATCCCATCCCTAAAACATTATATCATGTATTTTATAAGGGAATAGAATAATAAAATATAACAAAAGAACTTGTCCTAATTACTGGAAATATACTTACTAGTTGCGCCCAAAACAGCGGTTTTACCCTCTGTACAGTAGGCTATATGCCTATGTGTAATTCCTGGGTCTAAGCTATCTCTATATAAAATTTCAGCCTCCCGGTCCTCCCGTTCAGGCATGAAATAGTAACAAACACATTATTACAAATTTTCTCGTCTATAATATTAGTAGAATGTCGTCTAGGTGAAAATCTTGCCACACAGTGAGATTCTACGGATTGCTACGGACGCTACTCAGTATCTGTATCTCAGTAACTGCATATCTATCTATCTAATGTTTGATATTCGTTGTTTAATAGATAATAAACACAATTACGAGAGTATTAGACACGCGCGGTCGCAGATGGCCGCGCTCGTCTGTGGGGGGCTTTATATTGGCGCGCTTGAGGTCTGTAGGGCCCTTGATCGATTATTATTATTTAATTATGTTGTTTTTGATATGGTGATGGAATTTATTGTTATTGCATAATTATATCAACGAGTAGTGCTGGAATAATATTATTCTAGGGATATTAAGATAAGAAACTCTCTATTGATCTTTTCTTTTTTGGAGTGAAATGAGGAAAGCTCCACTATTTATACAAGTGAATCAAATTAAAAATTTAAAAAACCCCAACGCAACGCTTTCAAAATATGTAATTCAAGGTTTTGTGGTGGCGGCCATCTTGGATTTTGAATTTGTCATAGTGCGTTGTATTCTACCAGTCAAGTCCTTTCATTTGATACCCACATTGAGGGGGCCGTGGAAGAAAAAAGTTATCCGCCATTTTGTAGCGGCGGCCATCTTGGACCGATTTCCACCAAACATGGCTAAGAACACTCTCGACTAACTCTACTTTCAAATAAAGAAAACTAAATCAAAATCCGTTTATCCGTTCAGGAGCTACGATGCCACAGACAGACACACACACAGACAGACAGACAGACACGTCAAACTTATAACACCCCGTCGTTTTTGCGTCGGGGGTTAAAAAGGACAATTTAAAGGATTTCCCCCTTTATTAAAAACTAGTGGAGCCGCACGCACTTCGTTGTGCCTAACAGAGTGTTTCTCTACAATATTATGCCTGTACTAGCTAGCCCAGCGGTTTTGGGGCAGGCCCCCAAGTGGGGCAGGCCCCCAAGTGCGTACAGATACTTCCTCGTAGTCTGCCCTGGACCCCGTCTGACCACCGTAACGGAGTGGCAGACGGGTGACCAAATCTCGTGCGCAACACTTGGCGGCAAATTGGCGGATAAACTAACATATATCATGGCGGAACTTAATAAGCCGAACAGGGACACCCATGGGCGCTCCCTGAAAGGTCCTTTTAAGGACCCCAACGAAATTGACGCCTCGGCATCAGAGGTAAGCCGCGCTCCATCTGCGGCCAGCCCGATGTTCAGGCGTGTGGGCGAGTCGGACGTCGACGTCGACTTCGAGTCCATGGGGTTCGCCTCGGACTCGACCATGTCCGTCGACAGCCGGCCAGCCCGCAAGAGGGCCTTCTTGAAGGTTCGAGCCGAGGGTAACAGCTCGGACTCGAATAACTCGAAGGCCAAGAAGGTGAAGGCGAAAAAGGTGAAAAACCCCAAAGTCGCGGCGGGGAATACCCATAACGTGGGTCTGGTGGAGGCGCAGAACCACCTGGCTCTATTGGAGCGCACGGTGCAGGATTCACCTGCTCCGCCTCGGAGGAAGTCCTTGCTCACTATGAGCTACGCTAAGTACTCCAAGGAGGAGCTTGGGCTAATGGCCCAAGAGGACGAGGAGGTAATCTTCCATACGCTGGAGAAATCCTCAAAAATCAAGGGGGCTAAAGTCTCGTTAAAGTCCCTTCAATGTAGGACCACCAGCATGAGAAACATAATAAAAGAGCTCATGCAGCGGGTAGCGACTGACGAAACCCAGCAGTTGCAGGCGAAAGTCAGCCAATTACAAGCCGAAATCGACCAGCTGCAGAGCAAGCTGGCCGAAATTACCACACGGCCAGTACAGGCCGGGCAGGAGACAGCGGTCGGGGCCCCCTCCAACCTTGAGGAAATCATTCGAAAGGTAGTCTTGGAGGAGAGGGCCTTCACAAGAGCGTGCCTCGCAGGCATCGAAGACCGACTCCTGCCGGAGAAACGTCTCCGACCTTCGCTTGCGGCCGATAAGAGACGCGGGTTGACGCCCTCTCAGCGAGAGCCAACTGCGGGGCCCCCCTCTCAGAGAGAGCCGTCACCGGAGCTCTTCTCCTTGGAGCCAAGGCCCTCCTTTCGAGGAGAGCCAATGCCTGGGCCATCCTCCCAGAGAGAAGATGCCCTTCTTCCTGCCACCACACCGTCCAACTCGTGGACAACAGTGGTCAGGAAGAGCAAGGGAAAGAAGGTGGCAGCCGTACCTGCCTCCGCTCCCTCACGCCCGTCCCAGACGAGCGGCAAGGGTAAGGGGGTAGGGGAAAAAACGGTTCCCAAGCCCTCCACTGCTGCTCCGACAGCTAAGGGTGCTAAGAGTGCTGGAACGAAAAAACGTCTGACTGCTCCAAAGTCTGCGGCGGTCGTGGTTACCCTCACAGAGGAGGCCACCAAAAAAGGTGAGACATACATGTCCGTTCTCCAGCGGGCGCGCATCAGCGTCGATCCCGCCCGGCTCGGGATAGAGAAAGTTGCGTGTCGCCGAACCCAAACCGGTGCACGCATTTTTGAGTTCCCGGGGGCGCAGGGAAGTGCCAACGCCGACCTCTTTGCAACTAAGTTGCAAGAGGTCATCGCAGATGTGGCCAAAGTAGCCCGGCCCGTAAAAACTGTGTCGCTCGAGGTGGTTGACCTCGACGACTCAGAAACAAAAGAGGAGGTCGTCGCAAAAGTCGCCGCCGTTGGCGGATGCGATGCGGCAGCGGTTAAAGGCCGGGACATCAGATCTGGCCGTGGTGGCTTGGGCACCATTCGTGTTGAGTGCCCAGTTGCAGCAGCCGAGGCCGTCCTTGCTAGGGGTCGGCTTCTTATTGGCTTTAGCTCGAGTGTGGTCCGGGCACTTGGTGAGCAGCCTCTGCGCTGCTACAAGTGCTTCGCCATCGGACACACTCGGGCGCTCTGTCCGTCCAGCGTCGATAGAACAAATTGTTGTTATCGCTGCGGCCAGGAAGGACACAAGTCCGCTTCCTGTAAGGCGCCAACTCCGCGCTGCGCCGTGTGCGCCGCCAGTGGTCGTCCGGCGGGTCACGTAATGAAGGGGAGGAACTGCAATCCTCCCCCCAAGAAGGGTAAAATGCAGGTGCCGAACCGGCCAGCCGATTCTTCCGCTGTTCCCACTCCGGGAACCCCAGCGGCCGCAGAGGAGAATACGATGTCCGAATAATGGATAAAATCGCACATCGTATTCTCCAGGCGAATATAAACCACTGCAGGTCGGCCCAGGACTTGCTTATGCAGTCCATGGCCGAGTGGGCAGTGGATGTGGCGGTGGTTGCCGAGCCATACGCGGTGTACGGCCAGTGGCTGGGAGATGATAGCGACGTGGTGGCGCTACTGGCGCGGCCCTCTTCTCCCCCTCTCTCGCTTTTAGAGAGAGGCATAGGTTACGTGGCCGCTACATGGGGAAAGATAGCCATCATAGGCGTGTATTTCTCCCCAAGCCGCCCCTATAACGAATTTGAGGATCTCCTTGAGGTCCTTACTGCGGCGATTCAAAGAGCGGCGCCGCGGCAGGTCCTCATCTGCGGGGACTTTAATGCCAAATCGGAGGCCTGGGGCAACACGGCTGTCACCAGCTGCCCCCGGGGCCGTGCCCTCCATATGTGGATGGCGTCGGCCGGAGTCTGTCTTCTTAACAGAGGTTCGGTTCAGACGTGTGTACGGCAGCGGGGAGGGTCCGTGGTGGACGTGTCGTTTGCCACCCCTGCGCTGGCTGCCCGCGTGGAGAACTGGCGGGTGGAGATGGTGGAGACCATGTCGGATCACCGTTACATACGGTTCGACATCTCCACCCGGAGCCCCCGGGGGACGGTTCCCTCAGGCAAATCCCCCTTTCCGCGGTGGGCCCTCTCCCGTCTGGACCGAGAGTTGGCTGAGGAGACGGCTTTCCTCCAGGACTGGTTGACGCCCCCTGGTGAGGGCCTAGATGTGGACGCTGCGGCGGTGCAGCTTCGGAGGTCCCTGACCGAGGTGTGCAATTCCAGCATGCCTCGGTCCCGCCGTCCGCCGCCCCGTCACGCCATTTACTGGTGGTCGGCGGAACTGGCGGAGCTCCGGTCGGCCTGCGTGGCAAGCAGGAGAGACTACACGCGGAGTCGACGGCTCAGACCGCGGGTCCTGGCTGAGGAGGACCGCCTTTACAACCTTTATGTGAAAGCTAAGGAGGATCTTAAGACGGCCATCTCGACTGCGATTACCGCGGCGAGAACCGAGATGCTGGAGGGTCTTAACAAGGACCCTTATGGGACACCATATAAAGCGGCGCGGAACAAGCTCCGCCGTTTTGGTCCCCCACCCGCTGAGACCCTTGAGCCATCTGTGTTGGATGGGGTGGTTCGGTCCCTGTTCCCTCCACGGGCCGACTTCATCCCCCCGGCAATGTCCTTCTCGCAGGAGATGGTCGCACTGGAGGAAGAGATCCCTCCAGTCTCGTCAGCGGAATTTGGCGTAGCGAAGCTTCGTCTCCGCGCCAAAAAGACGGCTCCCGGGCCGGACGGCGTCCCGGCGCGTGTGCTGGTCATTGCCATCTCACGGATGGAGGATAAGTTTCGGGACCTATTCAGTGCGTGCTTCACTGCTGGTAGGTTCCCGAAACTATGGAAGGAGGGACAGCTCTGCCTCCTCCGGAAAGAAGGGCGACCGACAGATTCCCCCTCGGCATACCGGCCCATCGTTTTGTTAGATGAGGTTGGTAAGCTTTTCGAGAGGGTTATCGTCGGTCGTTTGAACCACCACCTTCGTGAGGTAGGTCCGGACCTCTCCGATGCCCAATTTGGTTTTCGGAGGGGCCGCTCCACCATAGATGCCCTGGCTCGACTCAAAGGCCAGGTGAAAGAGGCCATGGATGCAGGGGACGGAGTGCTGGCTGTGTCATTTGACATTGCCAATGCCTTTAACTCCGTCCCCCACTCTACAATTCTGGAGGCCCTCCGGTTTCACGGAGTGCCTCCATACATGCGGCGGCTGCTGGCCAGCTACCTTGAGGGCCGCGAAGTTCTTCTCGCAGATAGGACGGGGCGCATACTCCGTTACAGTTCGGAGACCGGTGTTCCACAGGGGTCGGTTCTTGGTCCACTCCTGTGGAATATCGGTTTTGACTGGCTCCTGCGGGGAGCCCTCCTCCGGGGAACTAGTGTCATCTGCTACGCGGATGACACCCTTCTCACTGCCCGGGGGAGGCACTTTGGTGAGGCAGCAAGGTTGGCCTCTGCGGGCGGATCCTTAGTTGCAGAAAGGATCCGTCGCCTCGGACTGAAGGTGGCACTGCATAAGACCGAGGCCGTATATTTCAGCGGTCCATGGCAGTTCGTCCGTTCTAACGCCCACATTGTGGTTAAGGGCGTTAGGATAGACGTGAAGGATCAAATTAAATATTTGGGTCTAGTTATAGATAGCCGGTGGAGTTTTCGGCCACATATGGAGGGCCTGGCGAAGCGCCTGGTAAAAGCGGCGGGCGCACTCTCACGCCTCCTCCCAAATATAGGAGGGCCTAAGGCGCGATGCCGGCGTTTGTACGCCGGCATTATTAAAAGTATGGCCCTATACGGGGCACCAATCTGGGCGGATACTCTCGGGAGACGAGAGAACGCTGTCGCTATCCGCAGGCCCCAAAGGGCCATTGCACAGCGGATGGTGAGAGCGTACCGCACGACAAGCTTTGCGGCGGCGTGCGCCCTGGCTGGCACCCCGCCCTGGGAACTAGAGGCGACGGTGCACGCCAGGGTGTACAAATGGTCTGCGGAGCGCAGGGCACTCGGGGAGAGCCCTGCACAGGAGGAACGGGAGGCCGTTCGACGTGACGCGGGTGAGGCCGTCATCCGCCGCTGGACGGAGAGTCTCGTCAACGCTAAATTTGGTCGCTGGACGCTAGACGCGCTCGTGCCAGTCCTGGAGGGATGGCTCGAGCGGCCGCACGGCTTTCTTTCCTTCCGTCTGGTGCAGATCCTGACCGGGCACGGTAGCTTCGGGACGTTCCTGCATCGGATCGGGGTGAGGGAGTCCCCGTCGTGTCTCGGTTGTGGTGCGACAGCGGACTCGGCCCAGCACACCCTTGAGGTGTGCCCAGATTGGGTTGTTGCCCGCCGGAGCCTGACGTCAGTGGTCGGGCCGGACCTCTCGCTTCCCAGTGTGCTTTCATCTATGCTGGGAAGCGAGGAGGCTTGGGCAGCTGTTGCCTCCTTCTGCGAGAACGTGATGACGCGGAAGGAGGCTGCGGAGCGACTGAGACGGCACGGCCCTCTCGCCACGATGTCTCAGGCGACCCGCAACTCAAATCGAGGTAGGGCAAGGCGACTCTATATGAGTCTACGCCAGCCCCCCGGTGGTGAATAGCGGATGACAGGCGCGGGGGCGCCTTTCATCCGCATTGCACATTCACCTCCACCGTCGGAGGGAACGTCCGAGCACTCGGGACCGTTCCCGGGCCCCTCCCTGTTGAGAGGGGCGGGTAGGGCCCGCCTTTGTGAAGGCGGGCAGTCGTCGACGGAGGACTGGATGCAAGGCTCTGCCGATTCCCAGGCCTCCGTCCCAAAGACGATGCGGGAGTGCCGCCGGGTTGTTTTAGTGGGTATACCCGTGCAGCTGCCCTGCACGGGGAGTCCCACATAACCCTCCCATACCCCCGATGGAAGGGTATGCGTAACGCATTTTTTCCCGGCGTTAACAAAAAAAAAAAAAAAAAAACCCAGCGGTTTTACCCGCTTTTCTATAGCCTACCTATGTGTTATTACTAGGGTCTAAGCTATCTGTATACTAAATTTCAGCTCAGTCCACCCGTTTAGGCGTGAAAGAGTAACAAACACACATCCAGTCATTAATTCTTACAAACTTTCACGTTTATAATATTAGTAAGATAACTTATACATTATTAACCATCCTCATGAATTACTCTTTTAAAAAAGCAGTATCAAAACTCGGTGACTTTGTTTTCATACTATGTAGTTAAGTGATATTTTCGCTTTTCCTTTCTATTTTCTTATAGATTCGTAAGAGATTATTATTTGTCTTGAAGACTTTGTTACTCTATATGTACGTAGCTCTATGATATTTATATAGTTTTGTAGAGTGTTCTTTAGCGATGATGCCTTCGAAGATGAATAGATTTTTTAAATTAAAACACCACAAATATACAGAAAACTTATAAACTAAAACACAAATTCATAAATTACGTCAACGATGGGCTTGTAGCGTAAAGCGATCTCTTCCAGGAAACGTTGCGGTGAGTGGAATATAATGATACGAGTGGTGAGGTTGAAGTGTACAAACAAAACTAAAAGAAGAACTAGTAGATGGTAGCAGATACATCTAGAAGGCGGGATAAATCTCTCCTAATCTTCAAGAAACGAACACTTAGTAAGAGATAAAACCATAAAACAATGCGCAGTGGAATAAAGCTATAGTAATAACAAGTGAAATTAAAAAAAATATTTATAAATATTATAGCACCAATGTACTCTCACCAAAAAACTCGATGGGGTTGCATCATTAATTACGGAGTTCCTATGGCTACCTTCTAGCTCCATCATTAGATCAGCTCGATGTCATAATAATATTGCACTGTCATCCAATTTATACATCAAATCAAAATTTCAGCTCAATCGGATACCGGGAAGTGGGTCAAATTAAACTTGCAAGATTTGATTACAGACAGACAGACAGACAACAGACAGGTGAAAGTAAATAAAAGCTTGTAATAAAGGTAGGAGTAGGAAGTGAGGAGAGCGTGACTAAGGGTAGCGGTTGGATGAACAAATCACGAGTGAATCCGTGCGCGGTTACTATGCGAGATCACGCAAGCGGTGTGATTGTGTTACTAAGGGAACTACTGTGAAAGGTTTAGGTATTATTCGTCATAAGCGCATTTGGACAACCGAGGCGCAAATCGTCGAAAGCGCGTTTAATCAAAAGAGCAATATGTCAAAAGCGAATTTGGTCAAAAGAGCATTACGTCCATAGCGCATTTGGTCAACTGAGCAATTCGTTCACCCCCTTATTTACCCTGATTTTTAAATGCATTTGAAGCTGAAATTTACCCTATCATGCCTTTCAGAATCTAAGCTACCAATATTTAAAAATACGGTCCAATCGGTGCAGGTATTTTAAGCGTGAATAAGTGACAAAAATATATTCAACAGCAGGGCTATTCACTTATCCGTCAGGGAACCGAACCGAAGACCGAATTGTCAAAAATGTATGAAAGTCGATTCGCCTTGAAGACATTTACATTTCACGTCATTTCACACATTTATGACAATTCGGTCTTCGTTTCGGTCTCCTGACGGATAAGTGAATAGCCCTGCTGGTCTAAACCAGAAAAATAAAAAAGTTTACCACTTGACCAAATCACTTTCAATTTCTTTGTTTAAAGAAATTCAACACTCTACCGCTCGTTCGCAAGGCACCTCTATGAGAAGAACGAGCAAGAAACTCATGCATTTTGTAAATATGTTTTTACAATGTTTATCTTGGTTACATAATTTCTACAAATTTTTGCTTTGGACGAAATGCCTTTTCGAAGTTTTTCGATCGGTTGTGGACAACCGATCCGAACCGAATTGCGCTTCTGAAGAATAGCGCCTAAACCGAATCTGGTTGAGAATGAATGAGATTCAGTTAGATGTTGTGTAGACACGCGAGGCGGGTCCGTGACGACCCTCTCATCTCATTTATTGACCCGAGATTCACTTGGCTACTTTTTGACCGAACTTGATTTTATAGATGACTTTGTAGCTTTTGCTCGCGGTTTTGCAGCACGAGATTCAGTGAAATCAGGTAGATAGATAGATAATGCTTTATTGTACACCACACAAAAAGAAATACATTACATTTATTGACAAAAATATAAATGTACAAGCGGCGGGCTTATCGCTAAAAAGCGATTTCTTCCAGACAACCAATGAATGGAGAGAAATTTACAGAAAGTGGCACGGTGGCGCGTTACTACACGTTTAGGAGATAAAATTATGTAGTTAACAGAAAAAAGTGACAATAACATCTCGACTAAATACAAAATACTAGGGGGTTTACCACACTTTCTTTATCGATTAATTAGGTATAATACGTCGACTATGACTAGGCAACACTACAGCCCCTTTAGCACACTTTGACATTGACATAAGACTAGCAACTCCCGTCCTACTGTCAAGAGTAAACTGACATAATATATCAAGACCACAGAAGTAATACAACTAGAAGTACCCATTTTATGTGTGAGTGTGATGGCAATAGGGAAAATTCTGTGTGAAGAAAAAGGAGAACCGATTTTTTTTCCGTCCCTTTCAGCGTGGCCGGTTTATGTTGTTTGTCAAACTCTGTCAAACTGCTTCACTTTGACATGAATACCTATGTGTTTCGTTTTTCTCCAAAATTTTAAAGCAATTTGAGACAATACAATGTTATTCAACTAGTTTATGACCTAAAATATCAATATATCGCATATTTTCATAAAATAATGTAAATCCGTAAGCTGTTTTTTGTCTCACAGGTGGCCACGATGATGTGACCCCCTTGATCAAGACGCTACTCTTGCTACTCGCGCTGTCATTGCATACAATTTGCAGCTACTAACACTACTACAGCTACCAATGTCATTGTCCTCTTACAAACGTCAATTACACTTGACAGTGGACGGGAATTGCTAGTGTTATGTATTTTTTTTTATGTGCTTGGGCTGCTGGTGTTGCAGACGTCTATAACCGATCTATAAGAATATTTTTGTCTGCAGGATGCATTTGGCGAAGGTGGTTGGCCACTGGAGTTCCGTGCAGCGGTGGCCAGGCTACTCTCTCAACACGCGCCCAATGACAAGGAGGCGCCGATGTCCGAATGTCTACGTAAGTAACACTCTAAATTTGAAGCATTTGTAGTTTGTCAATTCTACGAAACTATTTTTCAAAATTTGTCATATCGTGCGAGCTAAAGATTCGCACGCAAAGACGTGGCCTTTAATTTAAAATATTGTAGTGTCCTACAGGATAGACAAAGACTCGAAAAAGATACATAATAGAGATAAATAACTCTCAGGAGATTAACTACACCACACACTAAATGTTAATATTAATATTCTTCACTCCCTGCACGGTTGTCTGGAAAAGATCGCTAGTAAGGGCGGCCATGTTTATAAAATTGATATTTTAAGTGCTTTTCGCCGTGCCGTCTGTTAAAGTATGTTTTGTCCTTTTCCATTCCCAGGTTGTCTGTAAGAAATTGCCTAGTGCGATAAGACCGCCGATTGTTAACCTACTTATAACATATTAGAGTAATAAGTTCTTTTGTTTATTTTTTGGTTTGCAATAAAGTATTATTCTATTCTATTCTTTTTGTTGTATTGGTCACAATAAAGAGTGTTTTATATTCTGTCTATCTTGACTCTTTGTATAGTGAAACGTTTGTTAATAGATCTGAGCAACCAACGACTCGACCTGACCCTCTCCGAACAGATGGTGCTGGATCTGATCGTGCTGGTCGGATTCGTCGTCGTCAACAACCCAGTTTTACATGTAAGTACTTACTATAATAATTTTGATTTTGAAAACAACAGCATTGCCACAGCGCTCTACTTAAATAATAATAAATAATTGGGGTTTATACTCCAACAGAACAGGTTACCCTACTTACACTGTCAGAGTCAAATCACAATGAATAGGTTGTGTGAACCTATATGTTGCAGTTTCAGGTCGCCATGATTCCTACAAGGCCTGCAACTTGACCTAACGACTGCCTCCTACATATCTTATAGGAAACAGCCGGGACCCACAGTTTAACGTGCCTTCCGAAACACGGTAGCGTCCAGGTGAAATCTTTGCCACACTGAGATTTGAACCCAGGACCTCCGGCTTACAAGTTGGAGGTATGACCACTGGGCCACGGACGCTATACGAACGGCACGGCGCTACTTGAAATTGAGATATAATATAATCATTTATTTATTTATCAGAATGTAGGTACAATTCTTGATAAAATTAGTTATCTTAAACTAAATATGTCCATCACATTCTGGGTCATTAACGATTCGAGTTATGTTGTGATTGGTTTGAATTAAAATTGGTATGTTCCTACACCATTTTCTTTTACACACATATCACCTAGGGCACCCTAATGTAGGTGGCTTTACAAATAGGATGCTTTAGAGAGGTTAAAACATTATGGTCCTTGACCAAATAGTAGCTTAAAATATTCAGCAGTTTAGTTGTAAAAGATTTTTTTTGTACACAAAATTTAAATAAAATTGGCAGTATTTACCATACACATTACACACATATCTTTTTAACTTTAAAGTAAAATACTTTACAAGTCTAATAACTTTCTCAACAATACATGTTAATATATTCAAGGGAAATACACAAAGTTCTCACGGGCACAGGTGTCTACACTTCCGCAAGGCGTCGTCCTAGGGCCCCCATTATTTATACTGTACACTTAGGGACTGACCATTAACGTTTAATAATTGATTTGATGAGTTTTTAAGGAAGGGACACATTTGGGAGGCTTGCTTTAAGTGCATTGGGTACTAGAGGCGTGTAGTTTGACAGAAGTGCTTAGAAGTAATGGATACTAGGGGTGGAAAGAGCAGTAAAACCGATGTTACACAGACGGAACGGAAAGCATCGCAATCTTTGTGATGTGCCTGATTGGGCATGGGTTAGATTGCGCCATTTTTATATGTGTTATACGTATATTACCGAAATTTCGTCCCGAATTGCGATTCCCGGTGCTTTTAGGATGGGCGACAATTTTAAAAAGATAATAATGAACATTATTTATTTGTAAATGCAAATATGTTAATGAATATTAAGCTATGTGTACTAATAAAACGAAGTGTATAAAACAGTAACATTATACGAATAAATAATTGTAATTTTTTATTCTTCTCTAAATTGTGGTCCATTTGTATTTTTTGTTTTGCTCATAATTTCTTATTAAGTTTATTATTCGGGACTTATCGCGTAGGTATTTAATGCTAGTTTTACAAAATCATTATATAAAAAATAACATAAGATAACAAAATATTATAATTAAAAAAAAAGTATATTATAATTTGTAAGATTAGTGTCCTTTCCTAAAAAATTCAAACCATCAAAAAGTACAAGATAATTTTCTAATTAAAATTCAACACCAAAGACAATAAAACCATCCCCACACAAAACAAATTGGTTTAGACGTTAAATGGTTAAGGAAGCATTTACACGTGTAGATGCAGGTGACGCCCGCATGGGAAACTAAATACCGTTGTTGTAGCAAAAACTGTGACAATTATTTGTAACGTATTTTGTTTTTGCAAGCTTATAATAAAACTAGTTGCCTGGTCGTGTTATGATGTGGTTTCTAGCACTGATATGAAGTTCTTGTAAAGATGCCCGTTGAAATATATTTTTTTCAAGTAGTGTTTAAGAAATTTGAGTTACTATATTTTGTTAGCTATATTTTAATAGATAAACTGTGTTCTCTTTTTTTATACAAAGAAGTAATAAGACGAGCAAGACGCTCTCCTGATGTTAAGAGATAACGCTGTCAATCAGTGAAATGAGTAGAGTGTCTTGATTTCAAAAAGATGTAAAATTCTAGGTGCACTGTACCAACACCTCTTACTCAAGAGTCATAAGATGTTGAGACTCTCTAGCCCAGTAATTTCACTAGCTACATTGCCCTTCTACCGAAACACAGTAATGTTTGCACATCACTGCTCAGGCGGTAGAAACTGTCACTGTTTCATGAAAAACTAAGATGGTGAAGCAAGCATGCATCCAAAAAGTTTATTTTTTTTAAGATTAATAAATTGTCACGTGATTATTTGAATAAATTTGTAATTTTTTATCCCTCTAGGAGACGATATGCGAAAACTGGGGTGTGATCAAGACCCTCTGCACACTACCAGCCAACTGGTTGGTCTCCGAGTCCCATTGCCATTCACTCCTGCCCACCCTGGTGGTGTTGGCTGATCATCCTGCCACTGCCAAGGTTATATACTCCGAGTTGAGCAACAAGGTAAAGTATACAGAGTAAAGTAAGAGAGTAAAAAGATACAGAGTAAAGTAAGAGAGAAAGATATACAGAGACAAGTTAGAGATCATTAACAGATAAAATAAATATACAGGCTAAAGTTAGTAGTAGGTATTGGTTAAGAATACAGAGTAAAGTTATAGAGAAAAAGATACAAACAAAATTGTGGATCATTGACTGAATATACAGGCTAAAGTAAAATATTATTAGCTCTAAATATACAGACTAAAGTATGAAATCATATTGGAGTAATATACTAAATATAAGGAATGATTGGCTATAGGTATAGTGTATAAAGGTTTTTGCTGCTAAAACTAAATAATTAATTTTATACATAGGTATGTTAAAAATCATACTCATAATATGCACTAGTTTCCATATTTACATTTCAAGCAATGATCCACAAAATATGAGGAATCTTGCTTTAACCGACGACACAGACCACAAGTCTATTTTCGGATAGAGCTGTTTTCACCATCATGACACCTCCTTGTTGTACCCATATGTTTCTGTATCATTAGATTGAATGTACCTATTATTTTGAATAAATAATTTAATTTAATTGTCAGTAATTTCCTACCCATTTTATAGATACAATATGTTAAGGTTTTTTCTGCTAAAACTAAAAAAAATGTCTGTAATTTCCCAAGTACCATCACCAAAACAAGTGTCCACACCAAACTGTCGTAAAACCAATTTGCTCGCATGAATATTGAATCCAAAGGGAATGAGACACAGGTGCCGTTAGTACGTTTATTAGTGTGTAAACTGTGTGAATTAAAGACGATGACGTTCGCCATAATTGTTTTATTCTTTCTCTTTCTTACTCACTAAGATTTACAATACGCTATCTCTTTCTTATGCCTAATTAACATGACAGCTTATGCTTTATGTGTTTTACTCAAGAATCAATGATGTGAAACATTAGATTATCAATGACTATATAACAAAGAGATATGAACTATTGCTTACAGTAGAACTTGCTTGATGTTAAGTGGGAACAGACATTAGTTAGTTTTAAGGCTTTGTTACTTAGCAACTTCAAAAACTAGGAGTTTTTATTCCTACCTGGAATAATTATAGGTTAGTTTTTAGATAGATAACTCTTTATTGCAATTAAGAAAACAATTAACACTAAATAAGTACATTTCAGTTAAGCTATGTTACAATTGGCGGTCTTATCGCTAATAGCGATCTCTTCCATACAACCAAGCAGGAAAGGAAACATACAAGTTTTAAAATGACGGTGGTGGTTTTTAGTTTGAAGGCGGGATAAATCCCTATTTATCCTGCATGCTAGGTTTAATCTGCTTCCATCTTTGACCACGTTATCGTTTAAGATCACGCGAGATCGTGGTCAAAAGTAAAAGACTAACTTATAATAAACTAGCTTATGCTCGCGGCTTTGCCCGCATGGTGAAATCCTTTCTTAGCGGAGGTCTACATAATAAAACCTATATGTGTTCCAAATTTCAACAAGGCTGTAGGTTGATATGATAGATCACTCAGTCAGTCAGTCAATCAGTCACTCTTTCCTTTTATATATTTAGATTTAAAAAAACTAGCCACACCGAAAGATTTTTTTGTGTGAAATCGAAGAAGACTTGTTAATATTATCCTTAATATATTTTTTTCCTCCAACAGATGCTTGAAAACTATGTCAAAAGTCCGGAATCACAAAAAGTCAAGTTAATACAAATACTCAAAGCGGGGAAAGAAAAACCGAAAAAGGCAAAAAAAGAGAAAATAGACAAGGACAAGGACAAAAACATCATTAAAAATGGCGACGTGAAAATTAAAAAAGATTCGGATACCGAAAGTTTGGAGGAAGTTTAATTAAATATGTGAAATTTAATGTCAATTGGATCTAGTTATGCCAAAATATACGAAATGGCAAAGTTGTCAGGTAACAAAACTGCCTATGTCCATTTTAACTGTTTATTTATTTATTTATGGAATCCATTTTATTTTATACTACGAATAATAAATTATGAGTTAGGAAATACACTCAAAATTTTACCTATCAAAAATTCTGTACAAAAAGGCATGGATTGAAAATTGTGCGCGTTCGTGAACCAATCACTGCTCTTCTTTTATTTAAACCAATCACTAACAATGTCTTATTTTATTATTATTTTACTGCAAATCGATTCGTATTTTAAAACTTGTCGTTTTGGTTTCATGTAAACTGTAGACCCACCCAATTTTTTGGAAATTAGTTCCCAGTAAGACTTTCTTACTGATTCCAAATTCTTGCTTACTTAGTACTAACTATATGGCCCAATAGCCAGCGATCGAGGACCTTCGTCATTTTATAAAGTTAAAAGTTTCTATAGATAGCCTTGTGTGGTACGAACCCCAAGTATGAAACTTGAGTGACGGTGGCTTTGCATTGGCAAAGCCAGCGATTGCGCTGGCTCTTGCTCTAACATAAATATTGTGATTTTTTTCACTTGTTCTTATATTTTTGCATAATTAGATCCGTGAAAATACATTTCCAAAGTAGATAATATTCGATGTACTTATGTGTTTTTAAAACTGAATAAATGTAACTCTTTCACGAAAATCTCGTTCTATAATCTTTCTCGTTCGAGAAAAGTCAATAAAAAAAGTGGTAGGTATAAAATACATAATAGGTACACTAATTGGTGAGTTGGAGAAACGTCCTTTTTTGATTGGGCTAAAAGGTAAGTTACTAATTTGATTTTACTTGAATATTATTACATTTTTAATGTATTACATTTCAAAACTTCATATAGAATAACTCTTTTTGCAAACCAAATTAAATAAAAAGTAGTTATAAATACGATCCAAACTCAAAGCTCAGGGTAAATTTGCCGTCTTAACGCATAAAACAATCTCTTACGTAAGAGATTGCTTTGGGTGATAAAGAATTTTAGAAAATCAATTCATATTATACCTTATTAATTTGAAATAATTTAAAACTTTAAGCGAAGTATTTGTCCCATGTATACATAAATTGATATAAAAACAATCTACAAGAACACTTTCTTATAGCTCTGATATTTATATTTAACACACAAATATTAGTCCATTTTGTTTTCCACAAAGTCTAATAAGTATTTAAAACTTATTTGACACAAAAAAATATATATATTTGGACGTTTCTTGATCTCGCTGTAAATGTCGTATATTTTGTTGTTGTTTAGATAGATATAGTGGTTGTCTATTCTATACACTTTCCAATCAAAAACTATTGTATATTTTTCTATGTCTTAGATCTTTAATACCGTCAAAAATGCTTCTTTGGATATTAGATATTGTGATTTGGTTATATTTAAAGACTAACTTTTGCTTGAGGCTTTGCCAGCATGTATTCTTTATAGAGGAGGTTTACCTCATAAATGACCTGTCTGTGTTACGAATTTCAACCCAATCCGTTCAGCGGTTTTGGCTGCGCGTTAATAGATCTGTCAGTCAATAACTCATAATACTGAAATAATATATTTTTAAATATTTCTAAATAATACTTCTGAATTTTATAAAATCGTATAAATTACTTTCTGTTACTGACAAACATTTTTGGAAGTTTTTTTTTTTTTCAAATTTAAAAATAACCAAATAACAATATTTGATGTACGTTTTCTATCTTAGTTATAACATTTCATTAATCGATCGATCATTTCAATTACAGTTTATTTTTTTAAACTTAAAATTATCAATTCTTCTTGTCTATTATATCGATAGAATCGACTATCGACATAAAACTATCGAGTAATCTTATCCATATCGATCTTAGATCATAAATCCAACTGGAAACGTCAGGCGTCCCCCGCTGCCAAAATAGTGACCACCGGGCATAAAACTTGCTGTCACTATATAAGTTATCCCTATGTGTGTATGTACGTACTCGTGTGCGGATTGTATGTGCCGGTGTTTAACAATTCAGTCGAGCGCGTGCGTACTTATCGAAAATGCATTATTATAATGTGGTATCATTATTAGTGTGCGTTGCTTCTTCCCCCGCAGAAACTGGCAAACTTTTTCGCGAAGGAATTAGTTCTGGCGCCGTTTCCAGTTGGTTTTATTTTCTAAGTTGTTGATAGATTTCTGTGTTGATTTTACCCTGTCTCTTTAAATAGACACTTGAACATGTATATTAAATTTATGTGAATGAATATTAGATAATGTCTATTTTACTCGTTTTTGCCAATTTGGTTTTGTATGCCATTATTTTTAATTAAAATGGTATGGGACATAACTGGTTAAATTTGGCATTCAAAACTTGACGCACAAATTATTTTAGTAATATTATAAACTAGCCGTGCCCATTTAAAATATAACTAATAATGACTAACAAAATAATATTTTTAAATAGTTTACAATAGTACTTTAAATATTTATTTATTATACATTCAATAATATAAAAAATATCATTTTTTTTAAATCGACTACATTTTCTTGATTTTTTTTTGTCATTTTCGTATATTTTACTTACATTTTTAAAGTTAAATACTCAGTTAACGTTTTCCAAAAATTGAAAAAATGGATTTAGCCAGTTATGTCACTAAGCTCCCAAAAAAATCAAAAAGACTTAAAACCTAATACGGAAAGATTGAAGAGGTACTCTTACAGTACCCCCTTTTGTAACGCGTCGGAGGTTAAACTAAAAGTAATCTAAGACTCTATGGAAAGCTGTGATATTGAAGGGTAAAAGGAATTTATTCCAAAATGTTACGATTTTTCGAAAAAAACATATTGGAATCAACGTTTAATTCTTACAAGTGATTTTTTTTACTTGATTTTTTTTAAATGAATCTTCCGTTGTATTCACATGTCTAGAAAAAATACTTTGAAATGTTTTATTTTGAAATGAAGCCTCCGTAGTAAGCCCATTCATCTGAATGGATACATAAACTTATGCTGTCTGTCAATTAATGCGAAGTAGTGAGCGAGGTTAATAAATAAATAATAAATAAATATTTCAGGACATTTCACACAGCGCCACCTAACCCCAAACTAAGCAACTTAATGCTTGTAATATGGTGGTTAGGATAACGGATATAATACTTATATACTTTTCTTTTGTAAATACATACTTATAATAGATATTGAACCACCCAGACCAGAAACAAATACCTGTGGATCACACAAACATTTGTCCCATGCGGGAATCGAACCCGCAACCTTCTGCGTTGCAGGCGGGTATTAGCCCACCGCGCCACAGAGGTCGACTACTTAAAATCCACCATTTGGTTCTCCGAATTTTTTATGCAATTTTATTGGTGTATTTTTATTTTATTTAACACTACATCCGATCTGAGGGCCTGTTGGTTATCGCCAAACGACATGTAAATCACTAGAATCTATAGACAAAGTTCCGTACATTACTTGCTTAAACCTCCTCATTAATATAAGTAAACTAACAAACGCAGCAATGTACATTGAAGTTGTCATCAATCGTAGTGGGTGAGAATTAGCCGATAGGCCCTTTGAGCCGTAATTCTTAAAAACAACTAAGCAGGCTTACTATGTATGCTTCATTGTTTGCAGCCACTTCTATCTCAGTGTTTTTCCCATATGGTTTAAGACCAATCTTTAAAAATTAATTATAAACAGCCTAATTTTTCGTTTTTTTTTTTTATTATACGAGTAATAATGAATTTTTTGGCGCCGCGTGGTGTGTAATTAATTGCCAAAGTAAGCAATATTATTTAGCAAAGGTCTTGATTTAAACTTATTATATTGTTAATCTACTAAAATATACATACCCATTTGGTATAATAATTAAGTTTTCTGAGGCCTATTGACTATTTTGAAAAAAATTGTCACTACAAACCGACAAAAGTAAAATGTTATGATGAGAAGAATGTCGAAACAGAATGATGGTTTCTCAGCCTAGTCGCATAATAAAATCACTTTTCTGTTATTATTAGGTATGTTTTGTTTCTTTTATATATGAGGCAAATGTGAATGGTCAAGCAGCAATTGGTCGACCTAGGTGCACTTTCCTTGACCAAATAAATGTCGTTCCAAGGAAAGGCCAGGTCAATAGTACCAAGAACCGGTGAGGGTGCATGAAGAATGTGATGGAAGTTGAGGAAGCCAAAGAGGTGTGTCAGGATCATACTAAGTGGAGGGAAATAGTCTCTGCCTACCCCAACGGGAACCAGGCGTGACTATATGTATGTACTTAAAAAAAAAAAATGTACTAGCTGCGCCCAGCGGTTTTACCCGCAGTACTTATGTAGCCTATGTGTTATTCCAGGGTCTAAGCTATCTCTATACAACATTTCAGCTCAATCGGTTCACCCGTTTAGGCGTGAAAGAGTAACAAACATCCATACATCCCGACATCCAGACATCAATTTTTACAAACTTTCACGTTTATAATATTAGTAAGATGTATGTTTTCTATTTATATTATACGTAAAGACGGAAACGTCTTTCAAACTTTACCGCACTATGTCTTTAAGAACATTTTATTTTTGTTGGGTTATAATGTTTTTTTTCTAATTAAGCCTTTAATTTTTTTCAAAAGCGACGTTGATTCTAATAAAGCGACTAACTTTTTTAAAAACAGTCACAAAAGTGACTTCGAACGTCAAAGCACTTGCCGATCCGAGATCGGTTGCTATTTTTCCATTTAATTTATTATTTTTGTGATAATTTCGTCTATTACTAAAACTGTGATTTTCTATTTTTTTTTTACGTTAAGTTTTGCTTGAAACGTAATATATTATTTTTATTTAAATTGTGCGCAGTATTTAGGGCGTTCGCACACAGGTTGCAACGTTATCGCGGACATGGAATCAATTTAAAAAATGGTTTAATTTTTTACTAAATCAACTCTGTGTATCTTTTGAAATGAAATGAAATTATAAAATTAAATTATTTATTTGTGTGAAACATGGTAAAATATGTGTAGTATGGTTGGTTACAAGTAAGTTCAGCATGTCTGGCCAGCTCCGCTGACATACAAAAATTAAACAAAAAACAGAAGAACTACATATTTGAGAATATTTTACACACTATGAATTTTTTACATTGGCAATAATTTACTTTATACCATAATAATCATTAAAATTGAATTAAATTTCATATAATAAATAATAACTGTATATATAATGTACTTGTACCTTACGTATTATGGGATTGTCGCTTAACATCACGCGAGATCGTGGTCAAAGGCTTACTTATAATGAAAAAAGGGAAGGGAGGGGTGAAGGGGGATTTAGATCATAGATTTTGGTTAAATACCAGGTCATATTTTAGGCCGTAATTTAATGATTTCAAAAACTGTCCTGAGCTGGAGTGCCAAAATGTTTTTCTCGTTGAATAAGGTTAGGACTTACGAGGTAAGTCCCAAGAGGCTTAATCGGGCCACAACCGCGCATTTGAATTTGAACCTTAATTTAATGATACAAGAAGCCAATTTTCATCATTGTAAATTAACGGTATAAACTCACTTGTATTTGCTTCGGTTTCGTGAAGCTTATTTTGTTTTGAAGCGGTGTCGGCCACGGAACTAAGGGATTTTTTAAACCATTTTTTCCCGTAGCGATTACGTTGCGTCCGTGTGCGGAGGTACTTATCGTAATGTATGTTCATATCTGTGATTAGTTTTGTGTAACGTTTGTATCTCGCGTGTAACTCTCATTGTGTATTTTGTGTAAGGCGATAAACCTGTGTAACAAAACATTGTGTTTTATTTATATCTTACCATCTAGAATCTAGTTAGTACCAAATATACGAAGATCAACATTTAGACGTTAGAGCCTAAGTGCTTGTTCACGCTATAACACGCGGGCGCGGGCGCGGGCGCGGGCGCGGGCGCGGCAGACTGCTCACACCGCACGTGCGTTGTACGTGAACACTTTCATAGCACGTCATATGTTTGATATTTCGCGCCCGCGCGTTCACGTGAACAAGCCCATAGGGATGGATGTCTGATTGCTTCAACAATAAACATGGGACCTTATGTGTGACCTATAAGGTCCGAAGTCGAAAAATCTGACATCTGACCCAATGGCTCTAACGTCGAGATATTAACCTTTTGACCGCCAAAGTCACCTATACTTGACAAGTACTTGCGGGTCCTGTACGCCAACGACGTCTATAGACGACAAAAAACCCAGTCTTAATAAAGTGATATAAAAATATTTATCGACTCTTGGCAACACTAGTTCTTTCGTAGGTATTTTTTTTTAAATTGTGCCTTGGCGCACAGGGCACGAAAATGCGTTTGTGCCGTGGCGTTCAAAAGGTTAATAAAATAAATTTAAGAGCGCTTATGCTGTGGGACGCTCTCTCACTGACATTATTTGATACTTCATATAAATTCAAGGAATTAACTTTTTGAAAATTCCTCAAGAGAAGCCGTGCACAATACCTAATCTATGTGTGCACATTAAAAAAAAAATAAGTTCTACCGTATAAGCGCCCTTAATTAAATAAATTTAAAAACGCGTGATTAATACTACAATATTATTTTCTGAATGTTTAATACAAATTTGTCGAACAGTTTTCGAGTTAAGAAAGTATAACGGCTTAATGAGATTTATTGAAAAAAAAAAATTTTCCCCATCCCGTTTTTTAATATATCAAACTGAAAACACTTTTAAAATGTGTGCAATAATATTATGGAGGGCTAGTACACAAAGGAATTTTCAATAAATTAATTCCATGATATTATATTTCAAAATTCGTCAAATTGTGCGAGCGAGAGAGCGTCACTCGATATACACGCTCTTAAATCTAACGCGCGTTTGCACTTATTCAAAGCAGGCTTAAAGTCAATTTATTAAATTAATAATTTATTTAATTCACTTAATAATATACAAAGCTTTTTTATGGTAATATTTTATAATACTTATTACCTTGTCTATTTAATATAAGTACTTGAGCAGTCTAGGAAGGGACAACTCTTATGTATGGGGACAAGTTTCGGCCACGGCTAAAGGTAAGTAGGTACATTAAACCCTGTGTTGCACCTTTTTATAAAATCGTGCATATCATAAAGTTCCCAAAATAAAATAAAACAATCATAACATAAATACGCGCGTACGTCATCCCAACTGAAAGCTTTTAGCGCGCTCCTACCGACTGTATCATGCAGGACGGAACCAACGAATATAACTTTTCAACTTATTTAATTAACCGCCGAAGTCAACGTGTATATTTTGTATGACTACGCATAACTATTTGCTGAGTAGGTAAGATAAGGTAGTTAGATTTTGTTAATTGTTTTTTACAAATAATACTCGAATTTTAAAAACAGCCTACCTTCTAATAAATAAAAAGCTAATACTAAAAACCGTAAAAATAGAAGTAATTTTTCGTTTTTTTTTCAAATTAGTAAAATAATATTGTTATAGAGGTACCTATATGTTATTAGGGCCAACGAAACATAAGCTAACTAAGCTACCTTTTTCTATATTAATAAGTTATTATTCTATACCTTAAGCTAAGCTATGTACCTTTTATCTGTATAAGTTATTATTTTATAGTTACCATTAATATGCTTGTTACATTCTCGCATAGTGTCATTCTCAACACAAGGCCGCATCACGCCGCTACATCACTGCTGAACAAGGAAACTGTAGAGACTTCACACAATTAATAGAGTAAACTGCTGCTGCTTTAAAGAGTGAGCTTAAGAGTAGCTAGTGAAATTACTGGGCTGAAGAGTCTTAACATCTTCTGACTCTCAAGTAAGATGCGTTGGCGCAGTGCACCCAGAATTTTACCTTTGTAAAATACTGGGTAACAATGTACTAATTATGGGCAGCGTTATCTCTTACCATCAGAAGAGCGTCTTGCTCGTCTTCTTACTTCGTTGTATAAAAAAAGTGCTTTGAAAAGACTGGGACGTTCTTCACTTAACCATTAAGTCACACGAAAAAAACTAAATAGAGAGAATTTATATTGCAAAGAAATTTGTCATATCGTGTCCACCCAATCCGCTCAGCAGTTAGAGCTGTACGTTGATAGATTAGTCAGTCAGTCTTTCTTTTTGTATAGGTAAGGATTACGTAAAAAAATCGTAACTAACTCTACTCAATGCCTTTCTGTGCACCATTATCGTAGAGATTGACGTGCCGTGCGCGGTAGTTGTGTAGCTACAAGCGATGCCGATATTATTGCCACACTTTATGCTGCCTCGATATTTTAACACTCACAGGGTTAAGCAAGATATTGTAAAGAAGCTGGTTTTCTAAAGTCTATATTTCCAGGATCTAAGATACCTATTCATATAGCTTTCGTGAAAAGTTAACAAACTTTTGCTTAGTATATTATTTTATGGTACCAGACAATAAGTAAAATAAAAATAAATATTTCAGGACATTTTACACAGCGCAGCGTCACCTAACTCCAAGCTAAGCAACTTAATGCTTGTGTTATTATCATGTTAGTTAGGGTAACGGATATAATACTTTCATACTTTTCTTTTGTAAATACATACTTATAATAGTAATTGAAAACCACCAATTTGTGGATCACACAAACATTTGTCCCATCAAACCCGCAACCTTCTGCGTTGCAAGCGGGTATTAGCCCACCGCGCCACAGAGGTCGTCAAGTGGAGCTATTTTAAGAACAAAAGACCCTAAAATCATCCTGAACTAAATATTATAAAATCGCAGAATTCAACCAAAATTGATCTATTCTTTCTTACCCAATGACCCGTGAATGTTCTTACCACATTAAAAAATTACGCACACATGAGCGGATAATATAAGTGGTAGAAAAACGTAGCCCAGGCCCAGGATTTAAACTGTGTGGCGCCACTCGCCACTGACTATGTGCTAGTTTACTTTGTTATGGAATCGATATTATTTCTTGGATTTTTTTATACTAAATAGGCCTACGTTTGACCACATCCAACCTGATGGTGCGTGCATAAGCGGCTGAAGATGAATCATGTAAGATACCTACAAGACTACAAAGTAAAGGTAACTAGAATAGAATAGAAAATATTCACGGTAAGAAAACATACTTAAAAAATAATACACATAAGGAAACAATATCTAACCAAAACTATGGAATATAAATAAACTAAATTACATTGCCGTGAAATGGTGCCAGCTCAGCATATATGTAGGTCGACTAGGACTTATGCTGGTCTTCCGCTGGAACCGTCAGCAGTGGCATCACGGACAGATCTTACTCACTACCTAATATAAACGCACACTATTGAACAATAAGAACGATAAAACAGTTTTATTTTAACAAATAAACAACTCTGAACTTAACTATTCACTCGTGCCTTGATTGCGGAACATTAGTACAACATTTAGGCGCAAGTCAATTGATTGTAGACAGTATAATCTTGGAGTGATGGTATGGAAAATCACTTCCTTTCGGCGTTTTATGGAGAATGGAGGGTGCATGAAAAGGTTTGATTTTTTCAAAATTGTAATGGATTTCATATGACTACGTTTATTCAAATGGAATAAAATTCTTCTTCTTTACCCATAGGTACTAATATTATAAATTGCGAATGTGTGTGGTTTAGCCGATTAATTGTAATGAGGTAGGTACCTAACAAATACACAATTTGCTACAATTTTTTTGAAGTAGTCAATATAGGTTAGCCTTTGACCACGATTTCACGTGACGTTAAACGATGATGCGGTCGTAGATGGATACACACTAAACCTAGAAGGCGGGATAAATACACCCTGGCTTCACTGAACATCATTAAAAACACTATTTTGCGTTTGTTTTAAACACGTTTTACAAAGTAATATTTCATTGTAAACTAACAAAAGCTTTTAGTTCAGTAGGTAATGTTGATTACTGAGCCGTAACGGACACGCGGACAGTCATTAGTGTTTACATTTATATGTAGGTTAGTGGACGAACAACGGGCGGTTTAAAAGCATTGCTATTGTTCTAAATACTTCTTATGTCTGCTACGTTTGGTAAACATGTTCGTTTTTTTTATGCGACGAAGTAAGATGACGAGCAAGACGCTCTCCTGATGTTAAGAGATAACGCTGTCCATAATCAGTAGGTACAATGCTGCCTAGGATTTCACAATGAAATTTAATTTTAGGTGCATTGCACCAACGCTTCTTACTCAAGAGTCATAAGATAATAAGTCTTAAGCCCAGTAATTTCACTACATACAGTGCCCTCCTACCTGTGCACAGTAAAAAGTAATCTATCATCGAAGTTAAGCAATGCCATGCGTACATATGTACGTACATATTTGGATGGGTGCCCCAGCAGTTAATCAACTTTTTGCTAATTTTTAGGGTTCCGTACCTCAAAAGGAAAAAACGGAACCCTTATAGGATCACTTTGTTGTCCGTCCGTCCGTCCGTCCGTCTGTCTGTCAAGACCCTTTTTCTCAGGAACGCGTGAAGGTAACAAGCTGAAATTTATAGGAAATACTAAGGTCCATTGCCTCTTAGAGCTGTGAAAAATTCAAACTTCTAGGCCAACGCAATCAAAAGATATAGTCGAATATGTCGCAAATTTCAGCAAATTTTCGACATTACCAAATAAATCAAAACCTACGTGGCACTTCCCGTGAACTCAGAATCTTGAAATTTGGCACAAAGTAACTCCTTAGAGCACAGATAAAGGAAAAATTACGAAAACCATACATTTTTATTTTCATCATATGAAAAAAAAAATTGAATAATTTTATACCTACTACCCCTTTTCTCATGAACGCGTAAACATATTAAATTGAAATTCATATCAAATACTAAAGTCTATAATACCATTAAACTGTAATAAAATCAAACCTCTATGTTAACGCATTCAAAAGAAACAGCAATTTTAGCCGAAATTTAAAACACGCAACTACTCTCAAAAAACCAAAACCTACAGGGTACTTGCCGTGAACGTAGAATCTTGAAATTTGGTAAAAAGCAATTTCTTAGAGCACAGATAAAGGAAAAATTGCGAAAATTGTACATTTTTAGTTACATCATATAAAAAAATATTTTTAATAATTTCATACTTACTACCTTATTTCTCATGAACGCGTGCAGGTATTAAACTGAAATTCATATCAAATACTAAGGTCTATAATACCTTTAAACTGTAATAAAATCAAACCTCTATCTTAACGCATTCAAAAGAAACAGCAATATTAGCCGAAATTTTAAACACGCAACTACTCTCAAAAAACCAAAACCTACAGGGTACTTGCCGTGAACGTAGAATCTTGAAATTTGGTAAAAAGCAATTTCTTAGAGCACAGATAAAGGAAAAATTGCGAAAATTGTACATTTTTAGTTACATCATATAAAAAAATATTTTTAATAATTTCATACTTACTACCTTATTTCTCATGAACGCGTGCAGGTATTAAACTGAAATTCATATCAAATACTAAGGTCTATAATACCTTTAAACTGTAATAAAATCAAACCTCTATCTTAACGCATTCAAAAGAAACAGCAATTTTAGCCGAAATTTTAAACACGCAACTACTCTCAAAAAACCAAAACCTACAGGGTACTTGCCGTGAACGTAGAATCTTGAAATTTGGTAAAAAGCAATTCCTTAGAGCACAGATAAAGGAAAAATTGCGAAAATTGTACATTTTTAGTTACATCATATAAAAAAATATTTTTAATAATTTCATACTTACTACCTTATTTCTCATGAACGCGTGCAGGTATTAAACTGAAATTAACTGTAAAAAAATCAAACCTCTATCTCAACGCATTCAAAAGAAACAGAAATTTTAGCAGTATTTTTTAACTCGCGACTACTCTCAAGGGAATCAAAACCTACAGAGTACTTGCCGTTAACTCAGAATCTTGAAATTTGGTTGGCAGCAACGTCTTAAATCACAGGCACAGGAAAAATTGCGAAAACTGTAAATTTTTAGTAACATCATATAAAAAAATATTTTTAATTATTTTGTATTTACTATCCCTTTCCTCAAGAACGCGTACAGCTATTAAATTGAAATTCATACCAAATACTCAGCTATATAATAACTTTAAGCTGTAAAAAAATCAAACATCTATGTCAAAGCAATCAAAAGAAACAGCAATTTTAGCCGCATATTTTCAAACTTGCAAGTACTCGCAAGGGAATCAAAACCTGCAATATATAATATTATACCCACTTTTCCTTAGGGTTCCGTAGAAACCCGTAGGTTTATACGGAACCCTCGGTGCTCGAGTCCTACTCGTACTTGACCGGTTTTTTTTATGAATCCCTCGGTCGGCAAGTTCGACTTGCACATGTCCAGTATTATTTAAGTGGCAGATTAATCAGATATTTAACTTGTTGACTGTCTACATCACTATTCTCATAGATTTATTTCATTTCGCTTCAAAATTAAACTCCAGTCCCACTCCAGTCCCATTTTCCCACACTAAAATGACAATATTTCCAATACCACCTATCACAATTGATAACCACCTCATCATGTTGACATCTATTGTTGGAAACCATCTGAATTCCAATCGCCGATTGTCCTCCATTTTGTATTGAGAGGCATTCGCGCGGCAAAATAATCTGGGTTAAAGCTAGATTGTCTTGGAGACAATGGGTTAATATGGCAGTTTTGATATTAAAAATAAGTATTTATTTTATATCGAGTACCGGCATGGTGTTCAGTGAAGCCAGGGTGGGATTTATCCCGCCTTCTAGGTTAAGTGTGCTACCAGCTACGGTCGCAGCATCGTTTAACGTCACGTGAGATCGTGGTCAAATGCTAACAATACAATACAATCTTACTTAATATTATAAACGTGAAAGTTTGTAAGAATGGATGTCTGGATGTGTGTGTGTTACTCTTTCTCGCCTAAACGGGTGGACCGATTGAGCTGAAATTAGGTATAGATGTAGCTTAGACTCTAGAATAACACATAGGCTATAGGACAGCGGATAAAACCGCTGGGCACAGCTAGTATATAATAATATATTGCAACCAACATTTACAAATTAGACTAAACTTCTGAAATATCACAATAAAACTTTTTAAAAACAAGCTTTTTTTATTATTATCATCTAGCACCAAAGTACTCGTCAAGACGAATCAAATGAACCCACGAATCGGCCCCAGTTCTAGGAATTGGTATTTTCATAATAAAATATTTATTAATTAAAACAATAAGTGCCTAGCCTACCTATTGTGCCTACCCCTAGAGCACAAATAATATCACTTTCAAACAAGCAATCATCTAATTGCAACATAATCTAGTCACCGTTACCCCTTTACCCCTGGGGTAAGTAAATAGGGACCAGGGTAAATCCGAGGTACGAATAAAAATTCAGATTATTTTAAAAGCAGACATCGCTATAAAAATAGAAATGACGTCATAACTTTGACGACATCTGTGGTGCGGTGGGCTGATACCCGCTTGCAACGCAAAAGGTTGCGGGTTCGATTCCCGCATGAGGAAATATTTGTGTGATCCACAGGTATTTGTTTCTGGTCTGGGTGGTTTTTCAATATCTATTATAAGTATGTATTTACAAAAGAAAAGTATATAAGTATTATATCCGTTATCATAATCACCATAATACAAGCATTAAGTTGCTTAGTATGGGGTTAGGTGGCGCTGTGTGAATTGTCCTGAAATATTTATTTATTTATTTAACTATGGATGTCTACTTAGTCCGATGTGTAGAAAGTTGTGGAAGCGAAAGAGGTGTGTTAATGTATATCGAAGATAAGTGGAAAGTAAGACGTTATATTTTTTTGCGCCACATAATGTAACTCCAAATTATCTTATAAACTTGGATTCAGTTTTAATATTATTGAGTGGTATCTGCAAAATTGCAATTGTCTGTTTAACCCTTCACCTGGTAATGTAATGAGCTGGCTCTCGGCCAAGTTTGGGAGATTAACTTTGGATTTAGAATCAACAACACGAGACAGGGTTAAAAAATTCTACTCAAATTATAAATATAGGTATAAAACGAAAGCGTGACTGAATGATTAACTGATTTATCAACGTACAGATCAAACCGCTGAATGGATCGAGTTGAAATTTGATACGAAGATAGATATTGTTACATGGATTATGATAGGTATAATACTGAATTAATTTACCACAATTTTATACAAGAGCTTAAAACATAATGCAAAATTAATATTATGTACCTACTAGCTGCGCCCACCGGTTTTACCCGCTTTACTGTAGACTATGTGTTATTCCAGTGTCTAAGCTATCTCTATGCCAAATTTCAGCTCAATTGGTTGACCCGTTCAGGCGTGCAAGAGTAAAAAGCATACATCCAGACATCCATTCTTACAAACTTTCACGTTTATAATATTAGTAAGATTATAAAAAGTGTAACAATAAGTAGTCGGATTTATCGCTAATAGTGACCTCTTTCAGGCAACTAAAAACATGCTAAGAAATAATTTTTCATTGCGGGCAAAGTCGCGAGCTTAAGCTAGACTAGATACTATAACAATACAACACCCATCTCATTATTACAATCCATATATAAAACATCAATCAATACCCCTGTCCGTCTGTCTGTCACGACAATATTAATGATGTAATTATCAATATTCAATATCGGGTCGAAAACCATTTGACATTGGGTAATTTCCGTGGATCATCTATAAATATTATTATGGGTTATTATCATTAGCATAGGAAAAACAAGGGAATTCCGAGGTCTAATAAAATTTAGATTGATAGATTTTTTTTTTTATGTGGAGAAGTAAGAAGACGAGCAAGATGCTCTCCTGATGTTAAGAGATAACGCTGCCCATAATCAGTACAGTGCTACCCAGAATTTCACAATGATGTGCAATTCTAGGTGCACTGTACCAACGCTTCTTACACAAGAGTCATAAGATGTTAAGACTCTTTAGCCCAGTAATTTCACAAGATATCAGACATCTAACTCTTTATTGCACACAATACATGGAAGAAAAAGATGCCTGGAAACCTCTGCAACCACCTGTAAATAAATTATGTAGTAACCAAGATTCAAGATATACATTGTAAACACATATTTATAAAGAAAAATCCCTATTAGTTTCTTGCTCGTTCTTCTCATAGAGGTACCTTGCGAATGAGCGGTAGAATATAACAAGTGAAATTTTAAAAATACTTTTTAAAAACAAGCTTTAATTATTATTATTATCTTGTATCATAAAGTACTCGTCAAGACGAATCAAATGAGCCCAAACTCGATGGGGTTGCGTTGTTATATGACAGAGTTCCTATGGCCACCTTCCAGCTCCATCATCAGATCAGCTCGACTTCATAAAAATATTGCATTGTCATCCGATTTACACACGCATGCAAATTTTCAGCTCAATTGGAAACCGGGAAGTGGGTCAAATTAAACTTGCAAGATTTGATTACAGACAGACAGACAGACAGACAGACAACAGACAGGTGAAAGTAATATAAAGCTTGTAAAAATAAAAAAAATTGACTTGCAAAAGCGCTCCATTGTAGCCTATTTGAATGAGTTTGAGAATAATTACAAGCAAAACAATTAAATACATCTGATTTAATAGTGTTACAATCGGCGGTCTTGTCGCTAATAGCGATCTCTTCGTGACAACCATAATATATTGTACTTAATTTTTTAAATGTTTTTTATTTTATTTTTTATCGTGGCCTTTATGTAATTACTTATATTAGTCCTACATTTAAATATGTATGTATTAAATACCTATATGTATGTAATGTATAGGTAGGACTTCAAGTGTGGCTTGGAATAAATGTAATTCGTATAATGTATAGGTGAGATGAAGATGATTTATCTAAACTAAATAAAATAAATACAACCAAATGGAAAACTTCCTTTTTTCAATCGGCTAATAAAATTAACACGTTCACACCCTTAAGAAGACTGTAAGCCCAAAATATTATAAAAACATAAATGTAAATCTTAGTCCAGTCCACAAATATATGCGGCACCACGACCCCAATGTTTAGGTACATTTTACATTTGCACCCCTAGGGAGGGGGAAATGGAGGGGGGAGGTAAAAGCATATTTATGTTAGTTTCTGACTGACGATGATGGCTTCCCCTTGCTTAGAAAAGAGGGAGCTTGCTACAACGAATTTTATAAATTACCATACTGTGCCTACGGTTGTACATACTTTTTTTTATACAACGAAGTAAGAAGACGATCAAGACGCTCTCTGCTGATGGTAAGAGATAACGCTACGCATAATTAGTAAAGTGCTACCCAGTGCACTGCATCAACGCTTCTTACTTGAGAGTTGAGAGCCATAATATGTTAAGACTCTTCAGCCCAGTAATTTTCACTATAGAGGTATATACGGTTTTAGGTTTTACCTAAATAGCTAATGAGTTCCGGATTCAAAGATTCCAGATTCGAAGATCTAAGCTACGTACGTACTAAATACAGCCTAATTTTTCCAAAACTTATACCACTCGCTCTTTCGCACTTCCGCTTCTAGCACTTTTCCACTCGCTTTACTAGTAGTAGGTTTCGACCGTGGCTAGTTACCATCCAATGGACATAACCGTGTCGCCAAATGGTCATTATGACTGTGTTCTGTCATCAGTGAAGCAAGTAAGAGATTTATCCCGTCGCGCCTTCTAGGTTTAGTATGCTACCATCTACGTCCCACACCGTCGCTTGACATTTTCTAGTTTATTGTAATGAACCTGTGTACCTGTTATTGCAATGAATTTTAAAAAAAATATCTGCTTCGGTCTAACAGTTTGAGCGTGAAAGAGTAACAGATATTCATTTAGCTACACATTACACAACATTTTACATTTTTATAATATTAGTAGCAAAAAAAAAGAAAAATTGTTATCGCATAACAATGTAACACAAATTCGTCGTAGCAAAACCGCACCCCACGCACTCACACAGATCTGTAGAGCACATTACGCTCTACATCTAACATTATAAACACTTACTGCAGCTCTATGGGACACATTGTAGGGGTCGGTAGAGCACGGACCATGAAAGATGTTAGATATTTAACACGCTGGGTTTAAATGTTTCTGTACCTACTGAGATCTATGGATATTAAAATTTAAAAACTGAATTAAAAAATATATATTAAACCGACATTTAGCTGTCTTTTAATACTTGTAAATGAGAACGAAACTAATAGACCTGTAGCCCGTAACATAAATTCGTCGTAGCAAGGCCGCACCTCACGCACTCACACAGATCTGTAGAGCACATTAAGCTCTACATCTAAAATTATAAACACTTATTGCAGCTCTATGGGACACATTGTAGGGGTCGGTAGAATAAGGACCGCGAAAGTTAGTAGGTAGTAAAGGAACTTTTGAAAAAAAATTAAGCTTAATTTTTCAAGAAAATTCTTAGATCGTTTAATTTTGATTTTATTAAAATCACTAATATATAGTATTTAATAGTCGCTTCCCGCTGTCTGTCCTTAAATGTCTTAGATTTTTAAAACTACGCTACGGATTTTGATCATTGTGAAATCCTGGGTGGCGCTGTACCTACTGATAATGGGCAGCGTTATCTCTTACCATCAAAAGAGCGTCTTGCTCGTTTTTATACTTCTTTGCGAAAAAAGAAAAACATCAGTCCCGCTAAAAAATGTGTGAAAACCACTTTTGAAAGGCTAGAAAAGTAGAATTTTACACTAAACGATTCATGAGTATTTATAGATTCATCTTCAGATCCGCGTACAGGATCGAAAAGGTCGACACGAGGCTGAAGGAAATATAAATTAGTTTATGCCGATATTTTACAAAGTTTGAAGTATTGTAGGTAATAGGTATACAAAAGAATGAGTAAACCCCATAAAATAACTGATTTAAAGTCAAAAGCGCAACAAATCATCCCCACAGCCACACCTAGTTATAATGCGAGGGTGGCCATTGGAAGTTAATCTTCATATAATTGCTGACTGACTGACCGGGCGCGATGACGTCACGGCCAGGTGGTAATCACTGGTGAGACACACGGGTGTGGAGAATGAACGACTATTTGAAAAGGACTATTTGAATTTACCGGCGGTAGACTTCCTTTGCAGGAGGTCGACTAGTGGGTACCACAACAGTGCCAGTTGTTCTACCGCCTGAGCAGTGATGTGCAAACATTACTGTGCTTCGGTAGGAGGGTACTGTAGCTAGTGAAATTACTGGGCTGAAGTCTTAACATCTTATGACTCTCAAGTAAGAAGCGTTGACGAAGTGCGCTCGGTAGCACTGTACTAATTATGGGCAGCGTTATCTCTTACCATCAGGAGAGCGTCTTGCTCGTCCTCTTGCTTCATTGTATAAAAAAAGGTGAACTAAAATTCAACTATGACGTAGGTAGAGTTCGTCGACTTTACATGAACCTATGTTTGGCGATATTTCGATGACAAATCAAATTTCTCAGTCAATGTAGAAAAAGATATAGCCAACAATGGATATTCCGATAAATCAACTTAGTTAGGTACTTCTCGTTGTCTTATTTTATGAAATTTTGCATATTTTAGGTGCATACTTTAAGTATTTGAAGTTCAGGAAAATCTGAAAACTACACTTCCAATTAAAAATGTTATCTATATTTATAAATTCAATCATCGAATTCCAAGAATTTTTAACATAATATTACAAAATTTGTCAAATTTTGCGTGCGAGAAAACGTCACTCGATATATAACCTACGCTCTTAACATGAGTTCAGATCGCGGAAGTTTAAAATGTTATATGTAATAGTATGTTTAATATAAATCGACCAATTCACATGTCTGTATGTCCCACCCATTACCATGTTGATATAGGCACCCGATACTCGCGGATACAGTTACTAGTGTTTGCACGCGGCGTCGCCTGTTTGTGCAGATGATGCTGTTTGCGGTGGACACATGATTGAGCGCTCGAGGGTTAAACCTTTTATGAATAACGGTGGATATTTCTTACGGGAAAATGAAAATAGCTAGGAAACAAAAAAAAAATTACCACTTCTCTATCTATTCAGCCAGTGGGTGAACCACTGCAAGGTATAGGCCTCCTCATGGTCACGCCACACCTTCCGATCCTGTGCGAGTCTCATCCAGTTCCTTCCGACATACTTGACAATATCGTCTGACCATTGGGCTGGTGGTCTGCCTCGAGATCTTTGCCCTTGCCTTGGGTATTGTCGCCCTTGGTCCACGTGTGTTTGTTACTCTTTCACGCTTAAACGGGTGGACTGATTGAGCTGAAATTTAGTACGGAGATAGCTTAAACCCTGGAATAACACATAGGCTACAGTACAGCGGGTAAAACCGCTTGTCGCCTAGTGAATAATAAAAAAACCAAATGAGTTTGGCATTTGGTTAGGAGGATAGTTTGGATCGGATAGTGCGGAAGCGGTATCGTGTCCATTAGAAAGAGAATCCCTCGTGGACATGCAACGATGGATCGTCGACCGTGGACACGCAATTACTTGATGACCAACCACCCTTCTGTACTATCTAGATATCGATTTACTTTGTACAACAACTAGCTGCGCCCAGCGGTTTTACCCGCTTTTCTATAGCCTATGTGTTATTCTAGGGTCTAAGCTATCTGTATACCAAATTTCAGCTCAATCGGTCCACATGTTTAGGCGTGAAAGAGTAACAAACATCCAGACATCCATACATTCTTACAAACTTACAAAGGTACAAAGTAGGCCTATCTCGTATAAAAAAAAAAACTGAGTCGAGGACCAAAAGGCCTCATTTTCGAGCGAAAGTGCTAAAAAATAAATAAATTTGCCAAAAATCACTTGCAAAAGCGCTCTACGATAGCCTATTTGAATTAATTATTTTCAATTTGAATAAATTGATTGTTTTAAAAAACGTGTACATATAATGAAAATCTCTAGTTACCAATAATATAAAATTTGTTTTAACAAATATCTGCTCAAATTAATCTCCCATCTAGACAAATTCCTGCAACTTATAATTACCGTGACAAGGGATCAAGATAGCGCCATACCTCCAATGATTTTATTACTATGTCATCTAATTACCAGATACTATCTCCCATGCATATGGCGTTAAGGCGAGGTGAGATCTATGGGGTAGATAGGACTACCAGTGAAGTAGACCTCTGGTGGGTTGTGAATAGTGGGCTGGTAGAGGTCTTTGTTGATTGGTTGGTGATTTTATGCGATTTGTAGGTGTTGCAGATGGACTTTTAGGCGCAAGTTTTTGGCTGCAAGGCATTATTGATACACTATTATTTTTTTAATTTTAATAAGGAATTTATTCTGAATCTAATCTCTTTACTGATTATATTATGGGCAGCATTTTAACTTACTACTTATCAATAACTATCAAGTGAGCGTCTTGCTACTTCATAAAAATCAAAAATATTTAATTTGATAAAAAAATATCTTTGCATAAAAATCAAAAATGGTCAAATTTGGTCCGTCAATAGTTTAGACTCAAGAATAACACATAGACTGCTATTTAGCGGGTATAATCGCTGGGCACAGCTTGTTGCAGATAAGAATATAATATTGAGACCAAACAAAAATAAATTACATTATATAAGTTATCAATTGCCTATTACCTACTAACTGTAGTACTAAAATACAGTTTGGTCCGCAATGGGCGGCCTTATCGCCGTGAGCGCGTAAAATGTTCATTTTAACCCTAAGTAACTCACTATAGCTAATCACACTCATCCCCAATTCATACCCCGCTCTATCGAACTAATGAGTCGCGTGCGATCGCCAGATGGCGCTGTACGATTGGTCATTTGACAACTGTTGCGACTTGATAATTAGGATGCGTACACGCACGATTACCTGGTTATTTTGGGGATGAATAAATGGTATTGTTTTTTAACCCTGATTACATTACAGCTAGTGAAATTCCCGGGCTAAAGAGCCTTGACTTCTTATGACTATTAAGTAAGAAGAACTGATGCAGTGCACATACAATTTCACATCATTATGAAATCCTAGGTACCACTGTTCTAATTATTACCTACCATCTTGGTCGTCTTCTTACTTCTATGTATAAAAAAAATATTATGTTTGCTAGTTTACCGTGGGTAGAAATTCTTTGCAGGAAGTCGACTAAGTGGGTACCTACCCCAACAGCGCCAGTTATTCTACCGCCGGAGCAGTGATGTGCAAAAATTACTGTGCTTCGGTAGGAGGGCACTGTAGCTAGTGAAATTATGTTACACGCTGTGTAACATTTCAGAGCAAGCCAGATTCAAGATGCAAGCAAGATTTCATTTTTTTTTGTTTTCGCTGGGAAAAAATGCGTTACGCATACCCTTTCATACGGGTATGGGAGGGTTATGTGGGACTCCCCGTGCAGAGTGACTGTACGAGTATACCCACTGAAACAACCCGGCGGCACTCCCGCATCGTCTTTGTGACGGAGGACTGGGAATCGGCAGAGCCTTAGCATCCAGTCCAATAAGGAACGCATGTAGATATTATCTATATTACTACATACTACATACCTACCTATAGTTAGTAAGTAGGTAGGTAGTGATGTAGCGGCGCTTCGCTTTTAATCCGCTTAATGGAAACAGGGGACGAAAGGATGGGAAATCTATGGAGTTGATGAGAAAAAACATTTTATTTTATGCAAAGGAGTAGGACGAGCAAGACGCTCTCCTAATGGTAAGAGGTAACGCGGCCAATAGTTAGTATAGTACTCCCAAGATTTCACAATGATATAAAATTCTAGGTGCACTGCATCAACGCTTCTTACTCTAGAGTCAAAAGATGTTAAGTCTCATGCTCTTCAGCCCAGTAATTTCACTTGTTATAAAAGCTTAGGTGCATGATGATAAGTATCCAGATTGACCATAACAAATACAGAGCTGCCCGGTGTTTTAAATAAGACTATTCAATCCATTTGAATGACGATGTTGATCTAATGAATTTAATTTGTTTTAAATTAAATTTTTATTAGCTGCGCCCAGCGGGTTTATCTGCTGTACAATGTAACCTATATGCTATTGAAGGTAGACCCTTAGCTATCTCTATACCAAATTTCAGCTCAATCGGTCTAACCGTTTAGCCATGAAGAAGTAACAAACATGTACACTCACACAAACTGTTGCCTTTATTATATTAGTGTGATAAGACTCTTCTTTGATATAAGTTCTATAAATTTTAACACAAAGAACTCTCGACAGTTTTCTCTGTCCGATGCAAGTATTGCATGCCCCTTGTTTTTGTTTCAAGTCTTCAATCTCCGAGACAGGAGGCACCTCGGCTGCGGCTCAATGGGGAAAACTTAAAGTAAACCTGCACTTTATAATAACTCGATAGTTTTGAAGCAATCGTTCATAGATCACCTAAAGTTAAATTATCTTCAACTGTTTCGGTGTTACCGGCTGTACACTAGCCTATGTGTTACTTTAGGGTCTAAGCCCTAACCTATCTCTATACCATTACCAAATTTCAGCTCAATCGGTCCACCCGTTTAGGGGTGAAAGAGTAACAAATATACATTTAAAATACATTCATAAAATCTTTCATCGTATCGTAAAGCCGGCTCTACACTTATCGCAAATGTTCGGAAACCCTTTGTCATTTTTCAAAGTTTCATACTGGTAAAAGCGCCTACTTACCTACTCAATATTTAAAAAAGTATTTTCTAGAGCTTAACTGAGAAACATTTTGAAAGTAAAATGTACAAATTCACATTTCAAATATAATCGTGCAAGCAACAGTCGTGCATAAGAACGTAGTTCTTAAGTGGTGTCCATTTTATTAAGTAGGCATAAGGTTAAACAAAAATCCTTAATCCCTAAAATCCAAATATTATAAAAACGTGAAAGTTTGAAAGAATGTATGGGATGTATGTTTGTTACTCTTTCAGGCTTTAACGAGTGGACCGATTGAGCTGAAATTTGGTATAGAGATAGCTTAGACCCTGAAATAACATACTTAGGCTACAGTACAGCGGGTAAAACCGCTGGGCGCAGCTAGTGGCTAATAATTTCCGCAATTTCTACCGAGGAATTGGATCCAATTCCAATATGTTCCAAGTGTCAAACACTAGAGTTTGCAATAACATTCAAATTCTCTCATATCCGGCCCGTAGCGTGTAGAGGGCGCTTTGCATTTAAACAGCGCACGTTCAAGTGTTTTCATTCGGGTTTAGAGGGTTACGTTTAAGTTGGGACTATTGTTTTTTTAATTAACTCAAAACTCAAAATTCATTTATTCAAATAGGCTACATTGGAGCACTTATGCAAGTCCATTTTACATTTTTCTATATTAACACGCTACCGCTCGTTCGCAAGGCACCTTTATGAGAACTCTAAGAACTGTTTTAGTTTTTACTAGGAGTTGTTTTTAAGGTGATCACCATGATAACTTTGTTGCGAGAGTCCCAGGACAGTTTTAGATGAATTTCCATTCAGTCGTCGTCAGCCTTAGTCTAGCTACGAAACACTGCACTTGCGCTCAAATAAGCATGCTTGTTAACGTTATCTTTTTCTTTTTCTAATTAATATTTAGACAGTTTTTATAATGTAACTTTCTCTTGTAGACATAAATAGAAATAAGCATAATATGGGAGAAGCCATTGGCACCTGACACACAGTTTTCAACTAGTTCAGGAGCCTATGGATTCAACAATGAAAATGTAACAAATTTATGTCCAATAAAGATTTATTATCGACCGAGCGAAGCGAGGTCTTAGAGTCGAAAGCCGCGAAATGCCTGCGTTTGGACCAGTTTAACGCTTGACCTCTGGTGCTTAAGTTTGGTTGACGTTTACTTGAAAACGGTAAATCCAAATTAAATGAAATTTTACACACAAGTTAAGAAGGTTAATTGGATAATTGTAGTGAAAAAGTTAGCTAAATAGGTTACAGGGTTGCAGAGATATAGGTGACTTAAAGTCTTTACGATAGGTCTGACGATTATTTCAAAACTGGAGCGCTGATAATTTTTTTTCTTACATATACACATTTTTTATAAGCGACACAAATATATTAGCCAAAGTGTATGTTTGTATGTATGTTTGTTACGCGATAACTGGAAAACCAATGATCCAATCTGCATGAAACTTTGCAAACGCGTAATATAAATCCATAGAATTTTTAAGTTCGAACATGAGCCAAATCGGTCGAAGGGTTCAAGAGTTAAAGAGATTGCTTTATTACAATGAAACCGATGATCCAGTCTTGATAAAACTTTTTAAACAGGTAGTACAAACTAAAAGAATTCTCACGTCCAAAAATGAGCCAAATCGGTGCAAGGGTTGTAGAGTTATAGAGAATACAAAATTACAATGTTTATCGATTGTAATATTATGAGAACTGCTGCAGGGATATTCAGTTATCCGTCAGGCAATCGAACCAAAGACCGAATTGTCAAAAATCGATACGACGTAATACGTCATTTCATACATTTTTGATCATTCGGTCCTAGGTTCAGTTCCCTAACGGATAATTGAATAGCCATGTTGACTTACTCAAAATATTATTTAAATAATCGTGCACCCGCACGATATTATGTTCAAATTTATTAATCAAACTTAAACCTATTTTTTTATTCAAATAGTAGTCCAGTCAATGAGTGCCCAAAAGAGGCATGTGGATCGAAAAGTCGAAAGCAGAAAAACTAACTTAAGAACTTTGTTTGGACTATTCAGGAGATAAACATACTAAAAGTCCCTACCCCTCCGAGGTGAGTCCGAGGGGTGAGGGGGCCCAAGAAGGTCCCATTTTTAGGTTTTTTGCCTAAATGTCAAAAACTGGGCGTTGTACGATATTTTGTTGTACTACATTATAAAATAAAATTTCCTACAACTTTGGCTTTAACACTTTTTATCTATATACAATCGTTGTCCAGCTATGAGCTTCCAAACATGGTCTATTTTTAAGACGCTGAAATGTGAAATAGTTTTCCATACAAAGTCGGTAAAAAAATCTTGCAAGTAATATTTGAAAAGCATTTCTATGAGAAGAACGAGCAAGAAACTTATTGGGATTGTTATTTATGTGTTTATCACATATCATTATGACCTTAAAACCATCATTCACTCTAACATCTGCAAACATCCCTGACGCTCTGTAGTATCGAAACAGCGCCAAAAGCATCCTGAAAGCATTGTTGTACTGGATCCGTTTTTTGTAAAGTTCTTCAAAAAAAAAAAAAAAATATATTAGGCCTACGTTTGATCACATCCCACCTGATGGAAAGTGCAAATGTGATCGACGAGCTGCACGTATAAAAAGTCTGTTAATGCCTTGAACAAGGACACTTTGTCTTTCTCAGTAGCTGTAGATACATCTTGAAAACCTGCGAGCCTAGATGTTACGCGTGACAGTCATAGCTCTGCGTTCTCGCTCCAAGTCTTAGTCATCATCGGCTGCTACGACAAAAATGTTATTATATTTCGTAGATACTTATAACTTTTACCCATTTATATATACCTATTTTGAGGGAAATTGGGTCTGCGAGGTCCCAGTTCGCGGCGAACTACTAGTTATTATTATTTTAATAGTAAAACATCCTACTAATATTATAAACGCGAAAGTTTGTAAGAATAAGATGGTGTGTTCGTTACTCTTTCACACCTAAACGCGTGGACCGATTGAGCTGAAATTTGGAATAAGATATCTTAGACAATAACACATAGGCTACAGTAAAGCGGGTAAAACTACTGAACGCAGCTAGTCATACACATTTGTTTTTAGCCGCTGGTGGGCTTATCAATCACATAAAACACCAGTGGCAACCGTTATCTCGCCTATAAACCTTTCTCAGGCTGATGTCCAACACAGTATAGAACATTTAAGAACAGAAGAGAAAATTGTATTTTATGAAGGACAAATTGAATGTCTGTGGCCAAGTAGGTATAAATAAAATATCTTTATAGCAGAAACAGTATGATCCATAGTTAAATCTAATAAAATTAAGTTAATAAACAATAAAATACCTTATTAATGGTAATTTGTCATCAATTCCTTTTATGTTACAATGTCGAGCCGTCGTCGATACGTTTTAGTCAGCGGCAGCCTATCTGCCAAACTTTTTATTATATAGTCACTAGCTGCGCCCAGCGGTTTTACCCGCTTTTCTATAGCCTATGTGTTATTCTAGGGTCTAAGCTATCTCTATACCAAATTTCAGCTTAATCGGTCCACCCGTTTAGACGTGAAATAGTAACAAACACACATCCAGACATCCTGGAATTCTTAAAAACTTTCACGTTTATAATATTAGTAAGATACGTCCGACTTCAATCCGAAGGACCAGGGATACAATATCAGTGCGTTAAAATTTACGCTTGGTGTTATGAAAGGAACGTAAAAATGTGCAATTTCCTATAGAAGATAGGTTTGTAAGAGGCAAATTGTGAGGTCATATAGATATGCATGCATTTTTAATCGCCTGGCACCTGTAATTTCGGAGAAAAATTACGCTTCTAGCATATTATAATCCTACCGTATTGCTTGTTCTATGGTACGAGACGGTGCACTTACTGCGGCTAAATATACCAGATCTATTTGGGATGCACTCGACGGATCTAGCCACTTGACAACTAGGGAGGGGACGATGGGAATTTCGAAAGCGGTATGAAAATTAAACTTTCAAGTTTTATGTCTAAATTTATTTGCCTATTTCTAAGAAAAACTACGGATATAAGAACTTCTTTGCTAATGTTTTATATTAATACTTACTTATGCTCGCGGCTTTGCACGCATAGACAAATCCTTTCTTAGCGGAGGTCTACGTCATAAGACCTATGTTGTGTTCCAAATTTCAAACCAATCCGTTCAGTGGTTTAGGCTGTCGGCTGTTCGTTGATAGATTAGTCAGTCAATGAGTCACTCTTTCCTTTTATATATTTAGATTATACTAGTAGTTCGCCGCGAACTGGGACCTCGCAGACCCAATTTCCCTCAAAATAGTTATATATACATGGGTAAAAGTTATAAGTATCTACGAAATATAAATGTATGGAAACTTTAACCTATAATATTCGTAAAAGAAAAGGAAAATGCCAAAATTGAAAGTAATGTTAAAACTCAAAATACGTAACGGATATACATTAAAAAAAATCTCGTCGTGCAGCTCGTCGATCACATTTGCACTTTCCATCAGGTGGGATGTGATCAAACGTAGGCCTAATTATTGATTATTTTTTTAAACAAAAGACTTGTGGATGTACTTTACAAACAACAACTTTACATAAAACGGATCCAGTACAACAATGCTTTCAGGATGCTTTTGAGCGCTGTCTTGATACTACAGAGCGTCAGGGATGTTTGCAGATGTTAGAGTGAATGATGGTTTTAATGGCATAATGATATGTAATAAACACATAAACAACAATCCCAATAAGTTTCTTGCTCGTTCTTCTCATAGATATGCTTTTCGAATGAGCAGTAGAGACTCAAAATACTTAGATCTAAATAATTGTAAAATTAACTTTCAAAAGTGAAGCACTGATGAGGCCGAAGACGGTTTCATTTTTAGGTTTTTGCTTATGCCAATTCGAGTGTAATGTGCCCAAACTCGACGGGTTTACTAATAGCCATTAAAGAGGTTTAGTAAACACCTCCTGGCTCCATCATCAACTCAGTGGTACCAAATTATTGAACTGTCATCATATTTCTAGACATTTGGAAAGTTTCATTATGGTACGACAACCAGAAGTTGGTCAAATATTACTTATATAAGATTTTTTTACCGACTTTTATGGAAAACTAATTTCAGCATCTTAAAAATAGACCATGTTTGGAAGCTCATAGCTGGCAACGATTGGAGATAGATGAAAAGTGTTAAAATTTTATGAGGTTTAATAATGTAGTACAACGAAATATCGTATAATGCACAGTTTTTGACATATAAGCAAAAAACCTAAAAATGGAACCTTCTTTGCGTCAACATGGCTATTCACTTATCCGTTGGGGAACCGAACCTAGGACCGAATTATCAAAATGTATGAAATGACGTCTTACGACGTATCGATTTTTGACAACTCGGTCTTTGGTTCGTTTCCCTGACGGATAACTGAATATCCCTGCAGTTCTCATAATATTAGAATCGATAAGGGTAAATCCTGAGATCGGGCGTATTTAAGTGATTTCCGTGGCAGATTTTAAATCAAAGTATTATTGCATTTTACATGTAAAACATCAAATTTCCCATAATTATAATTACATCAATCAAATAGGCATCATTATAACTTGTTTTGTTCAGAAGATATTTAAATTTAAATTTTTGGTGCCACGGGAATCAATAAAGTGTGGCATGGGAATCAAAATTAAAACTATTTTGTTTGAATTCTATGTTATTATTTAAATATTGACCTCTACATACTAATCATATAAAATAGAAATGATTAAAAACGGTGATCCAAACAGATATACACCAAACATAAAGTATTAAAAAGGTCTATATTGGCTCTCTATATAATAATCATGTAAACTAAATAAAATCAACGTATCGCAGTCTTAAACAATGTAAAAATATTACAGTCACAGTCACTGACAGGATTCACTCCAGAAGCTGTCATCAGATTGTACATTTATCATTAGTTAGGTTAATCTGGACTGAAAGTTGCAGTCAGCCCATAGTTTCGTTTTATTTTTTCATCATACATCATCTCAGCCATAAAACGTCTACTGCTGAACATAAACCTCCCCTTTAGACCTCCATATATAACACTGGTGTTGAAAGCGACCTGCTTCAAGCGTCTTTCAGCGACCTAAATAAGGTCGTCTGCCACACTTGTGGGTAGACGTTCTACGCTGCGTTTGCTTGCCTGTAGTAGCCACTTGAACACTTTTCGACCCCATCAGCCATTCGCTCTACGTGCTATGTGGCCTGCCCATTACCACTTCAGCTTCCTGATCCGCGGAGATATGTCAGTGACTTTGGTTCATCTCCTCATTCCTGATTCGATCACGTAGAGAAACCCCGAGTATAGCCCTCTCCATAGCTCGCTGAGCGACTTTTTAATGTGGTCTGTCTACTATAGTACAATATAAAAAAATCTGATGTATACAATATAAAAAAAATATCTGAAATAATGAAATATACAAATATAAACTGTCAAAATCACTTCCATACCTGCTTCTGTACTCTTGTACACTCCATACCTACTTCTGGCTTCGCTGTAGTTGGGTAAAAAGTGAATGAATGCGCAAGAAAACTCAGGGGAAAATTGATCACCGTGGTAAAATACCATGAGAATCAATACCATGTAAATCAAAATTGTATAGTTTTTTGTCAATATTTTTAAATACCATAATTATAGACCAAAATTAATAAAATATATGATAAACAATACCCTTTTACTAACTGCACACCCTAGCCAAAAAACCGTAATGGATAAAAAAATATTTTTAAACATGGAAAAGGTAATCAATGATCTAGTGAACCAAAACCACGGTAATCAATTTCTCACCTTCGTAAATCCAGTTTATAACAACGAGAGGAGGAGCCTCTCTTCACTATGTTTAGAGCGCAATCGAAGTTAGCCAATAGCGTGCGTACAAGCTTCTAAGTATTGTGGTTTGTGAAATGTGGGTAGTTATGTCGCGCGCCATGGGAATCACTTTTTGCCCGGGGACAAACCTATATTTGTTATTTTTTCTAAAACTACGCTGAGTACAGCCTTCGCGTATTTTTTTGATCATGTAACAGTTCACCCTTTACAGCTTTGATCACAGGAATTAATTAAATTCCTTTTATAAATTAGTGTAAAAAATATATTTTGTTCCGAAAATGTGTAAGGGACAGCCCACGGTAATCAAATTTCAGGGCTTTTACATTTTTTTTTAGATACTTGCAGCTAAATATAACCTGATGTCTATCATGCATTAAGTAGATTGAACCTTAGACTAACGGGAAAAAAATTCCTTTGGGTAGAATTTTTATGTTACGGGTAGTTTATTCCCCCAGACACGTAAAATTTTGACTCTCAGGAATCACCCATAAAATTTGTATTCTCTATAACTCTACAACCCTTGCACCGATTTGGCTCATTTTTGGACGTGAGAATTCTATTAGTTTGTACTACCTGTTTAAAAAGTTTTATCAAGACTGGATCATCGGTTTCATTGTAATAAAGCAATTTCTTTAACTCTTGAACCCTTCGACCGATTTGGCTCATGTTCGAACTTAAAAATTCTATGGATTTATATTACGCGTTTGCAAAGTTTCATGCAGATTGGACCATTGGTTCTCCAGTTATCGCGTAACAAACATACATACAAACATACACTTTGGCTAATATATTTGTGTCGCTTATAAAAAATGTGTATATGTTAGAAAAAAAATTATCAGCGCTCCAGTTTTGAAATAATCGTCAGACCTATCGTAAAGACTTTAAGTCACCTATATCTCTGCAACCCTGGAACCTATTTAGCTAATTGTTTCACTTAAATTATCCAATTAACCTTCTTAACTTGTGTGTAAAATTTCATTTAATTTGGATTAACCGTTTTCAAGTAAACGTCGACCAAACTTAAGCACCAGAGGTCAAGCGTTAAACTGGTCCAAACGCAGGCATTTCGCGGCTTTCGACTCTAAGACCTCGCTTCGCTCGGTCGATTATGTGGTATATAACTAGTCTGCGCTCGCGGCTTTACAAGCTTATAAACAATGATTGGCGGATGTGGACTAATTTTCAAAAGAATGCGCTCAGCCTTTTGAGCTGTGTGTTGATCAATCAATAATATTATTAGTCACACTTTTCTTTTAAAAAATAAGATTTTGAATTTAAACGGAAACGTCAAAAAATTAGTCACGCTATTTTTTGAAGATTTTAAAATGAATTGAAAACTTATCTGCAGTATGTCCTTTTAGAAATAAGTAGGTGTGTATACTTCAGCAGTCACGCTTTTCGTTGAAAAAATTAAATTGAATTAAACACGAAAAAATGTAAAACCAGCAGAACTTTTCAATTAAAATTCAAGACTATTCAAAATAGTCCTTTTCTCAACAGTTCCCCAGATCATCCCTACTCAATATAGTAGGTCCCCAGTTATGCGGCGTCAGTGCGCCGGCGCCGGCCGCTTTGATCTGCCAGACGCGACGTGGGAATGAGAGTTTAATGCAACATCTATCGGGGCTCTGTGATCTGCACCTCTATGGTTTTATACTCCTTGATTTTATCTTTGGGTATTGCTAAATCAAAATTTGAAAAAAAAAAAATACTATTCTATTTTAGACATATTTTGTTTTATTATAAAATTCAGCATTTCATGTTTAAAGTAGGGGTAAAATGTACTGTGCTGAAGAGTCTGAACATCTTATGACTTTTGGGTCAGAAGCGTTGATGCAGTGCGCCTAGAATTTTACATTATTGTAAAAATTTTGTGTGGCAGTGTAATGATTATGAGCAGCATTATCTCAGGAGAGCATCTTGCTTTTCTTCTTAATTCTTTACAAAAAAATAAGATTTTCCCAAAAATTCCTATTACCTTTTTAAAATCTTACTAATATTATAAACGTGAAAGTTTGTAAGAATGGATGTCTGGATATTTGTTACTCTTTCACGCCTAAACAGGTAGACCGATTGAGCTGAAATTTGGTATAGAGATAGCTTAGACCCTGGAATAACACATAGGCTACAGTACAGCGGGTAAAACCGCTGGGCACAGCTAGTATTACCATAATAATAAATCCCACCTGTCAGTGAGTCAGTAATGCACCTATTTTTAGAACAAATACATAAATATCCAAACCCTCCTCATATAATGGAAGACTGCTGAAAGCAGTACTTTACTACATCCATCAAAATCCTACTGATTTATTGTTTTAGTTTGTTCAAAATGTGTTTAGACGTAGCTAAAATTGGCAGTTAGGTAGGTATATCTCTGGCGAGTTTTTTTGCTGTCTTGCGGTGTCATTAATTAGATATGTACCTATTAGATAATACATATACACTCCTTTGCAAAAAAAAAACGGGCACTTTGATGATTTCTCTGCTTTAATGAAGAAGAACAAGAAAGAGGTTTTATTAATTTGACGATGCATTGACTTATCATTTATAAACATCCTGGCATGATTATTAATGTTCCAAATTTAAAATTTGAAATTAAAAAAGAAAAATACTGATTATATAATGAAATTGCTTTGCTTTTTGGCGCGAATTGATGCGAATTGCTGTAACAATTTTATTACAATTTTAAAACTTTTTGAGTATTTTCTGCAAATTAAACAATTTATTCTTTCTTTCCACAATAAATACCACTATTTGATATGAGCGATAAAGCGATAAGGGCCGGTAAAATTATAGCCCTACTTGAAGAAGGTTGTTCGCAAACTTACGTGGCTCAACGGCTAAATGTGAGCCGTTCAACTGTCCAGAGGACATGGCAACGATATCAAGAGACCGGTTCGGTTAAAAGAAGACCCGGCTCGGGAAGAAAACGATGCACAGAACCAAGAGACGACCGCTTTTTGGTGAGTCAGGCGTTGCAGAATCGTAAGGCGTCAAGTGTGGACCTGAAAAAAAACCTTGAAGAAGTAAGAGGAGTAGAAGTAAGCTTGTGGACGGTTAGAAGGAGGCTTTTGGCTGCCAATATCAAAAGTTACTGCCCGGCTCGAGGCCCCAAATTACTCCGTGAGCACCATGTTGCTCGACTTCAGTTTGCTCGAAACTGTGCTTCATGGACTATGGAGGACTGGAATAAGGTATTGTTTTCTGATGAAGCTAGAATCTCTTTGTGTGGAGAGGACCGACGCCGGCGAGTGCTGCGGAGACCACGGGAACGCTATGCGGAAGTGTGTTTCGAACAAATCACTCCTTATGGCGGAGGCTCCGTTATGTTTTGGGCAGCAATTAATTCGACGGAGCGTACGGAGTTAGTTTTCTTAGAAAGAGGAACATTAAATGCACACCGGTACATAATGGAAGTCCTAATTCCACATGCACAACCCGCATTGACTGCACTTGGGGAAGATTCCATTTTTATGGACGACAATGCCCGCCCGCACCGTTCTGGTGACGTGGAAGCTTACATGCAAGAAGTTGGGATCCGTCGTTTAGATTGGCCAGCTCGTAGTCCTGACCTAAATTCAATCGAGCATGTCTGGGATGTTCTAAAAAGGCGGGTAAGATCAGTGCAACCTGCTCCAAAAAACATCAGGAAGCTAAAAAGAGTAATTGCTGAAGAGTGGGAACGTATTCCTCAAAACGTAATTAAAAACATCGTAGAGAGTATGCCCAAGGTAAGGTAGGATCCAAGCTGTGATTTAGGCAAGAGGAGGTCACACTCGTTACTAGGTTTTTACAGTTGTAAATTTATTTAAATAAAAAAGTAAAAAAATCTTCTTGTCTTTATTGCCGGCCACTTGTTATTGTGTGGTCGTGTACGTCGGTTTTGAAAAAAGTCATCATTTTAAATACAAAATTGCCAAAATTCACGCTTATTTCACATGATTATTACACGATTAGGTACGAGTATAAGTATACAAAGTGTGTCAAACAATTAAATATTTTTAAACTAACACAAATCTACCTTAGAAAGTAAGTTTCCTTAGGTGCCCGTTTTTTTTGCAAAATAGTGTATTAATTGCCTCTATATGAAATCCTTAAAAAAATATTGCATAATAAATAATTTAAAAAAACTTACTGAGATACATAGATATCTTAGATGTCAGGTAAAAAATCGGCAGTCTTATTGCTCTAGGCAATTTTTCACATACCCAGTGGATCTTTTAAACAGGTGAAATTTAAAAAGAAATTAAATTTGAAACATCTTTATTATTGTAACTATTTGTTGTGTAACTACCTGCCTACTGCCTACTGATCGTAATGTCGCTGAAAAGTAGGCTTTGTCTTATTCTAGAGTCTAAGCAATCTACATACCAAATTTAAGCTCAATTGGTTTAGCCGTTTAGGCGTGAAGAGGTAACAAACACACATCCATACTATTTCATTTTTATTATATTTGTAGGAAGTAGAAATCTGATGTAATGTGAAGAAATACTAGTAAGGTAACTTTGTTTCTATTTTAAAGATGCGCGTGCGCCGCTTTCTCGACCAATGAGAGCGCGGGACGCCCACTCAGGAAGGCGTGGTTCTATCTTTAAACCGTGGTATAGTGTTGTTCCAAATTTGAACAAGTTTTCTACATATTCCACACCTTATTTTCTAGTTAATGCTTTTTTATAGTCCACTAAAAGTATGTAGGTAATGGTAATCATTTGAAACTTTGAAATTGGCAAATGTCTTTATTGAATTAAAAAGGAAACGATATGTATCTACTACAGCAGTAAAGAATATAATTTGTATTAACCACAGATCGGCCACGCGCCTATCCATGGAAAATCCACGTCCAGTGGTAGAGACTGTACCACACGCAGATGGCAGCGTGCCCAGAATGTTGGCAGCATTGCCTTTTGTTAGCAGTTATGCCGCTGAATTTCATTTTTCAATCATTTAAAATAGAATAACTCTAAAAAATAAATAGTAGGTACCTACTTAATACATATAAAACGAACTTAAAACTAGTGTTAGGTAAAAGTGGTAGGTGAACTACTGGTTTTACCGCATAGAGCAATATCTTACAGACCTGTATAGAATGAATTGAGAGAACATAATAATATTACCAAGGTACAGTGGTGCTGTTTCATTTTATTTAAAAAGGCCCAACATTTCCCATCCCTATTATTAAAAACATGAATTCGCTGTCATAACTCGGGCAAAGGAAATTATATTACATCAAATAAAGTCAGCTTTTTAGGTCGCGATGATTGGACATTTCATCCACTTTCTTATTAACTCTTAAATCTATTGAATTAAGGTTCAAATTGCTTTGAATATTTTGGGCCGTATTTTATGAAATGACAGGTTATGGGCCCTATCATTTTCTTACATTTACTTTTATGGACTTCGTATTATATTGGTTGGTGTAATTTTATGGTAGATCCTAACACGAAATGCTAGACATCTAATTGCGTTCAGCGGTTTTACCCGCTGAAAAGTAGCCTACGTGTTATTCTGGTGTCCAACCTATCTTAAAACGAAATTTCAGCTCTATTGGTACACGCGTTTAGGTATGAAGTGGTAACGAACATACATACAGATATATAGGTATTCACTAGCTATGCCCAGTCGTTTTGTCCGCTGAAAAGTAGCACAGGTACATGTGTTATTCCAAGATCTAAGTTAGTCTAAAGTCTAAGTCAGACAAAGAGTTTCAGCATAATACTTATTCATAAGCTTTTTTGGCTTCATTTTCGTGACAAGCTTCTTTCCACTCTTGGTACATATAGGTAGGTATATAATATTTAAAAGAAAGCAACAAAGATACAAATCAAAATAATAAAAAAATCTTTTGTCTTACAAAACGCGATTTAACTTTCTTTATCATCTGTCAAATCTGACATTTCGATCGTCGCCATTGTTTGGTAGTCGGGCCAATGGCGGCGCTACCTTTGAATTTGGAATGTTTTATTTTTCTCGAATCGCTATTGTTTCGGCCAGTTATCTTTTTATTTCATCATTGGCTCTTATAAACGTTACAAAAGAATCAAATTTGAAATGTTGAAAGTCTGAAAGCTTCTTGTTTTGGGGTTAGTTACAATTTGCTCTAAAACTCATTATGAACGGTTTATGAACGGTTCCAATAACTAATCTAGAATTTTCAGGCAATAACTAACTAAGACGGCGCAGCGACCCAAACTGAGTCTTGGCCTTCGACACAAGAAGAAGCCACTCCTGCCTGTCCTGCGCTGTCGCTTCCCAAGACTCAGCTTGGAGCGCTCTCAGGTCCTTCAGTACTTCGTCCTTCCAGCGGTACTTTGGACGCCCCACCGGCCGCTTGCCGGTTGCTCGTCCCAAGGAATAATTTAAAAAATATATTGTGAAAATAATAATATTAACGAACAATATACTATGCAATAGAAAACATTTTTCCAAAACACATTCTGAGATTCAAAACACATTGCGAGAATTTGCTAACACTACATATATGAAGCTCTCAATATTAATTCAGACGCTACTAGAATCACCGAATAATGAATGTTTGTATTTATATAGGTATTATTTTAACGCCTAACGAAGCCATATCACATTTTGATTGAAAAAAGTAAAAATGTTTTAAATGTGAGCATAACTTGGTACTAAGTATCTAACAAACACTGCTCAAACCACTTGTCAGATTGAGCTGAAAATTTCCACATGGATATTTTATAACGACGCTAACAGAAGAAATGTATGGGCTTGTTCACGTTGAATGCGCGGGCGCAGGCGCGAAATAGCAAACATATGACGTGCTATGAAGGTGTTCACGTACAAACGCACGTGCGGTGCAAGCAAAGTATGTCGCGCCCGCGCCCGCGCCCGCGACCGCGCGTTCCAACGTGAACAAGCCCTATCTGTGTGCAAAAATGCGAGTTAGCGCTAGTCCACAAAATAAAAAAGTTCATTAGTTTACGTCGAGCTGCGTCGAGCACGCGTTGATTCGACATGGGAGGAGCTCGTCGACACGGTCATTCGACGCGGTGTTGTCGACATACGTTCACCACAATATGGAGTAATGAAGTTCTCACGATCACTGAGAGGGCTTGTGGATTATACATAACACTTTATAATAAAAAAATATTTTTAAATTCAAAATTAGAGAAAGGAATGCTTAGATAGTTCGGACATGTAAAGAGAATGGATGAAAAGCGATTGACGAAAGACATACCATATAAAAAAATATATGTATTTCAGGACATTTCACACAGCGCCACCTAACCCCAAGCTAAGCAACTTAATGCTTGTGTTATGGTGGTTAGGATAACGGATATAATACTTATATACTTTTTCTTTTGTAAATACTTACTTATAATAGATACAGAGAGCCACCTAGACCAGGTTCGATTCCCATGCGGGAATCGAACCCGCAACCTTCTGCGTTGCAAGCGGGTATTAGCCCACTGCGCCACAGAGGTCGTCAAAAAACAATAGGTATGAAGCAAGTGTGAATGGTCAAGCAACAATAGCGAAGTAAAGATGTTCGGAGAGCTGTGAGCTGCTACCATTTCTCGATATGATGTGAACACATCGATTGTGGCAGGCAAAACTAAGATAAAGACGAAACAGCTTCTTTGGTCATTAGTGGTCTCAATATTTCTATAACGTCTATCGAATTTAAGTGAGATTAATGTGTGTTAAGTTTGATATCTCTGGGAACACAGATATTATCTCTCCATGCAAAGTCGGTTGCCTGGAAGAGATCGCTTTAAGCGATAAGGCCGCCCATTGTGGACCAGTATTCTAAATTTAGTTTTAATTAGTTTTAAACGTTGCATAATATGACTATTTTTAAGCAAATTTTTTTGTAAAATGTATTTAATATGGTCACAATAAAGAGTATTTGTATTGTATTGTATGATAAGTTTTAAGACGAAGACCCTTGCGCGGGTAAAGCCGTGAGCATAAGTTAGTCTACCTATAACAATATGTGCAAATTTTCATCAAGTGTAATTCAGCGGAACACGAAAAGATAACAACCTTTTAAAAGTTTCTACCTATCAAGATTTAAGTAGATAATAGGTATATAAGTATACCTTATAAATATGTAATACCTAGTTATGAAGAGGTGTTTGATAAAGCCTTAATTGGCAGCCAAAGGTCTGTATTATTAATTATAATTTTTAATTTGTTCAATAAAATAGTAAATTAATTACTACAAGTCGTAATTGCGATTCAATGAGGTTAAAAACGTTAAAAGCCTGAAATTAATATGTACTTGATACTTATATATCAGCGTAGATATCGTGATATGAGAACACCTGCAAAGAAGCGAAATAAATTTTATTTAAAAAACAAGCTTTTATTATTATTACTTCCTAGCATCAAGTACTCGTCAAGACGAACCTAAACTCGGTGGAGTTGCGTTGTTTAATAATTATGAAGTTCCTATCACCACCTTTCAGCTCCATCATCTTCCATCACCACATATTATGTACTTCTATCGTTTCTCATCTAAATACAAAGAAGGTTTGACTCCACTGCAACGACGGGCAAGAGTTTGAAAAAGCCATGCCTGTTATGGAGCATTACATACTCAACAACTTTAAACACGCAAAGGAGGCAAACTCATGGCATATATCCTTATATATTATCAGTATTAAAAGTCAATATTTTTTTACATTATTGGGTACAGTTTTGCAGGTGTCATGCAAGGAGGTATTATTTTTAGTTTTTTGAAAAAGCTTTTAAGATGTGGAACCCTAAAAATTGCCTGTCAAAATATTGTCGGCTACATCAAGGGAGGATCCCGGTACAATCGAGGTCAAAACTTTTACCAACAGTTTATGTAGAAATTGTATATATTAATGGATATTGACAAGGTCAAAAAAATTAAAAACTAATTAGTCCTTCACAAATAATAGTGCTTAAAAATTAAATACATAATATTATAAGGTTTCGTAGCAAAGTCTACGACGCGTCATAGCATTTTTAAATTTTTAAAAATAATTTACTTTCTAACGGTATTTTCCAAATGGGTGGAACCTTTTTTATTTATTTTTTTATTCATTATAGCCGTTAGAGTTACGAGACGATACGGCCTAATTAGAGTTTTAAAATAAAAATAACGTAAATTGGTATGCAATAGTGCTCCATTGATATTATTTTAAACAATGCATTTTGAGTTTTAAGTATAAACATTTGAAACAAGCATTGCTCTCCTCTCCTTGCACGGTTGTCTGGAAGAGATCGCTATTAGCGATAAGACCGCCAATATATATAGTTTTAATTAATATTATAGTTTTAAGTTGTTTATGTACATTTTTGTGTTTCAATAAAGGATATTATCTATCTATCATACTATAGCATATTAAAAGCGAGCTTTTTTTCATTTGTTCTAAAAATTCTACTTCCTAAGAAGTATTATAAAAAAGCCAAAAGTATCTCTTCTCACCTAAACGGCGGAACCATTTTAAAATTTGGTTCTCTATAAGTATACTAAATTCCAGCTCAATCTGGGGCAAAGCCTAGTTTCTCGAATATCAAAATGCCAGCGGGTAAAACTAGGCATGTAATGGCTCATTCTCATGGAATTGATTCTCATCGTCACCTTCATGGCAATTCTTATTTATTGCTTATTTGTAATGTTTATGTATAATATTGTATAGAGCTGGATAACACGAGTAAACTTTTATATAAATGATTTAAATCGTACGTTTCATTTCGAAGAAAAACAGTTTTGAAATTTTCGACGCCACGAAAGTGATTCAGTAATTATTTTTTCACAACTTTTTCAAGTAAAACCCTTTTAAAAGACTAAATCTACCAAAAATGTACAATAAAACGACATTTTACGTAAAAACAAACCTCACTACAAAAGAAAATATGCGTAATTTGAGATATTACTTTACCATTCACTTTACTTTTTTATTAGTCAGAAATTTGGTTTGTATGTATTAAAACCCTAACATAACAGATACAGTACTTTTTAGTAGGTAAAAAGGCTATTTAAAAAAAAACAATATTTAAAAATCACTTACGTGGCTCAAAAATCACCTTCATGGTAAAAAACGCTATGAAGGTGATGCCACGCTGGTGACGAAAATATCCCTTTTTGGTGAAATTCTGGAAAGTTTAGGTATAATGTATAAAGTTAAATACTACATCTTTATCTCGCACATTTTGGCGTTTCAAAAAGCTAGCTTTGATTTAAATAACTAAAATGCAATGCATAAAAATGTTGTCCATGCAAGTGATCGATACACCCATGAATAAATTGAAACTTAGCAATTATATTTTTCCCACGGCTCGATAAGTCCTAGATCCTACTTCTACGATTGCAGAACATGGCCATCATTGAAATGAATCGAACTATGAATTGGATTGCTGATGTTGTGTTTAACAGCAGCCGTTAAACTACGCAAATCTAAAGCACCTAAAATCGTGTGACCGCCGCATTATATTATTTTAAATTCAAAATAATACTGAAAACTTTTTTTTAATCTGTAGACCTTAAAGTATATTTGTTTGCGATAATTTTGGTATATGTTACATACAGATACATCAACATTTGTTAAAGTAGTGCCCAAATGTTTAACTGCAACGCAAAGTGTGACACCATGAGAATACGAAAAATGGCCCCGATTTTGACCTTTCATGTTAAATTTTAGTATTATTTTTTGCGTCTATTATGACAATCTTCATTTATTTTGTAGCTTAATATATGTTTTATCCACCTATCCACAATTCATATCTCAGTCTTTAACCTTTTAGGAAATATAACCGTGTGACCATCAATTTTGAGCTAAAATGAGAATGAGCCTAATAATACTAGCTTGTGCTCGCGGCTTTGCCCGCGTGGTAAAATCCTTTCTTAGTGGAGGTCTACATCAAAACCTATCTCCATTCCAAATTTCATGCGAATTCATTCAGCGGTTTCGGCTGCGCGTTGATAGATCAGTCAGTCAATCAGTCACTCTTTTCTTTTATATATTTTTCCGAGAAGGCAATGTTTTCATATAAGTTGTACCAAGAATGTGTTAAGAACAGGACAGATTTGTTAAATGCACCTAATTAAGGTTTCTTTGTTTGAATTTTGTATCTTGTGATTATTGTTGTTGTTGTAACAAGGGTGGGATGTTCTTGTAGAACAAACCCTGTTTAAATAAATAAAGAGAAAAAAAAAGATGTAGTTTTCTTCGGCAAGTTTTGTTCTCGATAATACCTATACTTTAAAATGTTCCGCGTTTCCTCCGAGCCGAGGGTGACTCGGCAGAAAAACCTTTTAGTGCCACAATGCTCTGTTCTGTTCCAAATTAGGGCAATTTCCATCGTGATGGCCAATTTCGACCCATCAGGCCCTATCTAACATGGGGTTGCTATAATTTAGAATTTGAGTACCTACAATGATAGAAATTCATTTTTTAGGCAAGATGAACGAGCCAGCTTGATGATTTGTCATAAATAAAAAAAAATCAGGACATTTCACACAGCGCAGCGTCACCTAACTCCAAGCTAAGCAACTTAATGCGTGTGTTATGGTGGTTAGGATAACGGATATAAAACTTATTGTAACATATAGTTCAGTGATACTTTTTCTTTTGTAAATACATACATACTTATAAAAGATGCACAAAGCCACCCAAATACAAATACCTGTGGATCACACAAACATTTGTCCCATGCGGGAATCGAACCTGCAACCTTCTGCATTGCAAGCGGGTCTACCGCGCCACAGAGGTCGTCAAATTAATAGTTTTTATTGCAAGAGAGAGCTCGCCTGGTGGTGAGTGGTTATCGCCGCCTATACTTAAATAATAAACGTCTGCAATATTGCAGATTCGGCAATTTTTCGTCTTTTGTTAATTTTGTTAATCTGGACTTATTGCTACAAAAACATTTTAAAACCAACCTCGACATTCCGGCTCAGTTACATGAGCCGTGCTCACGAGAAGACTGGACATGCGACGGTCCTGCGGCGTCTAATGGTTTCAGTCTTTTATCTTCAAGTGTTACTTAGCGCATCACCGGCCGTTGTCGCTGCACACATTTTTACTTTAGCCGTATTTCATAACAATTTGCGCCTGTAAACTGGCGTAGGCCGTTTCTTAGGTTTTTTACCTTTTTATAGCAGACTAAACAAGCGTTTGACCGCAATCTCACCTGTTGGTAAGTGACGATGCAGTCTAAATTGTAGCACGCTTGTTCAGTAAGAACCTATTCACTCCCCACGTTATAGCATTCGGGAAACACTAAGGATGTTAGCGAGTTGCATAGCTTCGCCATTCTCATAATGAAAGAAGAAGCAAATCGCTTTGTCCGAGCTGTTGGTATATCCAACAAATATTGGTGCAGCCTGCAGCGCCGTTTGCCTAGACGTTCGGTGGTAAAAGAATGATGGTGGAAATAGGCTATGGAGTAAAAAGGATAATTATAAAAGTATACAATTCGCCCGCGACATAGATTATAAATAATTACAAACATTACAATCAAAATAAACGCAAAAAGGTACACACACATTAATCTAATCAATGCCCGTTAATGGGAGCCATCGTTCGCCACGCGGAGCCACGCGGCGACACGTGACTCCACGTGCCACACAAATTGATACTATTGTTGCAGTGCAGCGCTAGAGGGTTAACATATTTTGGTTTGAAATTCACGATGTTGAAGGAAATGGATTTAAACTTTAACTCAAGAAGCATTTATTTAAATTGCCTACAATATATTTATTATAGAATAAGTTTAGAAGACATTTTTACAGGGCATTGTTTAATTTTAGGATTGCAGACATTCGGAAAGTACCTTTATAAGAAGAGCGAGCAAGAAACTTACTATAGGAATTCCTATTTTTAAAATGTGTTGGTATTCTTTTTGGTCTTGGTGATATTTATTTTTGTTTGTTTGTTTGTTTTAATTCATGGTAAGGTAAAATATCTCAACCAAATGCTACCTAAGTTCCGAATTTCAGCTCTTTTGGTTCTGTGATACTTATGTTTATAGTGAGAACGACTTTTAAAATGGAGAAATATCATATTTTCATACATTCTAATTTTAGTAGTTCTTCACATGAATGTTTGAGCTATAACTGAATTAATAGTGATTCATTATGTAGAGAGCCAGATACTTATGCGTTTTAAATCACGAAAATAGGTATAGAAAAAAAAGATTTACCATTAGAGATTCTTATATTCGGAGCATTATTCTTAGTTTAGTTACAAATTCATTTAAGTACATATATAAAAACCAATATTAAAATAAAATATTTATATTTCATCACAATAACCTTAATTATTTTCACTGGCACGCGTCGTCCCGCCATATTGAAATGAAATTGGCGGGAAAGCATTATCAAGATGGCGGATTTTTTGCGGTTGTTTTTTTCTATGATAAATCACTTCGATAATACTTCCGCTTCCGGTGCTAATGGGGGGTGGAAATATGGAGATTGATGGTGTTGCCAGATTTTTGATCGCGCTTCCTTTAGGGGAAATCTTTGTAAATATTGTACTTTTAGATATTTTTTATGTGACCTTGCAAGATTTAAAAAGGTCGTTTAATTCATATTGGTGCCAAGGAAAGGTTTTGGAAAATTGGATAATTATTACAAAAATCAATTTGTTTTATTAGTTTGTTTTTCACAATAAAAGCATTTGCCACTAAAAAAAAAATTGTTAGTTATTACTAATTTCCGTATAAAATAGGTTTTCCAATTTTCTAAGGATATTATAGAACCGAGTTTCTTTTAATTATGATAGCGAAATCTTACTAATATTATAAACGTGAAAGTTTGTAAGAATGGATGTCTGGATGTTTGTTACTCTTTCACGCCTAAATGGGTGGACCGATTGAGCTGAAATTTGGTATAGAGATAGCTTGGACCCTGGAATAACACATAGGCTATAGTACAGCGGGTAAAACCGCTGGGCGCAGCTAATATAATATAATTTTGGACTCTTATAAGCACCGTTTAACGGTGTCCTCTGTAGGTATATAATATGCATAATGCATAATATGAAACTATCTAGGCATACTTTAAGAGACCATTTCCGTTTTTTAGTCAATGATAGACAAAAGAACACACAAGGGATAGAAAGCCGCGCTCTTCTTTACCCTAAGATTTCTCAGACACTATTTTATGGTCTACGGCCTACAAAACACACTACATTTTAATCCAAAGTTCAGTAGACACAAGAAAAATGACCAAACTAACAAATAAAAATTAGTGAAATTAAGGGTGAAACCACAAGTTGCAGCTAGTCAAACACACAGTTCTATAGAATCAATATATCAATACGGATTAAAGTAACTTCATAAATATGTAACAGTTGATGCAAGTTAGCGCACTGTGCGGTGCATTACTGTAATTGCTTGTAGGCAAATAGAGGACAGGGGTGGACGAGGATAGAAAAATAGTAAAATGTTAGGTTATGTTAGGTTAGATGGGAGTAGTGGGGTTTTAAGTCAAATGAATTTATTAAAATAGGCTTAAATAAGATAAGATAATAATTAAATAAAGTCGGTTTAAAGAACGTATTTAAAAAAATATATTAAGAATTTTTATTATGGTTTTTATTAAGATTCCTTAAAAGATTTATATGCGATTCTCTCGCTTGCACGATATGACAAATTTTCAAATTATATAGTTACTCGTATATTCGTCAAATCAATCAATCTGCAATTTATTCGTCAAATTTACTAAAGTGTCTCTCGGTAAGGCTTTAATAATTTAAAAGTACCTATTTCCAGTTTGGCACTTTGATGATGTAATTTCAGTTTTAAAATTAACTTCGTAATTATTATATAATGATAGCAAACTTATTAAGTACACAATATAAAAACATAAATAATATATAATTTAAACAAATCAATTTAATTTTAATCCTATAAAAATTCCTAAATCCGATCCCATAATGTATAGAAATCCATAACCAACAAGATTATATTGAACCGCGGACCTCAAGGTTCTATAAGGGTGCAATGGGATTACAAATGCACCCTACCAATTATCGAGTAGTGTTTTCTTTAGATTTTGTAGATTGAAATGATAATGAGGCAGCTAATCTCTTACGACAATGCTATGGGGACATGGGTATACCACTAATATAATGTATGTGAAAGAGTGGGTGGTATGTGTGGTTTTGTGATTAAATGGGCTGGAAAATAGCAATGTGGTATAATATCGTAAGCTCTTTTAGGTTTTCGGTTTAAAACCTACTTAAACAGTTGACAATTACAGTGTTGCTAAGTATTTACTATTTACTTGTATGAAATACTTTATGTAAAAACGTCGAGAGCTTAAAAAACACGTCGTTCCAGTAAATGGAAGACAGGATCTTTATGTATAGCAATGCGGTGAATTTTACAACATGAAACTATATTATATTAATAAATAGTTTCATGTAAAAATATATATTCCTATCTAATAGTAGGAATAGCTGATATTACGTGTATAAAAAAAATTAAAACTTTATTTGCGCAGAATAATAGACAAAAAAACACAATTTCTGGTCTAGATCTAAAGAACCGGTAAATCTATTTTATTCAAAGTACACAACCACAAATCTAAACTAAACTACTATTAAGAACTACATCTTATGGTAATTGATTACTTCAGGTTATTGACCTCTCGTCTCGTCCATCACTTAGCATAAAAATATGACGCAGTACCTTGACTCCACCACCTCTTTAGCAAATTGTCAATCAACACGCAATCGCCGAATCACTCCGTCCATATTAATTACAGCCGAGGAAGCTTTTCCAACGAAAACGTAACAATAGAAAGGAAGCGGACCGAGGATGCACCCTTGCGGCACACCCCAATGCATTAACGCAAGTTTTAATCAAAAAATCGTGGGTGTGAAATCCAAATAAATGGGGGAGCGTCACTTTCCCATAATGATAATGAAAAAACATTAAAAATACAAAAATACCATAGTTTTGTGTGATTAGAGCGTGTGCGACTCAATCAAAAGCCTGAGAATTTTTAGTGTAAATATCGGAAGCGGTGATTTGACGGACGATACGACACGATGACTTTGTGATTAATTCTGATTGAAGGGTGATTGCGGTCCGCGGTAATTATTTTTGTTGTCATTTCCTATATTATAATAAAAAAAAGTGGAAGTAACCATAATAATTACTACTTTAAATTTCTATAGAAATCAGCATTGCAATTTGTAGCTTTGCTAATAATAAACGCACTTAATCTTTATAATCTAAAAAATATGAATAAATTATAGCAGTATTCCAAAGCAGTAAGCAAAGAGTATCAAAACGAAAATCGTGATTTTTAACTTAACAAATTTACACTTTTTCTTCCTACTTTGAAGTCAGTTTTATTCACAATTAGGGATAAAAACAATCCAGTCAATCAATTTTGTCATTCTCATATAAAAATAACGAAAAAAATCATTTAAAAAGATAGATGGTGTGTGGACTATGGATGTGTACGGACTTTTAAAAAAGACATCAAAAAATTTAAATCATATTAATAAACCACTTTCAAGATAAAAGGCCGTACACAATGTAGTGTAATACAATAATGTATGCACAATGAGCGCAATGGGCTGCGCTAAGTCGCGCTAGTGGCCCATATGCCGGGCTATAGTTATTGGGTAACTATTTTGATACTTTCATCATTATAATCATTGTTTTTTTTATTCGTTAGCCTTTGACCACGATCTCGCCTAATCTTATGTATGCGGCCGTAGATGGTAGCAGATTAAACCTGGAAAGCGGGAAAAATTCGCTCTTATAATTTATTTATTTAGTATCTTGAAAAATAAATAAATCTTGAAATCGATTGAACGATTTTGATAAATTGAAATGGGAGCACCTGTGAAGTATAGCGATTGGAAAATGTTTTTATCGCAATCGGTTGAAGAATCTTTGAGTAATTGGTGAACATACTTTAAAAAACCGTCCAAATTTGTATTTGTTTCATACTTTTCAGAGCACACAAACACAAATGGGGCTACCATTTAAAAGACCATTGTAGAAATTATTTGTAGAAATCGGTCGGTCAAGTTATGAATTATTAAAACATGATATTTTTAAAAGCCAACGAGCAAAAAGGTTTTGTTTTTTTTATTTTACTTGTTCAAGTATCAAATCAGTCCATCCAAGTATGATCACCCTACCTACCGTCGCCTCGCACAAAAGTTAGGGTGACTTGACTGACAACTAAAAGAAAATATTTTGTATGAATCATGAATATATTAATTACTAAATGGACTATTCATTTCATTACTATATTATATTATAATTTAATAAATATGTCCGATATTTCGCGAGTTTATTGTGCATTTTGTGTAAAGGGTAAATTTTTGAAGTTTAGGGTGTTGCGTTTATTATATTCTAATAATATTGTCGAAATAATAAGTTAATGTAGTTTAAATAAAAATATCTACATAATGTTTGTGTTAGGTATATTAAAATAAAATTATTTCATTAATTTTATTACTACATTGTTATTTATGAAATACATAATATTTCCTTACTTACCTATTTTTTAATCTCAGCCAGTGCTGGTGATCAGCGGATTCTTTATGTATTAGGAATTCAACTTTATTTCCCGGATAAAAAAAAACCGTGCATGAGAATCGTTAATAAAGTTATATCTATTAAAAATAATTAAACCTAGAAAATATCGTTGGAAAAAACCTTTTTTATTATATTAAAAAAAAACATAATAAAAATAAAGTTCATCCAAAACCAGCAAAGTCACGCAAACATGTGTGCTTATTATTAAAGCACCAAATAAATTGAAATAAATGATCTAGTTACATTATGAGACTCATTCTTGGACTATTTTTTAAACATTAACTATCTGTAAGGGAGCTTTTTTCGCTTAATTTTGTTACTGATGATATGAGATTTAGCGATGGATGATTAAAAATGAAGTTTGTCTAGTATTCAAAAATATTATGAACACGTATTTTTCTATGTAGGTACCTAGATTTAATAAAAAAAAACGGCTGATATTATACTCCCTACATTTGGTTGCACTAAATTTAATTAAGTAGGTACTCAAGGGTTTATAATAATTGAGGTTTATACTCCAACAGAACAGGTTACCCTACTTACACTGTCGGAGTCGAAATCACAATTTATAGGTTGTGTGGTTAACCTATATGTTGCAGTGTCAGGTCGCCTAGATTACTACAGGGCCTGCAACATGACCTAACGACTGCCTACATATCTTATAGGAAACAGCCGGGCCCCACAGTTTAACGTGCCTTCCGAAACACTGTAGCGTCCAGGCGAAAATCTTTGCCACACTGAGATTTGATCCCAAGAGCTCCGGACAATCCTAACATGAGCTTTACTATCAATCTATGTGTAATTAAATTTGTATTGTATTTGGAATTAAATTAAATTAAATACATGTACAGTTAAAAAAAAATGACCTCTGGGCCACGGACTATACTTGCTTACATATTACTATATATAGGTACCAAATAACTCTATTCACTGTTTTTTTTATATTAGTTATCGCTCAGCCGTTTAGGCGTGGATGGGTATCAAACATACATCCAAAGTCATAAGTATTAATTTGAACACACCACCTAACCCATGTGAATTTCAATTATTCTCCTCTCCCTGCACGGTTGTCTGGAAGAGATCGCTATTAGCGATAAGACCGCCAATTGTAACACATAGTAGTTTTTAAGTTGTTTTTGTACATTTTCTTTTGTGTTTCAATAAAGGATTATCTATCGTCGGCGAAGATTTGGAACTCGCTACCCGCTTCAGTGTTTCCCAAAAATTTCAACTTGGGTGTCTTCAAGTCGAGGGTTAATAGGTATTTGCTAGACCTGTGTGTAACAGCTTCGACCACGTCTTCAGTTACCAACAGGTGAGACTGTGGTCAAACGCAGTCCTATTCTATGTAAAAAAATAAAAACTTGAGAGGTGTCTAGGGACACCCGGATGGAACGAAGTTCGATTAATGAAAATATCTGGCTTGCTTTCTATAAGAGAGAGAGAGAGAGAGACAGACAGAGAAACATGCGCACGCCGCACAGCTTACAATAGCTTACTATAGCAAAAAGTGTCGTGACAATTTTTCGTAAGAATTTTTTCCGTCTAGCCCCCTTTCACAACGCGCGATAAGGAACTTCGTTCCAAAAGAAAATAAAACATCCATAGCATAGATGTATCATGGACATATTAGGTACCTAAATAGATCCTGTTCTTTTATTTCGCATTTATAACCGTCGCGCCTTTGTTTTAAGGTAGGTAAAGGTCCCAGCCGTAAGGTCCGTATCTGACACACAATTTATGCCCCCGATAACGTGACGCCGCTCTGGAATGTCCGTCTGTCTGTCACGTTTATAACCAAGCCTTTTAAGGTGCTTCCTCACTTGGAATTGTATCTGTAAATAATTGTTAAGTTTTATACTCCATTATAACACTATCAGTCATATTACAATTATTATGGATTACAAGCTAAGAGCTTTTACCCGATGTACTCATACTATAACATAATATGTGTTATTCCAGGGTCTAAGCTAGCTCTATACCAAATTTCAGCTTAATCGGTTCACCCACTTAAGCTTGAATAAGTAACAAACATATACACTCACTCACAAACTTTCGCATTTATGATATTAATAAGTGTGATGGGTTAAGTGGCCAACCTTGTGTTGCAGTGTCGCCAAGATTACCACAGCAGTACGGCAATAAATTACAATATACAATACAATACTCTTTATTGGGACCAACATTTACAAATAGACTTAAAACTAATATTAATGACCACTACCCACTACACAAAAATCGAAAATAATTACAGTAAAAAAAAGTTAGATTATCATTACAATCAGAAAAAATTATAATAGTTAAATTAAAATCGTTTAAAGGTACATAATATAATCGTTTTGCTCGTCTTCTTACTTCTTTACATAAAAAAAAAGTTAGTCAAACCTAGTTTTCTTTTATCTGTGGTCAAACCCTTATTATTATTCGTAGGTCAAACCAAGGCCCGTAGTATGCCATACGGGATCCCGCTGAAATGTCAAGAGTAGAACTGTCATCCCATACATTGTACTTTTGTGAAAGTTTTGTCGGGATTTCGTGTGGCATGCTACGGCCACAAATAGAAACATATGGAACATTCAGTAGTACATCAAGTGGTCCATATGCTAGGATTAGGTAGCACTGATAAGAGATAACGCTAATGTACAGGATCGCAATGTTTGCATACATTTCATAGCGACAAAAGAATTATCGCCTGATAAGCATTGTTTGTATCAGTGTTTCGATATCTTTGTTAGAGGTAATAATATTATGATTTTATTATAGGGAGGCATGTTAGGCAATTTTGTGACCTAAAAAGAAGTTTTTTTATTTAATTTGATGAAGTAGAAGACGAGCAAGACGCTCTCCTGATGTTAAGAGATAACGCTGCCCATAATCAGTACAGTGTTACCTAGGATTTCACAATTATGTGAAATTCTAGGAGCACTGCACCAACGCTTCTTACTCAAGAGTCACAAGATGTTAAGACTCTTTAGCCCAGTTATTTCACTAGCTACAGTGCCCTCCTACCGGAGCACAGTTATGTTTGCACATCACTGCTCAGGCGGTAGAATAACTGGCACTGTTGGGGTACCCACCTAGACGACCTCCTGCAAAGGAAGTCTACCCCCGGTATAATATATATATTATACCCGGTATTTAGAATAGAATAGAATGATACTTTATTGGAAACCAAAAAATGTACAATAATAACTTATTATTACATACAAACATATAATCCCGCCCGGTTCCCGTTGGGGTAGGCAGAGACTATTTCCCTTTATTTGGTACGATCCTGACACTCTTTCGCTTCCTCAACTTTCATCACATTCTTCACGCACGCTCGCCGGTTCTTGATACTCTTGACCAGCCCTTTCCTTGGAACGACATTTATTTGGTCAAGGAAAGTGCGCCTAGGTCGACCAATTGCGGCTTGACCATTCATATTTGCCTCATATATATCTTTTGTCAATCGCCTTTTATCCTTTCTCTCTACATGTCCGAACCTTGTCTATTACAAGCTTTATATTACTTTCACCTGTCTGTTGTCTGTCTGTCTGTCTGTCTGTCTGTCTGTCTGTCTGTCTGTCTGTCTGTCTGTAATCAAATCTTGCAAGTTTAATTTGACCCACTTCCCGGTTTCCAATTGAGCTGAAAATTTGCATGCGTGTGTAAATCGGATGACAATGCAATATTTTTATGACATCGAGCTGATCTGATGATGGAGCTGGAAGGTGGCCAAAGGAACTCTGTCATAAAACAACGCAACCCCATCGAGTTTGGGCGCATTTGATTCGTCTTGACGAGTACTTTATGATGCAAGATGATAACAATAATTAAAGCTTGTTTTTAAAAAGTATTTTTTAAATTTCACTTGTTTTTGTCACTACATCTTCTAATACACCACAGCGCACTTATTATTAGATGTTATATTATACCTATAGATTAACAATCGGTGGTCTTATTGCACTAGGCAATTTCTTACAGACAACCTGGGAATGGAAAAGGACAAAACATACTTTTTAACATATGTATTTTTTTTTATTAAAAAGGGAGGTTATTCTATTTTCTTTATTTTTAACCAAATTAAAAAGGAAATTAAGTTAGATGACTTTTTATTGAACACAATAATTGGGTACAATAATAATTGATTTTTTTTGGAAAATAGTGTTTATTGGATAAATAGCGATATTTTCATTAACGACTAAAAAGGACTCAGTCTATTTGTATTATTTTAAATTAAAATTTCAAAGAGAAGGAACACTTATTCTTTGATTTATTCTACTTTTATTTGTTTTATATTTTTACTGACTTCAAAAGAGGAGGTTATCAATTTGAGTGCTTTTTCTAAAACCAAACTTATTATTCTGCACTGGACTAAACCATATCGCCAGACGGTCAGTACGACTGTATTCAACATAATGCTCAATGAAGCCAGAGAGGGATTTATCCCGCCTTCTTAGCTCAGTCTGTTACCATCATCGGCCACATCGTCCCTTGAAAACAGGCGAGATCGTGGTCACAAGGTAACCTATAATATAAAAATAAACGTATCTCTATTAAAATCAATTTCCTTACAACAGCGCAAACGCATCTGCAAACGAGTATGCAAAATTGTTATTAATATTACAAAGTAAATTATCTATGTTATCATTGTCCAGTTTTAAAATGCACTTGTCTTTCTTACAAAATGATCCGCATTGTAAGTGGAACAGTGTGATTTACTTTACGGATGATTTCAACGTCTTTAGGTCTTGAAAGGTTAAACTTAACATCAATATTCTAGCCCTTATTTTGAAAACAGATAGGCTAGAAGGATGTTAACAATTTATTGAAGTATCTACCTATCTTTGATACAGAATTCCTAATTAATTGACATCATAAAAACATTATTTTCAATTTCATTATTAAAACGGGCAACAATGGAGCGCTTTGTATGACAATTTAATTTTTATATAGTTCACTTTTATGCATTCATTATTTCGTTCTATTGCCTTATTTATTTTCATGACGCACCTACTTGGATCGAATTAAACTTACGCTGCTTTATCACGATAATTTTTGAGCTTGGAAAACACTGAAAGTAAACAAACCTACAAAAATTATAAACTCAAAAAGGATATAAACTCTTTTGCAAAAAAAAACGGGCACTTTGATGATTTCTCTGCTTCAATGAAGAAGAACAAGAAAGAGGTTTTATTAATTTGACGATGCATTGACTTATCATTTATAAACATCCTGGCATGATTATTAATGTTCCAAATTTAAAATTTGAAATTAAAAAAGAAAAATACTGATTATATAGTGAAATTGCTTTGCTTTTTTGCGCGAATTGATGCGAATTGCTGTAACAATTTTATTACAATTTTAAAACTTTTTGAGTATTTTCTGCAAATTAAACAATTTATTCTTTCTTTCCACAATAAATACAACTTTTTGATATGAGCGATAAAGCGATAAGGGCCGGTAAAATCATAGCCCTACTTGAAGAAGGTTGTTCGCAAACTTACGTGGCTCAACGGCTAAATGTGAGCCGTTCAACTGTCCAGAGGACATGGCAACGATATCAAGAGACCGGTTCGGTTAAAAGAAGACCCGGCTCGGGAAGAAAACGATGGACAGAACCAAGAGACGACCGCTTTTTGGTAAGTCAGGCGTTGCGGAATCGTAAGGCGTCAAGTGTGGACCTGAAAAAAAACCTTGAAGAAGTAAGAGGAGTAGAAGTAAGCTTGTGGACGGTTAGAAGGAGGCTTTTGGCTGCCAATATCAAAGTTACCGCCCGGCTCGAGGCCCTAAATTACTCCGTGAGCACCGTGTTGCTCGACTTCACGGATTATTGCTGACAACTCGTTAGTGGAGCGCCGCTTGCTAAGCCTGGAACACCGTAGGCAGGTTGCCAGTTTATCGGTCTTTTACAAAGTACATTTCGGTGAATGCGCTCAGGAGTTGCATGATCTGATTCCGTCGTCTCCATTTTACAACCGAACATCTAGAGAAACGGTACGGCGCCATCGCTACATGGTTAATATTCCGTTTGTCCGCACGAAGCGATTTGCTTCGACCTTCATAATCCGGACGGCGAAGATTTGGAACTCCTTACCCGCTTCAGTGTTTCCCGAAAATTACAACTTGGGTGTCTTCAAGTCGAGGGTTAATAGGTATTTGCTAGGCCTGTGTGTAACAGCTTCGACCACGTCTTCACTTACCAACAGGTGAGACTGTGGTCAAACGCAGTCCTATTTAATATATAAAAAAAAAAAAAACTTCAGTTTGCTCTCTAATAATAATCTCTAATAATCTCTTTGTGTGGAGAGAACCGACGCCGGCGAGTGCTGCGAAGACCACGGGAACGCTATGCGGAAGTGTGTTTCGAACAAATCACTCCTTATGGCGGAGGCTCCGTTATGTTTTGGGCAGCAATTAATTCGACGGAGCGTACGGAGTTAGTTTTCTTAGAAAGAGGAACATTAAATGCACACCGGTACATAATGGAAGTCCTAATTCCACATGCACAACCCGCATTGACTGCACTTGGGGAAGATTCCATTTTTATGGACGACAATGCCCGCCCGCACCGTTCTGGTGACGTGGAAGCTTACATGCAAGAAGTTGGGATCCGTCGTTTAGATTGGCCAGCTCGCAGTCCTGACCTCAATCCAATCGAGCATGTCTGGGATGTTCTAAAAAGGCGGGTTAGATCAGTGCAACCTGCTCCAAAAAACATCAGGGAGCTGAAAAGAGTAATTGCTGAAGAGTGGGAACATATTCCTCAAAACGTAATTAAAAACGTCGTAGAGAGTATGCCCAGAAGGATTCAAGCTGTGATTTTGGCAAGAGGAGGTCACACTCGTTACTAGGTTTTACAGTTGTAAATTTATTTAAATAAAAAAGTAAAAAAATCTTCTTGTCTTTATTGCCGGCCACTTGTTATTGTGTGGTCGTGTACGTCGGTTTTGAAAAAAATCATCAATTTAAATACAAAATTGCCAAAATTCACACTTATTTCACATGATTATTATACGATTAGGTACGAGTATAAGTATACAAAGTGTGTCAAACAATTAAATATTGTTAAACTAACACAAATCTACCTTAGAAAGTAAGTTTCCTTAGGTGCCCGTTTTTTTTGCAAACGAGTATATGTATCCCTCTAATGTATATGAGTGTGCTTGTTTGTTACTTTTTCACGACTGAACGATTGATCTAAAAATTTAGTAGTAGAGAAATAGAGATAACTTGGACCCTAAAGCCCTAAAATTATACCTAGAGGTTACAGCTAAAACCGCTGGGCAAAGCTATGCATCCCTTTTACCTTATTCAGTACCCCATAAAGCTCATAATCTCCTATAAAACACGATAAGCTCCAGTACACATTTGTCGTATACAGCCGTATACGAGTATAGATACGACATGCTGATACGGCGTTTTGTTAACATGCCTCTATCTTTATTCCAGTGGTTTAGTGTTGAATATGAGAGATAAGTATGGTATTTTCATGTACAAATAAATATTTGATTACTACATACATACGTACATGTAGCGTCCGTGGCCCAGTGGTCGTAGGTCTCGCTTTTAAGCCGGAATTCCTGGGTTCAAAACTCAGTGTGGCAAAGATTTTTGCCTGGACGCTACCGTATTTCGGAAGACACGTAAAACTGTGGGTCCCGGCTGTTTCCTATAAGGAGGCAGTCGACCTGAAACTGCAACATATAGGTTCGCCACACAACCTATAGGTAAATTGTGATTTGACTCTGACAGTGTAAGTAGGATAACCTGTTCTGTTGCAGTATAAACCCCAATTATTATTACTTATTATATTATCTCCGACATATGTTGTCCACCTCTGTGGTGCGGTGGGCTAATACCCGCCTGCAACGCAGCAGGTTGTGGGTTTGATACATGGGACAAATGTTTGTGTGATCCACAGATATTTGTTTCTGGTCTGGGTGGCTTTCCGTATCTATTATAAGTATGTATTTACAAAAGAAAAGTATATATATATATAAGTATTATATCCGTTATCCTAATCACCATAACACAAGCATTATGTTGCTTAGCTTGCGGTTAGGTGGCGCCTGGCGCTGTGTGAAATGTCCTGAAATATTTATATTTTTAAAAAAATCTCCGACATAGCCCAGCTGTTCTAAATACTCACGAATCGTTGAGTGTAAAAATAGCCCAGTGGATTAGCAAGTTAAAGTGGCAATGGGCAGGCCACATAGCACGTAGTGATGGCTGATGGGGTCGACAAGTGCTCGCGTGGAGACCACGGACTAGCAGACGCAGCGTAGGACGTCCACCCACAATGATCTATCCCACCTCCTATGTATAGTTTGCTGCCATCTACGGCTGTATCGTCACTTAACATCACCCGAGATCGTGGTCAATAGCTAACCTTTAACAAATAAAAAAATCAGCATTATGTAGTTTACAGAATATTTCAATGAGTGAAACCAAACAAAAAAGGATTGCATAATAGAAAAAAAACTAAATACAATACGCAACAAAAAATCTGTCCCACAAAGCAAAGATTACGCGCGAAAAGCATAAGAACACTTTTACACTTATGTCCGAAACACGCCTCGAAACCTGGAGATGTTATAAGCATTTCACGCACGTATACACAATAAAGGCGAGCGGGGAAAGAGCAGTGATTATGGCGGGAACAATGGAAGTAATCTTTTGATGGAATGTTGTACGCACTGCGATGGGGAACGTCGCGTTTTTTTACTAAATTATAATTAATTTTCGACCTATTTTTACTAATTTGTGTTGTATTACTATACTGTATGCACATTATATTTAATAAGTGATCAAAAATTAAGAGTGATACCATGAAAGTTTAAGTCAGTAGAAAATGTAGAATGGGGGGTATGCAGTTATTAGTATTCAGGTGGTAAAAGATTATAATTAGAATATAGTCTAGGTACTTCTAAACTATAAAGAAAAATATAGGCCACAAGTCTATAAAGTAAATATACTCTACCGACGGACGTCGCGGCAGACGGCAAAGCGGCATCCTTACTTAGTGGCGTTACCTACTGCCCGCACCAAGCGTTTTGCTTCTTCGTTCTTAATGAGAACTGGTCGCGTTTGGAACACTTTGCCGTCATCCGTGTTTCCCGAGCGGTACAACTTGGGTATCTTCAAGGCACGAGTGAATAGGTACCTTTCTAGGCATCTAACGTGATCCATCGTCGACCGCATTTTCACTTTCCATCAGGTGGGATGTGGTCAAACGTAGGCCTATCTCGTATAAAAAAAAATAAAAAAAATAACTCTTTCCTTAACAAGATTTCCAAGCGTTCACAAACCCAGTGCGTATAAAATCGTCGCCGTGCGCTAACCGGCTTATTCAAGTCTGTAGTTTGATGAATCAATGTGACAGCGCCCTTACTACTTACAGCTTCTGAGATTTCAACGGTATGGTGACAAAATGTACTCTCTGGCACGTCTTTTATAATGTTTTGTAGATAACAATGTAAAGATTTTTTTATAATTTTTTATTCTTGTTGAATCAAACTTAATTTTTTTTTAATTAACTATCAATGACCAAAAGGTCATTGATGGTCAGTTTATTAAACATAATTAACCCACTCCCACTACTCTTTCAGACAACTTTTCCGTACAATAGTTGGTTGCCTGGAAGAAATCGCTCACAGCAATAAGGCCACTTCAATCGAAAAGATAGGTACAAACTGCGTTTTAGTACCTATCTTTTCGTTTCAATAATGAGTATTTCTAGACTATTTTAATTAAAAGAGGGTAGAGAGAACAAACACACTTTTTTTACAACTGACATTGACAACACTTTGACAGGTAACTTTTTAATTAATTTCATCAGTACGCGCGCGTAATGTATTTGCCAAAATAAAATATACGTAACATATATTTTTATTGTATTTCTTAAAACAAAACGTGACTGGGGGTAGTCTTGGACAAAATAAATCCTGTGGGTGTACCAGTATTAAAGTTTGCATACAACTTATGCCGAATTTTATCAAAAGCCGTCCAAAAGACCAAAACACGATTGTATTTCAAGGCTCTAACGCATGATTACCCACGAGGCGTAAGGGCCGACAAATGGACAACAAACAATATTTTTTGCAGCGACTCGGATCGGATTTGTATAATCGCATCAGGCGGGTCGGCGTTAAATCCGCCCGTGTGTAGGGGCCTTAATATTGGAAGCTTGCTTTCTGGCTTGTGGCTTATTTATGAAATAGGATATCATTTTTTGTGGCAAACGCTTTTATTTAAAAGAAATTAATAAATAGACTCGGGATAAGCGCAAGTCGGGTAACAGGAGGTTAGCAGGAGGTCGTCTAGGTGGGTACCCCAACAGTGCCAGTTATTCTACCGCCTGAGCAGTGATGTGCAAACATTACTGTGCTCCGGTAGGAGGGCACTGTAGCTAGTGAAATTACTGGGCTAAAGAGTCTTAACATCTTATGACTCTTGAGTAAGAAGCGTTGGTGCAGTGCTCCTAGAATTTCACATAATTGTGAAATCCTAGGTAACACTGTACTGATTATGGGCAGCCGTTATCTCTTAACATCAGGAGAGCGTCTTGCTCGTCTTCTACTTCTTCACATAAAAAAAAAAAAAACGCGCAATGTAGGCTACATTCATAAAACGCTTAGCCCGATTCTTAGTTCAACTAGCACTGGCATATCGAATCAGCAGGGCTATTCACTTATCCATCAGGGAACCGAACCGAAGACCGAATTGTCAAAAATGTACTTATGAAATGACGCATTATAAATAAATACTTTTTCTTTCTTTCTTTCATTAAATAGATTCAACGTAATACGTCATTTCATATATTTTTGACAATTCGGTCTTCGGTTCGTTTTCCTGACGGATTAGTGAATAGCCCCGCTGCAGCTGTGGTCTAGCAAATAGAATCGAATCTCATTCGCACGATATGACGAATTTAAAAATATAAATTCATAGAATTTACTTTTCTAACACCTATTTTGGCGGAACTAGAGTATTTTAAAAAAAAATATTTTTAATAATATTGGTAGTTTAATTTTGAGATGCGTTGTGTTACGGCCTGCTATAATTTGTATCATCTCTTTATTCTACTCAGTTCGCAAAAACTTGTGATTGATACAATCTCACTGAATCTTTAGTAAAATTTACAAGTAATGGCGCCTATCGGAGTGGTAAAGATTAGAATAGATAAATAAAAAAAAACACATGCGACAAAGGCATAGAGGACTCATCCATAGACTGCGCATTACCGGAGGAATGCTGTCGCCGACGATGCATATAACCATAGACAGAGACATATAACACACGTTATATTATGTCTTTGAACCAAAGAGTTTCTACTTTGATAGAGCAAATCAAAACTACCGCCCCCGCCATGTTTTCGAAATTTTGTTTTCATACAGAATGTCACTAAAGCGGGGTTTTTTTTTTTCTCTTGTAGGTTCTCTTGTCTATGATACAATCTTACTGAATCTTTAGTAAAATTGACAAGTAATGGCGCCAATCGGAGTGTTAAACGCATGCGACAAAGGAGGTTTTGCTTTAATCCTCTTTATATTTTTTCTATGACAAGGTTAGATATAAAGATGCCGGCAAAAGATGCTTTTCAGAGTCATCAAAGAATAAAAAAGTTATGTGTGAACTTATTTCGGCTTGTACTATTTTCGTATCTGGTAAATTTCGGTCCCTGGTACCACTGAAAATATTAAAAATAGTAGCAAAAGAAAAACTATTTACTTGTTTTTTTTTTAAATATTTTTAGGATATGAATCTCGTCGACGCTGTACTGATTATGGGCATCATTATTTCTTAGGTACCATCAGCGGGGTTATTCCGGACCAAAATCGCTTCTCGTTTTGTTAACGTCCACTGTCAAATTTAAACAAAAATTTAAAAAAATCTTGAAAATTCCAACGATACCAGAACAAAATCAAATGCAACTTAATTTTTTTTTATTTCTTTTGGTCGCTTCAAAGTGGCGTTTTTGAAAATAAAAATGTGTTTTATAGGTTATTTTTGCTTACGTTTTGCTGCGCCGTCGTCTCTTTTTTTGTGCAGAATTTAGGCCCAAGAGAGCGTCATGCTTGTCTTCTTACTTCTTTGCATAAAAAAATATCCATGAGAAGAACTGACAAGAAACTCATAGGGACTCATAAGAACGACTTTCCTACGTCACGAAGTAAAAAGGTACTAAACATAAAGTCAGTGTTGTAGATCACGTTTTGTTGACACAAGTCATTTAATATAGGGCTCCACAATTGTTAATTTAACATTGTTTAAAGAACTATTGTTGTTTTTAACGATGTGGAACTAAAAGTGGTTCCGTATAACATTAGAAATAAGATGGGACGAAAAAAAAGTTCCTTTAACACTGACGACAGACAGACGCGGTAAAGGCGCGAAAAAGCGGGAGCTATCTTCACACGTCTAATCATTCATTTTCATAAATATGTGCTGTACCGGGGGTGGACTTCCTTTGCAGGAAGTCGACTAGGTGGGTACCACAACAGTGCCAGTTATTCTACCGCCTGAGCAGTAATGTGCAAACGTTACTGTGCTTCGGTAGGAGGGCACTGTAGCTAGTGAAATTACTGAGCTAAAGAGTCTTAGCATCTTATGACTCTTGAGTAAGAAGCGTTGGTGCAGTGCGCCTAGAATTAGTACTGTACTGATTATAGGCAGCATTATCTCTTAAAATCAGGAGAGTGTCTTGCTCGTCTACTTACTTCTTCACATAAAAAAATATATTATATAATCATTTTCATAAAAAAAAATTAAAATGTCAAAGAGAAGACCTGTAGGCATCACAAGTATCTAACAGTAAGTAGCTTTGTAAGTGGCTATTTCACCCCATAAGTTTTCACAGTAGGTACACCACGGAACACTAAAATCGTAACATCTCAGTCCGCTTTTAACCAGAAATAATGAAATTAGTGCCTCCTACAAACAATTAACGGAATACCGACACGATCACACTAATATACACGGATAGATGCCGGGAATCCGCACAATCGCCGAGCGGTCATTATGACCGTTTACCGGCATAATGAAAGACCTAATTTTGTATCTACAATCTACATGTGTTGTTGAATAAATAAATAAAATAACGTCCAGTAAAGGCAGGGAAGCGGGAGGCATGCATCTGGGTCTAGGCGGCGAGTACGGGGGTACTCGTCGCCGCAAGCACAGACCCACGAGGTGGCGCGCGCGGTGTTTCCGCGCGCCCCTCTAGAGGGTGGGGTGAAACTCCTCTTCACCCCACCGCGGAGGGGTCCTCCTGCCAGTGAGGACCAAACGCCGTCGGGGCCGCGGATGAATGCTTCGGCGTACCCGTTGCCCCGGCACTATGGCGTCCCGCAAGAACACCCCCAGGTTTTTTAGTGGGTATCCCCGCCGCTCCCATCTTTGACGGGGGAGTCCCACATACCGCCCGTGATGATGCGTAATGCATTTTTCCTGGGATAAAAAAAAAAAGGGAGGCACGCATCCCGTTTAATTTGCCTCCGTCTACGGCCGCATCGTCATCGTTTCAAGTAGGTACTTACACTATATTTGCTTAGCTCAAACGTACTTAATTATTCTCTTTCCAAATAAGCGTCTTTCTGTTCTTGTCTTGTAGTTTAATCAAATAAAACAAAAAAAATCTTTTCAAAACTCTCTTTTGTCTCTACTCTCTACTGCTAAAAAACAAACGCGCTCGCGATTTTCATACAAATTAATACACGGCATCTATTCCAATAGATATCCATGAACACGACTACATAATTAGAACCCTGTCGTATTTAAATTGTGTATGAAGTCCTAACAAATTAGGTGTTAATTGGTGGCGTTTTATTTTGACAAGGTTGATCACACTAGCTTGTTGTGGGTTTTCCATGAACATCTTAACTTGGAAAATACGTTTGTCTGTGACACCAAGAAAAATATAATGCAAGTGAAGAAATAGGTATCTAAGTACCTACCTACTTACTTACAATACAATAACTCTTTATTGCAAACCTGGTGACAAGAAATTTTCATAAGTAGACAATACACATAAAGCTAAAGGTATACAATCGGCGGTCTTATCACATAGAGCAATCTCTTACAGACAACCTGTTTGAAAGGAATATTGAGAACATGTATAGAGGCGGTGTGCAATACTTCTGGAAATACCTATAATGCTATCTATTGTTACAATAATTAGATAGTTTACACAAATAATCCTCTTCTTCTTCACTCTTCTTCTCTTTTTTTCCTCTTTTTCTCTTGTTCTTTTGGCATATTTTTTATCTCATGGCGCGCTAACATTGTATCTCGTATGAGAAAAAATTCAATTGAATCATTATATCTATTTAGCAATACTGCATCAAAATCAGTTGCGTAGTTTTAAAATCTAAGCATACATAAGGACAGACATACAGCGGGAGCGACTTTGTTTGTGACTATGTGGATTGTTACCTCACTTACCGCTCTACCAGCTTTCTTTTCATCAAAAGGCAGCTTTAATGACACAGAATATCGATTTGTCAAAAACTAACAAGCCATTTCATCACTGACTTAAAAAAACTGGTTTTTTATTCGACGAGTCAAATTCCAGCGCCATCTAATTAGGGTTGTCAACACAATGGAATGTCGCTTTATGAGCAAAAACTGAGGGCTGTCCACTGGTTACTTTACAGTGAGATCGGCCATCATAGGAACTTTACCTAAGATGCATGTGTTCTAGTTATAATAGAGACATCACAATATTTCATAGAATAAACGAACGAGTCATCTATTATGGCTGCGCAAGAAGAAGGTACATTAGGCATAATAATAATATTATTTTATATTATTCGAAAATTCTAAATTAAAATTCAATGATGTGTTTTTTTATAGCGGACTAAACAAGCGTTGGACCGCAATCTCACCTGGTGGTAAATGACGATCCAGTCTAAGATGTTTTGTATTTTTCAGTCTTTCAAACGTAAAAACATAGAAAGTCCATGACAACGGCCTTCTACATATTTTTTAAAAGAGCCATAGTCACCTTGCGATGGAGGCTATCTCTATACCAAATTTCAGCTCATTCGCTCGACCCGTATAGGCGTGAAAGAGCATACATATTAAATTCTTAAAAACTTACGCGTTTGTAACATAAGTAGAATTACTAACTAGTATACATTTTACTAACTGAATAGTAATTCAGTTAGTAAAATATATACTAGCTTCAGCGGGGCTATTCACTTATCCGTCAGGGAACCGAATCTAAGACCGAATTGTCATAAATGTAGGTATGTAATGACCGTTAATGACGTATTAAGTCGTATCGATTTGACGGGACACTTCACGTCATTTCATATACATATTTGACAATTCGGTCTTCGGTTCGGTTCCCTGACGGATAAGTGAATAGCCCTGCAGGCTTAGAACATTAACGCCCGTTCCTCCACGTTATTTATTTCATAGTGGGCCACACGTGGCGCCTATTGCGTCGCCTGCGACGGCGACTAAACGTCACGTGTGCGGGGGCCCTTACTGATAAGATAAGGGAAGTGATTCATTCATACGTGTTTTCAAGGATATCTATTGCGAAAAGGTGTAGGTATATCTTATTTATTTACGAGCTGTCTCCAGCGGTTAACCCGCTAAAATTGTGTTATCCAAGGGTCTTTGTCTTCTTTTTTTGAGACGAATGTTTTCCAGGTTCTAAGCTCTGTATATACGAAATTTCAATCTATTCGATCCAACCTTTTAAGTATGAAGTGGTAAAAAAAACACACACACACACACACTTTCTGTTCATTTTATAAATTTTGTTTTTAACTAAACTTTGTGCAAAAAAGAAAACAATCTATAATGAAAAATATAAGAAATACTTAGCTCCTAATTGTAACACAATTAGCAGTTCTATTGCTAAAAGCGATCTCTCCCAACCCGTGAAACAATTGTATACCTTATACCTACTATAATGACCCCGTACGAATATGTCAACAGATTACCCCGATTAAAGAAAAATCGATAGTTAACCCCTCGGCAATGAATTAGTCTCGTCTCCTGTCCACTGGGTCGGAAGTACCCGGGCACTTCCGACCCGGTGCCGGTCAGCGGTATCCGGGAGGGAATTAATATATTTGTCGGTGCTTAATGTATTGTTGTCTAGACGACGGTTTCGAGATGAACGCCCTTCAACGACCACGTTAGCATCTTAAGGGCTAGCTGCACTATGTGCCAGAAGTCAGGCTTTTGTTAGGCTTTTTTTATTGTGCAATTCGAAGATAAGACGTTTTTTACTTTAAAGAGAAAAAGTTTTGTTTTATTGTTTAAGAGCGTATATATCTAGTGACGCTCTCTCGCTCGCACTATTAGACAAATTTTTAAATATAAATTCATAATTTTTTTTTTTTTTTAAATTCCTTATAACCAGCCCCCCATGATATTATTGCACACATTTAAAAAGTGTCTCATCTCATCATACCATTTTTTAATACATCAAACTGAAAACACTTTTAAAATGTGTGCAATAATATTATGCAGGGCTGGTCTTAAGAAATTTTCAAAAAAAAAAATTATGAATTTATATTTCAAAATTTGTCAAATAGTGCGAACAAGAGAGCGTCACTCGATATATGCGTTCTTAACTTTAAGAGAAGAATTATTTCACTAGAATTTAACACAATTTATGATTATAATCAAAAAAGCTTGATATTATCAATACTGAGCCAAAATCCTCAATAATGTAGGGTGTCCAGCCTTTCTACCCAAATTTCCGGCTAAACTGTCTGGTCTGTCCGGCTGTTAGGTTTGGCGACCTGGCAACCGTTGCATGAAGTAGAGATATAATATGAAAACTTTCCAAACCTTCGTATCTTCAGCATAAATTAAATAAAACAATAAATGCGTACAAAATAATTTATTTATGCTTGAAAAACTATAAATCAGGAGTTCAAATTTTCTTTTTCAAAAGTTCAAATCTCAGTGTGCAGCCAAATTTGATCATGTTGCAGGCCGCGTCTTGGTGGTCTGTAACTGCAACATATTACAGGTTGGTCACATAATTTAGAATAGTGATTGTGTTTTGACTCTAGCATTGTAGGTAAGCACGGTAACATGTTCTGTTGGAGTATATAAATCATCATCATCGTCATCACTTTAAAACCGTCCACCGTTGGCTATAACTACCCCTATTCTTACCACTAAGAAAATATGATGCACAAATTACTAACATGAAAAGCTACATAAATGTACACAACACAAACACTTCATTTTTTTTTAAACTTCCTTCCTCAATCTCCTAAAATAAAGCACTTAAGCTCATTCAAGTTTTAAAATAGAAATAGAAACTCCTTGCTGTAGACGACATCTGTTCCAACCTCTTTATCTGGAGATACGTTATCTATGGTTCGCGAACTTAATGACTTTTGGCGGGAAGTTTGGCGCCATGTTTTTTTTTAACCTCACACATCGTTTGGGGTAAAAAACCAGTAAATAGGTATATCAATATAATTCAATTCAGAACTTTAACCAAGCACCTTATATAGATAGGATACCTAGATAGCAAATAGCACTTAATTAAAACACAAAAAACATAAATGCAAAACTTTAAATTAAAACACAATATTGTAATAATAATGACAACCAATATTATAATTGGCGGTCTTATCGTTAATAGCTTCTTGTGAATTAAAAAAAATCTTTAAGTTCCTTATGCGAAATTCTTATACTAAACGTTTAAGAATTGTGTTTAAAATAGTCACATTAGTCCTGATTCCTGATATTATGTAAGATTAGTTATAGATTAAGCTCACTTTGTTTAAAATATACATTGAATACTACTGCACTGACTGTACAGAGTACAGAGTTACCTACCTACCTACTTTTGTAGGTACCTAAGACAAACATCAATAATTTAATTTAACCTTATAGTGCTTTGGGTGGGTAAAAATTACCCATAGAAAAAAATATCGATATCACTTTATAAAAAAAAAAAAATTAAGTCAAGGTCAAAATATCTACTAAATAATATTGTACCTATCAATAATATTATATGAAAATGAACTGCTATATTAAACTTCCTAAAATTTGGTAGATAAATATAGGTACTTATATTTTTGAATCACATAAGTATTTTAGGTCATTTGTCATTCAACAGATGGGACCGCGGTTTACAACTAATGTTTTATATTCCAAACTAAACAAAAACATAAAGTAGATAGGTACTCAGTAAAATTAATAAACAAAACCCAAAAACACGTTCGTAAAACATCAAAAACATAAAGCCAACCTTTCCGCAAAACGCTACAATCTAAAACAAAACATTCCTAAAGGTAACATATAGATACTTACTTTTTAATCATACATCTATACCTTTACACAACGCAAGATCAAAAGAAAATCAAGTTTCGATTAATCAAAAACAAAGCAAGTAAAACACCAAAGATTAACATAGCCAGATTAAAAAAAAAAACGTCAAAAAGGATCAAAATCATAAATCATCCTCATTATGTCCAAACCGGATAATTTTTTACCGAATAAAATGCTCAAAAAAGCATCAAAAGGCTATAGGGGTTCGCCATTTTGTGAGGGTACCGGTGATTAGGGCGGGAAAATGGGTAGGGTACGACCAATGAGCAACGCTATTTTGAAAAGGCGTTCTAATTTTGGACCAATGGTGAGCGAGGTTGATTTGCTCATGCGCTTTCGAGTCGATCGACTGATATACAGCTATAATACGGCAGTGTGGGCTTGGCCTTTGACGTGTGCAGACGTGCGTTACAAAAATTTTTAGTTGAAAAAAAAAATGACGAAGTGCCTGTGACAAACAAAAAAAATAGTGTAATATAAAATTGTAGTGTAAATTTGTGGGTTAACCCGTAGTGGTGGAGATTAACTGGTGCGTAGTAGACTGTTTGGTGTTAGTTTGCCTTCAGTGATGGTGATGGCCAGCGGCGGTGGTGGTGGACTGCTCCAGTCCCCACCGGAGATGATGCATCATCACAACATCATGGACACTTCGGCTCATGTCGAGATGATGCCTAGTGAGTTGTTTTATTGGTTAATTAATCCATATAGCTACATATTTTCGTTAATTCTGGTACAAGTCCTATAAAAATAAATAAATAAAAAAGTTACAATATAAAAAATATGACAAAAATATATCTATATAGAAAATAATTAAAATACAGTAGTTAAGTAGATAAAATTTAACAGTATTATTACGGAATAGAATTAGGCGTTCCTATGCTTTTTTCTGCTATTGTTTCTTTTTTGTCAACCAGTGATTTAAATAATTATTAAGATATAGTAAGTATTAAAGCATATTTAGGTATATGTTTTTACTCAGGTTAAACAGTAGGATAAAATCTATATGTTTTTTTAAATAAAATTTATTTGTATTATGAAAAAAAAATTAACTGTGTAAACAAACGACGAAACTCACGGATATAATAGCAATAATAACATATAATAGCATAGACAATATGGATAACACACGTTAGTTTTCAAAGACGTAAAAAAATAATTTTTAATAAAGAACAATAAAGCTAAAATTATCATAAATCATAAGCACATGCTTATAATACATTTTAATTGATTGTTATTTGACGCTGACAGTGGTTAATTAGTAGATATAACCTGCGAACTGATTCTCTTTCAATATTAAAATAGATAATATGTTATGTTTTACAACATAAAATAGCTATCGTTTTTCTAGGAATTCGGGGAAGGATTTATCCCGCTTTCTAGGTTTAGCCTACCATGATCTACAGCCACATCGTCGCTTAACATCACGCGAGATCCTGAGGGGCTATTGGCTAATTCTCACCCACTACGATTGATGGCAACTTCAATGTACATTGCTGCTTTTGTTACTTTACTCATATTAATAAGGAGGTTTAAGCACGTAATGTACGCAATTTTGTCTATGGATTCTAGTGTTTTACATGTCGTTTTGCGATAGCCTATAGGCCCCTCTGGTCAAAGGCTAACCTATAATAATTTATGTATAAAAAACGTCCTGTTATTTCATAGTCCACCATAGGTACTGTTGTTGTTCTATGGATATAAAGTATAAACCACATTTTTTTAGACAATCTTACTTCTTACTAATTTTATAAACGTGAAATTTTGTAAGAATGGATGTATGGATGTCAGGATGTTTGTTACTCTTTCACGCCTAAACGGGTGGACCGATTGAGTTGAAACTTTGCATAGAGATAGCTTAGACCTTGGAATAACACATAGGCTACATAAATATTGTGATTAAAACCGCTGGGCGCAGCTAGTTTCCTATATTCTACGCCACATTTTCTTTGTTCAAGACATAACAATGTGACTGAATAAAAAATAAAATAAAAACTGTTGAAATAGTGCCAGTTTATCTATAGTTTCGAAAACAAATCGTTAACATTTTTTAAGACTTTCCGCTTGTAACAGTTTGACAGAAAACCTTAATAACAGTCCGAATAATTGATAAACACTTTAATAAATAAAATTGGCACTTTTTCACAATTTTAAAATTTTGAAATGAAAACGACAAAATTCAACAACTCTAATAACTCAGTTTACAGTGAAACTGTACGAATTCGTTATAAAAACACTATGTGACATTGTGTCATAAGAGGCAATCATGATACCTATGGTGACATGAATTGCTCGTGTTGACTTTGTGTCATTACAAGGGAAATTAAAAAAAAACTTTTTAAAAACAAGCTGTTATTATTATTACCATCTAGCACCAAAGTATTCGTCAATACAAATCAAATGAACCCAAACTTGGTCGGGGTTGCGTCGTTTAGTTACGGAGTTCCTATAGCCACCATCCAGTTTCATCATCAGATCAGCTCGGTGTCAATAATATTGCATTGTCCTCCGATTTATACACGCATGCAAAACCGCCAATCGTAACACTTAGATTATAATATTATTGTGTTTTTATTTTTAAGTTTATTTTTGTATTCTGTGTTCGATAAAGTGTTAACTATCTATAAAAATTTCAGCTTAATCTGAAAATGGGAAGTGGGTCAAATTAAACATGCAAGATTCGATTACAGACAGACAGATAGACAACGGACAGGTAAATAAAAGCTTGTAAAAAAGTAGTTTTAACTCATATACTTACGTAACACATTATTATGTTAAATAATATTAAAGTTATTATATTCAATGAAAGGTAAGACCTGTAAACATAGTTAAGTTTTAAATAAATGAATATAAATAAGTAGTATCAAATTATTTATAAAAATGCCATACATACAAACTTTCGCCTTTACAATATAAGTGATATATATTTAAATATATAACTGATCTATATTTAAATCATCATCATCATCATCATCATCATCTCAGCCATTGGACGTCCACTGCTGAACATAGGCCTCCCCTTTGGACTTCCATATGTACCGGTTGGAAGCGACTTGCATCCAGCGTCTTCCGGCGACCTTTATAAGGTCGTCTGTCCACCTTGTGGGTGGACGTCCTACGCTTCGTTTACTAGTCCGTGGTCTCCATTCGAGCACTTTTCGACCCCATCGGCCATCCGCTCTGCGCGCTATGTGGCCTGCCCATTGCCACTTCAGCTTGCTAATCCGCCGGGCTATGTCGGGCTATATTTAAATGTTTTCATGTAATAGACCAAATGAATTCAATAAGGAGCATAGTTATTTTTATTAGATAATTTACTCGTGATTTATTAGACATCTGATGCTCTAATAAAATCCAATAATATAAAATTATACTAAAATTGATTCTTTTTCATTTTTATTATCTCATTAGTTCTAACATCAATAGATTCCCGTTAGCAAAACCGCTTAAAAATTCAATTATAATATATGTTTTTTAAATTAATTATTCTGTTTGCAACACATTTTGAGACATAAAAATTTTACGGGCACAAATATAGGTACCTATATTTATTATAACTAGTTCACGTTCGCAGCTTTGCTTCCATCAATAAATAGTTTTTTAACGAATGTCTGCGCCATAATATTTATCTCCGTGCCAAATTTCATCAATCTATTCAACGTTTGCACTTTGCGTTGATAGATTTAGTCAGTCAGTCATAGTCTCCTTTTTAACCGAATTAAAATAAGGAAATATATTTTTTTCATTCGTCTTAATTTTTTTTGTGTATTTTTACCGATTACTCGAAAAGGTTTGAACCGCTTTGAATATTTACCTATTTGAAACGACACACTTTAGACCTCATCATCATCATCATCATCATCATCAGCGCGTATTCGTCCACTGCTGGACATAGGCCTCTCCCAATACGCGCCACTGAGCCCGGTCCTCAGCTCATCACATCCAGTCTCACTCAATGTCACTTTAGACCTAATAATCCCATCAATTTTTTACAGAAATCGGTTTGATTTTGTTTTTGTTTTTCAATAAAGTGTTATCTGTCTTTTCTGGTGGACCTCAAAGTGTTTTCTATCTATCCATCTTTTCTGGTGGACCGCGGTACTTTTCGTGCAATGTACCTAAACTATTATAAGAACCTACCTATTTACTAGATGGTTTAGTTTTTCTAAAAAAAACGTGGCAATGGTGTATGAAAATAAATTCGCAATATACCTCTACAGGTAATGAATTAACGCATTTCGCCTCTGCCTATTGAAAGCGAGCATGTAATCGGTTTAATATTTATTTAAATTTACATGTATATGTATTTTATTTTCTATAAAGTAGATAAAAAGACTAGTTTAGAGATTATCTCTAAAAATGTTCAAAATAAAAAATGTATTTCAAACGCTGAATTATCTTTTTACAAATGTATTTAGATAATTTTGTATACTAAATATTATGTCTTAAGTCAATATGAATATATATTAAGAATATTATTTTCATATAAAATACCGGATTTTGAAACAAGCAAAATAGAAAGATGTTTTATATTGGTAGGTATTTTAAACCTGTCAAAGATTTTTGTTAAAAGATGAATTTTGTAAAAAGACATCGGCGTAGCGACAGTCACTTGTCTACTTCACTCATAATAATGCTAAAAGATGCTAAATATAAAAGTCGTTGCACTTGACTTTGTAACGGATATTCAAGTAATTTATTTTCAAAATTTTGTTTAAATTTGATAACGAGTGACTTGGACATGAATTTAATATAGTAAATAAGTGATTTAATTCTATACCTCTACATTTACGTACTGTTTTGCAATAAAAATTAAAACTGTAATATTATTGCCAATATCAGACAATACCACTGATGTGATAGACGTCCTCTTATTTATTAGAAAACTCACCATTAGACAGCCATGACAACGTGTTTGTCACTTACATAAATGTAAAAAAAAACCTATCATAAAATCTCTTCAAGTTTTACCCAAAAAGACATCAAAACTAATCAAATAAAATCAAAATCAATCCAATCTAACGTAAGTAACGCATAAATAAAGTCTGCAGGGGTCTCGATTGATTTATAAAACTAGGGGTCGTCTATACCCGGGACATTATGTCTGAGGGTCGCGCGTACCCGGCGCTGCATTATTTCTGCTAATGCAAGCGACTATTAGAGGGTTAGAAATTTATGGAATCTGCTTCTGCATGGGTATTTTGCGGCAAGTTAGTCATGAGACAAAGTGATGTAGATACATTACAAAAAATATGTGTGCCTATAATAAGAAATATAATACTTAGGTAGGTACAGATATTTACAGTGTGTTACCTATGTGTAGGTGTAGGTAGATTTGTGTGTGTGTGGGTGTGATATGTATGTGTATGTGTGATGGATATGTTGGTTGAAGGCCTCTTATAGCCCCTATAGATTTAGGGGCAACTTTTTCGCACCTATCATAAAAATATCGGTAAAGATTAAGATAACTGCTTTGATGTAATCGTAACTATAGAATATAGGTATTGCAATTATAAAAATATAAAATTTAATTAAGTAACATATTTTTTATCATAGAGATAACTAATTGAATTGTGTTTTGATAATGATAACAAATTTGTTGTTTTTAATTTAGATAAAAAGCTTGACCAAAAATCATAATTCAAATACTATGAAAAGTCGCAATTCATTAATATTAAAATATAATTGTGTACCTACTAGCTACGCGCAGCGGTTTTACCCACTATACCGTTTACTTGTAGCCTATGTGTTTTTTCAGGATGTAAGCTACCTATACCAAATTTCAGCTCAATCGGTCCACCCATTTAGGTGTGAAAGAGTAACAAACATGCAATACATCCATACATTCTTACAAAATTTCACGTTTTTTTTAAACGTTTTTTTAAAAACTCCAGGATGGCGGGACCAAGGTTTTTCCTGTGCCGCAGCTTTTCTGTTGAGGTACTAATTTTTTGATCGGAGGTACTAAATAGTACTAAATAGGTACTAAATATTGGTATAGGTTTCATGCGAATCCAAGACTTGGTCCCGTCATCTTTACGCTCGCTATAATATTAGTAAGAAAAAGGATATGTATAAACCTTACTTTTGAATCACTTCATCAATAAAAAATACATTCAAACTCAAACTCAAATTCATTTATTCAAATGGAGCAATTTTGCAAGTAAATTTTACATTTTATTTTAATATTCTACCGCTCATTCGCAAGGCACCTCTATGAGAAGAACGAGCAAAAAACTCATAGGGATTGTTTTTTTTAAATATGTATTTACAATGTTTATCTTGGTTACATAATTTATTTACAGGTGGTTGCAGAGGTTTCCAGGCATCTTTGTCTTCTATGTACCTATTTTAATACAAACTCTTTGATGTATTGCCTAATTTTATAATAGGCTTTCTTTTGTAATATGTCTTTAACAAATTAAAACATTAAAATCCGTTGCGCAGTTTTAAAAATCTACGCATACATATTATATTATGGACAGTTTATGGATGTAATGAGAAAAATTCCGCGAGCGTATAACTTGGTACCTTTTTTTTTTTTTTTTAATTTTCCAAAAGAACGCAAAACTCATCTCGCCACTTAGCAGTAAAACCTGGTAATTTCTCCTCAACAAAAGCTGCCCAGATAAGCTGACCAAACAAAACGCAGGCTTTAACTGAAATTCCTTCCATTAGGCATGCGCGTTTAGTGTTTGCCTCTTAGCACTGCGTTTTATTGCCTAGGGTTTACTGGTTGCTTGTAACTATGTGCAAGTTGATTTTAGGGAGTTACTTATTTTAAGTTGTATCTAAAAGGGCTGCTTAATTGTAAATATTTTTTTTTATGTAATTAGGCGGAAATCAGTAAAAATTGATGATTTCAAATCAATATGTACTACTGTTAATTCCGCACTATTATTATTTTAGAGCATATTTTTATTGATGATTGACCACATTGGGATTTTTCAAGTAACCTGAATATACCTACGTCAGATATTTTTCAGCGTGTACTTCTTATAAAAGCAAAACCACTCCACAACACAACACATAAACTACATAATAACCTACTTCTTTAATCACTCTCTATTAAAAAAAACTGCATCAAAATTCGTTGCGTAGTTTCAAAGATCTATGCATAGGTAAATGAACTGGATGCAAGGCTCTGCCTATTCCCAGTCCTCCGTCACAAAGACGATGCGGGAGTGCCGCCGGGTTGTTTCAGTGGGTATACCGTGCAGTCGCTCTGCACGGGGAGTCCCACATAACCTTCCCATACCCCCAGTGGGAGAGTATGCGTAATGCATTTTTCCCGGCGTAACCAAAACCAAAGAAAGCTTAGGTGTACATAGGAATTGACAGCAGGAAGCGACTTTTTGTTTTATATACTATGTAATGATGACAAAACTAGCAAATCAGGTGCTTGATGGTAAGCATCATAACATCAGAGACAGCGTCACCCAGTATTTTTACAAGTTTTTGTTTACTTTCACCTGTCTGTCGTCTGTCTGTCTGTAATCAAATCTTGCAAGTTTAATTTCATGTATAAATCGGATGACAATGCGATATTATTATGACATCGAGCTGATCTGATGACGGAGCTGTAAGGACATAGGAAATCCGTAATTAGGTAAACGACGCAACCCCATCGAGCTTGGGCTCATGTGATTCGTCTTGACGAGTACTTTGGTGCTGGATGGTAATAATAATAGTTTGTTTTTAAGTTTTCTTAATATTTCACTTGTTAAATTCTGATCTACACTGCGCCTGTCATCCTAAGACATATTAGTAGAATCTAATCATGCCCAGTAACGTCGCTGGTAACATTGCCCTTTAGTCCGGAACACAGTAATGCACGTTACTATAGCGAAGAAAATGCAACTTGTGAACCATTCCTTTTTCAAGTACCTAGGTAACAAAGATCGCAAAGGCTCATCCCTAACCAAGTGAGTCAGAGATAAGTCTCCAAAGGAATTTCGTGCATCATAATATTGCTGGGATTTCTTACAATGTAAGGATCATACTTATTGTCAATGTTTCTAATTGAAATTCTTACACGAGTTCCTACGTATTTGGCATTTTACCTGACCGCGCCAGGAGGGTTATGTTTTCGAGAGACTAATAGAACAAAAGTTAACAAAAAACTTGAGAGGTGTCAAGGGACACCCGGATGGAACGAAGTTCCTTTCGATTAATGAAAATATCTGGCTTGCTTTCTATAAGAGCGAGAGAGAGAGAGAGAGAGATAGAAACATGCGCACGCCGCACAGCTTACAATAGCTTACTATAGCAAAAAGTGTCGACAACTTTTCGTAAGAATTTTTTCCGTCTAGCCCCCTTTCACAACGCGCGATAAGGAACTTCGTTCCAAAAGACTATACTTATTAAGAGAGAGACATAAAGAATTTGTATAATGTAACACTTTTTTTCTAATGTGTTATTTATTAAAGTTTATTTTAATGTATTTATTTGTGTTCAATAAAGAGTTTTCTATTTAACTCTATAATATTCTTTGTATGACACTAATATTGTAAATGCGAAAGTTTATGAGTGAGTGTGTTTGTTCGTTACTTCTTCACGTCTAAACGGGTGGATCGATTAAGCTGAAATTTGGTATAGAGAAAACTTACACCCTGGAATTACTTGTGCGTTTTGTTTATTACTGTAAGCATATCAAGTGTCTGATTATAAATAAATAAATAACACATAAGCTGTAGTATAGCGTGTAAAGTAGTAAAGCTAGTAATAAAGCATAGTAATAAAGCGTAGTCATTAAGCTTTTTTGTAATCGTTTGGTATGCAATAAAGTATTATTCTATTCTATTCTAGTAATGTATTGTTGCTCAGCGAGCTATGGAGTGGGCTATGCTCGGCGTCTCTCTAAAGGATCGCATCAGAAATGAGGTGGTTCTCTAACCAGAGTTACCGACATAGCCGAAAGGATGAGCAAGTTGAAGTGGCAATGGGCTGGTCACATTTGCCGCAGAACCGATAACCGATGGGGTAGACGGGTTCTAGAGTGGAGACCGCGTCTCGGCAAACGTAGTGTAGGTCGTCCTTGGGCGAGATGGGGTGACGATATCCGGAAGGTCGCGGGGAGCGGGTGGAGGAGGAAGACGGAGGAACGAGTTGAGTGGCGTGCCATGGGGGAGGCCTATGTCCAGCAGTGGACGAACACAGACTGATGATGATGATGATGATGATGAATGTATAATTATTGCACGCTCTGCAGCCAGAATTGCTCGAAGTAGGTGTAATCCCAATGTTCTTTTTATTAACTTTTTTGAAATTATTCTTTTCGTTTTCCTTTTTCGATATCTACTAGAGTAGTAGAGTAGAGTGTTATAACAGAATTGTTATTTATCAAAGTGATTTAGTTTTTTAAGGAATGGAAAATATAAAATAAGTATTTAACAGAAATGAAGTAGATAAATATGTATAACGCTTTTTACAACAATTTGGACGCGTTGAAGTCTTTCCTTTACATTATTTCATCAGGAGAGCGTCTTGCTCGTCTTCTACTTCAATTTATTTAAATATTTTTTTTCTACAACCTTCCATAATGCCCAGCCTAGTGAGGGAGTCACAGGTTCTTACATAAATAACTCTAGCAATAATAAATATTGTTAAAATGTTAATGTATTGCATGTTTTTCTTTTAGTTAAATAAATATTTTTAATTTTTCAATATTTTAATTATAATAATCTATTTGACGGACAAAAACATTTTTAGTCAACATCCCCATTCTTTGGTCACAAAGGAGTACGATGGAAATTTAGTAAGACAACCTCTTATAGCTACGTCTGCTTGACGTAACAACTACGCAATCGATACGCAACTGCTAAATCCGCTAAAACACAAATAAACGCGTAAATTCATTGGAAATTTCTAATCAACCATTTTTAATTTGCACCTGAAACACAAACTAAATGTTCCTGATGTTCATAGGAGGGATCTGCAATTATAAAACGGTCGATACTTGTATAAATATAAGGTTGATATAATGTCAATCAATATTGTCAATAAATAACACAGATTGAGGCATAGTTGTAATATTGATTACGTCAGAGGTTATTGCCGGTAGTTATAACCGTTTTTACCAACAGTAAAAAGAGAGGTTATCTATTCGACATTTTCATACGTATTGAATACAAAAATCTATTAAATAATATTATTATCTAATTTTGTCCCTTAATAACTCTGAATTATTTATTTATATCTACCATTCAAATTTTAATTTACATAATATTATGTGTAACACTCCGTTAAAATTATAAGGCTCATTTTGGATTATTCTGGGACGATGTTCAGGAAAGCTACTTTGGCACATATTTTACTTTGCCACCACCACTTTTTCAACGAGTAAAACTGCCGAAAGTTTACCTGTATGAGATTAATTTTATATTTCACAACAATCAATTAATAATAGATAGATTAAAAGATCATTAAAAATATTAATATAATTAATGTAGATATTAATAGATAGATAGATCTATCAATATATTAAATTGCATCACAAAATATAATCTCTGATTTTCACATCCGTATCCAACAAGGAAACGAATGGTAATCAATTCCAAATTTAAATTAAATTATCTGTCAAATTCCTGCGCCCACGCGCGTCAGTTGTAAAAAGTTTGGTGTAAAAAGTTCGGTGTAAAAAAGTTCGGTGTAAAAAGGTAAAGTTTTATTAGAGTACCTATTAGTTGTAAATTGGTAATGCGGTGATGATAGATCAAGACACGTGCGAGGGATTACTATTGTTAACCGACTAAAAAAGGTGGTTTCTCAAATCAACCGAAATATAACATACAAGCTTGTGCTCGCGGCTTTGCCCCTTTCTTAGGTTATCTCTTCTGAGGTATATGTAGTAATATCTACCTGTCTGTATTCAAAATTTCAACTGAATCCGTGCAGCGGTTTGAGCTGTGCGTTAATAGATTAGTCAATCAGTCACTCATTCCTTTTATAAATTTAAATTAGATTAAAAAAATTAAAAGCAGATAATCCCTATATAGAAAATATATTAATGTAAATATTAACACATTTAACAAATTTAATCATAACGTAGTATATATACGTAAAATTAAAACAAAATCATTTTTTCTTTTCTGTTTGTGTGTCCCTATGTATAATTAAATATTTAAAATTATGCAACGGATCTTAATGCAATCTTTTTAAATATATAAATAGAAGAATTTAAGAGGAAGGTTTATATGTATACATGCATAAAAAAAACGATAATTTTCTATTAAGCGAGACGAAGTGCGCTTAATAGATAGAATACAATAGAATAGAATAGAAAAACAGTTTATTGCAAACCAAGATACGAGTACATAGGAAATAATTAGACTACAAAAATATACCTAAAATTAAAGGTAAACAATTGGCGGTCTTATCGCATAAAGCAATCTCAATAGTACATTATAAAAGCATACTATCTTTTTGCAACGAATTCGTCTTGTCTTCTTACAGAATCTTCATGCAGTTCCTTTTTCGTGCCGTTACCCAAAAATGTTAAATTTTTTTGTATGGAGGCCAGTGGTTGGCACCATAAACAAACGGCGGCTACCGACTTCGCACCCCCATAAACTATCCATGGTGGTCTGGCGTCTATAAAACTGTGACTCTATGGTCCAGACACGGTCAGTTTTGACTGATTCGAAAACAGATTTGACTGATAAAATAGAATAAGTTTATTTACATCAAATATGGAAGTAGTAGTAGAAATTTCTGGGCTGAAGAGTCTTAACATCTTATAACTCTTGAGTAAGCTGCGTTGGGGATATGCACCGAGATATTTTACATCATCATTGTGAAATCCAGCAGGGCTATTCACTTATCGGTTAAGGAACCGAACCGAATACCGAATTGTCAAAAATGTATCGAATGACGTGACATGACTTGTCAAGTTGTATCTACATAATACATCATCATCATTATCGTCATTTCATACATTTTTGACAATTCGGTATTCGGTTCGGTTCTTTCACGGATAAGTGAATAACCCTGCTGGTGGCACTATTGTGGCATATAAATCTCCGACTGCATCTTTACATTCCAACGAGTGCGATGTGGTCAAACGTAGGTTTGTTTTGTCTGATTTGTCTCTGACTCTGTTTGGTGTGATTGTCTCTGACAGTGTAACAAGGTTACCGCTGTTCTGTTGGAATTTAATCTTACTAATATTATAAACGTGAAAGTTTGTAAGAAAAGAATCCGCTGGGCGCAGCTAGTCATCAATATATTTTCTTACCGAACCCTTCATAATATGCCATACAGCTCAACTTAACCATTTTATTATCAAAGGTTAAAACATCGACCCCAGTTTAACGCAAGAGTGCGCATGTTATCAACACATTTACATACAAACTTACATACATACAAATGTTCAATTAGATAACAGTGTTGTCTTGCTTAGTGAAGTGGAAAGTTGGGCTTTTGTGAAAACATATTGGTAACTAGCTGCACCCAGCAGTTTTACCCGCTGTACAGTGTAATATGTTATTCCAGGGTCTAAGCAATCTCTATACCATCATCATCATCATCAGCCTATGTTCGTACACTGCTGGACATAGGCCTCCCCCATGGCACGCCACTCAAATCGGTCCTCCGTCTTTCTCCTCCAACCACTCCCAGCGACCCTCCGGATATCATCACCCCATTTCGCCCAAGGACGCCCCACACTACGTTTGCCGAGACGCGGTCTCCCCTCTATTACATTATTATCTCTATACCATATTTCAGCACAATCGATCCACCTGTTTAGGCGTGAAAGAGTAACAAACATACATCCAGACATCCTGACAACCAGTCATCCATACATTCTTACAAACTTTCACGTTTATAATATTAGTAAAATTATACTCCAACAGAACAGGTTACCCTGATACACTGTCAGAGACAAATCACAATTAGGAGATTTTTTTTAAATTTACTTTACCTGCTTTTATATAAAAAAATTGCATTCAAATCGGTTCACTCGTTTCAAAATGCCACATACAGAACGGTCAAACTAATAACTCTCCTCTTTTTATGTTTTAAAAATCTTAAAAAACCAGAACTTATGCGCATGCGTGGCGCTTAACATAACTATTTCTTTAATCATGTCGATTCCAAAGATAAAGAAAGCCGATATCTTTAAATATAATCTTAGATTTAATCACATAAAGAACACACCTTTAATTAATAGGTTCTTAATTAATTTGAATTTATTTTGGCTGCGGCATTTTAATGTTTTACCATATCCGTCTTTTGAATTTTGTTTTTTTTTTATGGTAGAAGAATAAAAAATTGTTTGTCACTGGCTGAATATTTTAATTTCATAAAATTCAATTTTTTTATTTAGGCAGTAAATATCGTATAGGTAAATGAGCCAATTTTTTATCAGGTGTGTTCAGAAGATGTTTTGATGATTAGTAAATGAAAATGCAACCTTTTTGACTACCATATTTTATTATCAAAAGAAACTAACATTCATATAACTTAACTACTTTGTCACACCAAAAATATAAAATTGGAAATTAATTTAACTGTCAAGTGGCAAAAATTCAAAATTAAAACTAAACTAACTAAATTATGCATCTGAATTTACCTTCTTAATTTTTTATGTTATTAAAAATCAAGTTTTTTAGTAGTAAATTTTAAAAAACTTGATATATTTTATATAAGATTAATTAATCATTTTGTACTAATTAGTGGTAATAAAATACAATATTTACTTATTTATTTCTTTTGAAGTAAAATGCCACAACATATGTATATATCTCGTATAAGGCTGGCGAATTTCTTCCTGTATTAAGCTCTAATTTTTTTTAAATTTTGAAACGCATTTTTCAAAAGGCACATTATTTTTCAAGTGTAAAATCTTAGCGCCTCGATTTCGGAAGTCGTAGATGCCTCGATAAGGGCGGCGCGATCAAAGAGACGTGCCTAATGTACAGCCTGCGGGATTAAGAGAACTTCGCTTTTTTCTTGTCTCTTTTTGTAGCTGTTTGAACGTAGTCTGCTTTGAATTTTTGGTTTAAACTGATTTTAGGAAATAATTACTAAAATATAGAGTAACTCTACCTAAACGTTATTTTTTTATTCAAAAGATGAAATGACTTTTGGCCCGATTGAGTGGTTTTCAAGGTATTGCTCTCGCTTATTAAAATTGTTTTTTTTTTCAACTTGTAGCAAATATGAAGCTTAATTCGGATATTTATTTAAATATTACTACGTTTTATTTAACATTCACAAAGATAAAACTTCTAAAAATATTCACATTCTATCCGAGACCGCCTCCACGCTAAAGAAATCGAAAGCAAACCAAAACAAGCGGCGACCGGTTAACGTACGGCCTCCTCTTATCTAAGGCGTAAATTCTGTCAATTACCAACTTGGAGAATCGAGAACCGAGCGACGGTTTTTGTAAAAAAAAAAAAAAATGTCGTGCCACTGGCGCCGGCCAAAGATAACGGAGGAGGTTAGACTTGGGACTTAAACCTCTTTGTTCGTTTTTCTTCGCTTTTATGGGTTAGGGATTATAGTTTTTAATCTGACGTTTATTGGAGGTTAATCAATTTTGGTTCAATTATTTTTTAACTACGAGACGTTGAATTTGGATTGCTTCAACCCCATACCTACATACCTACCCTTAATACTTTCTAGATATTATGGAAATTACTGGCTATATTTTATTTTAAAATAAAAAACCTTTAAAAACAATTCGATACTTTATGGAGTAGAGATTTGTAATTTTGTATTAAATCAACAGTCTAAAAATCATGTTACCATCAAAATATCTTGCAAAAGTTGAAAAATAACATAACACAATAACAAAATCGCACCATAAACAGGTAAACGGCAATTTAATATCAATTTTGACCACAAAACTCTAAATATTATCAAAAAACTATCCACCGTCCATCATTTGCAAAACAAAGTGGGCGACTTTGACAGCTGTCATATTAATTTGACATCTGTATTTCACTTTTTTCTTTTTTTTGGCCAGTGACAATGCTCATTTTTTGCGAAATTCCTTTGTGAGCGGTGACGAATCGTTCAAATATTTTGGTTATCTCCAAAAAGGTTTGATAAGCGTGGTGCCGTTTTTTGTTGTAAATAATGACAGGTGGGAAACACGTTTTTTTTTATTATGAAGATTAACACGTTAAGAATTTGTGAAAGTTAGTTAATTATTGTTTTACTTTAAACTGACATTATAGTATTTATTTACTAAATATTTGCCAATATTGAATTTGACTCAACTAATTTAAGAGATATATTTTTTAATGCATTTTATAATTTAATATTGTAGGTTATATACCTATATAATTATCGATTTACCTATATATACCTATACTAAGTACATGAAAATAAATAAAAATAAATACATAAACAAATATTTCAGGACATTTCACACAGCGCCACCAAACCCCAAGCTAAGCAACTTAATGCTTGTGTTATGGTGGTTAGGATAAATAGTTTCGTTTTCTAAATTACCTAGGTACTGATTATAAGAATTGATTTCTGCTTATATTCGATAAATAGATGAAATTTTGGAACTTTTGATTACCTACTGTAGAAGTGTTTGAAAAAAAAACAAAATTCTATAAATCCTGACCAGAATGTAGCATTTCCCTTTTTTTGTCAATAAACATAAGAAAAAGGCATATATATGCTACATCTACAAGATATTGATATAGCCTAAACACTTGAACTTATCCACTGACAGCCAAACCTACATGCCAAAAACTATTTTTTTCTCTAAAAGTTTAAATGCAAAAAATATCTTTATATTGTATCTAATCCTCTAAAATAGGACACCTCAACACTTACACACTTAACCTACTTAACAAAAACAGTACTTTTACTCTTCTCAAAGGACAAAAACAAAAAAAATCAGGCGCCGGACTTTGTCGCCACAGAATGTCGCGCCGTTGACATCCGGTGGAAAAAAAGAAAAAAGGTTTAATATAAAAAAAAGTTTTTTTCTCTGTGGGTCATCGGCCTAAAAAAACTGAACTAAATGTCCCCGTGGGTAATGATTTACTATTCTTCGCTTCTGTCCTGACGTTTTTAGACCTCGGAAGTGGTTTTTGTGAGAACGCGTGTCTCGACGCGCCTAATTTTTGAAATAAGTAGAACATTTATTTTTGCGAGCACTTCTTCAATGAGTTATGATGAACATTCTTAAATCATTAATAAGTGTTTTACTCACAACAGGTTACCCTATTTATTGTCAAAATCACATGTTATAGTTTGTATGGCCAATCTATATGTTGCAGTACAAGGCCTACAACGTCCTAACGATCATCTCTTCATAAACATAAATACTTTCTTAGATCAGATTTGAACCCAGGGAATGAGAAGACGTATACCCAGTAGTTAGATACGGGTGAGGAGATCTTCTTTTAGTGGTTCTCCACTACTGAAGGTCGGCAGTCATCTGCTCGAATTTCTCCTTGTCCTGGGCAAGCTTGAACAGATGTTCCACCTTCTTGATTCCGGTCTATTACCTGATATTGTGGAGCGACAGTTTCCGCCTTCCTACGCATCGTTTCCCTGAGATTTTACCCATTTATTTATTTTTATTTATTTATTAATACTTTATTGTAACACCACATGAAAAATTAAAAATTTACAACAGTAGTTAACAGACAAAACAAAGATGTTGCAACCGGCGGTCTTATCGCTAAAAGCGTTCCTTCCAGATAACCGTGCAGGAAGGGAGTAGCAGAAGGGAGTAATATGGCAGAAAATGGTGGTGAAGGATAAAATAAACAAACAGTATCCAAAATATATATAATAATATATATTATTATGTTTAAAAGTAGATACTAAATAGTATATATTATAAACAAAATATATAAATAAGTATAATAATCGTTTGCAGCAGTTGATAACGGTCATGTCTCAAAACATGACCTAGATATGAAACTTCTTAACACAATTCAGACAAGCCCCGGCTTTTCAAATCTAGTGAGGAGATAGGTAGATTGTATGATACATCAATCAGCATCTAAATTTCTTATTTACATACAAAGGGTAGGTACCTACTTATTAATATTTTTAAATTTTAATTTAAATTAAAAATTTAGCAATTGAATTGTGTCATGAGCTCCGTCGTGTCTCATTAAAAAAATAAGGTCAAACAATACCGCTTCGTTCCAATCATGAAAAATATTTGCTTTTTGACAAACACGGCGGGAAACGTGACTAGTCAATGTTAGTCAAACACATTCTACAATCGATTAGGTCTTGAACTCTGTCTGATTGGCTTGAATTTGTGATCTCACGATGTAAAGAAATATATTGAACTACATTATTTAATGTGAGGTTTTTTTTAAATTTAAATTTAAAAAAAAACCCTTCAACCTATCACCCTTAACCCTTTGACGACCATGGGGACATCCGTGTACCCAACACAAAAAATTAAAAATCTAAATAAATTCTTGGTCAATTTCAAATATTTTTTTGTTTTCTAAAATTTAAATGTCCATTTTAACCATTCATAGCTAGCAGCCCCATAAAAGTAGAATTATATTGTGTCTATAATCTATAAAAGATGACATATCTTTTGGTGCGAAAATGAAAAAGTTTTCTCAAGATTCACAAGATGTTAAAGTGAGAATCATAAATAAATTTCATGAAAAAACTATAGCCTGGTTAATGTTATATTTATATAAATTACTACACTATTAGATAATTTGATCCTAATAAAGCTATAAAGTCATAAATAAAAAGGGACAGTACTGTCCCTATGGTCGTGAAGGGATACTTTTTTTGGACGACGATATGAACAATATATTATGAAGTTATTCAAAAACCGAATAGTTACCAAGCAATATCAATAAAAGAAAAATAACTGATTTCAATAAAGTCATAAACCTCTAAAAATATCGTGTAATGAATAGAAACAGCCAACTGTAAAACGATATAGATTCTTAGGATAGCCTTAAGATAATAGTAGTAGTCATAAACTGCATTCTTGTATCATATAAAAAATCCGTGTGAATTCGGGTGAACTTTCTACCTGGGTGATTAACGGTACCTACACCGTTAGAGCCGTATATTGTACCCATGTGCAAAGCTTCTCTTACTGTCCCGTTAGGACAG
>OX382346.1:2500-190759 GCA_947507615.1 Hemithea aestivaria | reverse complement strand
GTTCTGTTGGAGTATCATCATCATCATCATCATCTCAGCCATTGGACATCCACTGCTGAACATAGGCCTCCCCTTTGGACTTCCATATGTACCGGTTGGAAGCGACCTGCATCCAGCGTCTTCCGGCGACCTTTATAAGGTCGTCTGTCCACCTAGTGGGTGGACGTCCTACGCTTCGTTTGCTAGTCCGTGGTCTCCACTCGAGCACTTTTCGACCCCATCGGCCATCCGCTCTACGCGCTATGTGGCCTGCCCATTGCCACTTCAGCTTGCTAATCCGCCGGGCTATGTCGGTGACTTTAGTTCGTCTACGGATTTCTTCATTTCTGATTCGATCTCGTAGAGAAACCCCGAGCATAGCCCTTTCCATAGCACGCTGGGCGACTTTGAGCTTCGAGATGAGGCCAATGGTGAAGGACCACGTTTCGGTGCCGTAAGTCATCACTGGTAACACACATTGATCAAAAACTTTCGTCTTGAGGCACTGAGGTATATCGGACGAAAAGACATTGCGTAGTTTCCCGAATGCTGCCCAACCGAGTTGGATTCGGCGGTTGACCTCTTTCTCGAAGTTGGACCTACCTAATTGGACTACTTGTCCTAGATAACTAGTAGTTCGCCGCGAACTGGGACCTCGCAGACCCAATTTCCCTCAAAATAGTTATATATACATGGGTAAAAGTTATAAGTATCTACGAAATATAAATGTATGGAAATTTTAACCTATAATATTCGTAAAAGAAAAGGAAATGCTAAAATTGAAAGTAATGTTAAAACTCAAAATACGTAACGGATATGGGTAAATCCTGAGATCGGGCGTATTTAAGTGATTTCCGTGGCAGATTTTAAATCAAAGTATTATTGCATTTTACATTTAAAACATCAAATTTCCCATAATTATAAGCACATCAATCAAATAGGCATCATTATAACTTGTTTTGTTCAGAAGATATTTAAATTTAAATTTTTGGTGCCACGGGAATCAATAAAGTGTGGCACGGGTGTCAAAATTAAAACTATTTAGTTTGAATTCTATGTTATTATTTAAATATTAACCTCTACATACTAATCATATAAAATAGAAATGATTAAAAACGGTGATCCAAACAGATATACACCAAACATAAAGTATTAAAAAGGTCTATATTGGCTCTCTATATAATAATCATGTAAACTAAATAAAATCAACGTATTGCAGTCTTAAACAATGTTAAAAATATTGAATATATAGTCCTAGAATATGAGATTAAGTTCTCAGTCACAGTCACTGACAGGATTCACTCCAGAAGCTGTCATCAGATTGTACATTTATCATTAGTTAGGTTAATCTGGACTGAAAGTTGCAGTCAGCCCATAGTTTCGTTTTATTTTTTCATCATACATCATCTCAGCCATAAGACGTCTACTGCTAAACATAAACCTCCCCTTTAGACCTCCATATATAACACCGGTGTTGGAAGCGACCTGCTTCAAGCGTCTTTCAGCGACCTAAATAAGGTCGTCTGCCACACTTGTGGGTAGACGTTCTACGCTGCGTTTGCTTGCCTGTAGTAGCCACTTGAACACTTTTCGACCCAATCAGCCATTCGCTCTACGTGCTATGTGGCCTGCCCATTACCACTTCAGCTTCCTGATCCGCGGAGATATGTCAGTGACTTTGGTTCATCTCCTCATTCCTGATTCGATCACGTAGAGAAACCCCGAGTATAGCCCTCTCCATAGCTCGCTGAGCGACTTTTTAATGTGGGGATATAATGGTGCCGCATAAGCCAGAGCGGCTGTCTACTATAGTACAATATAGAAAAATCTGATGTATACAATATAAAAAAAATATCTGAAATAATGAAATATAAAAATATAAACTGTCAAAATCACTTCCATACCTGCGGCTTTGCTGTATTTGGGTAAAAAGTGAAAGAATGCGCAAGAAAACTCAGGGGAAAATTGATCACCGTGGTAAAATGCCATGAGAATCAATACCATGGAAATCAAAATTGTATAGTTTTTTGTCAATATTTTTAAATACCATAATTATAGACCAAAATTAATAAAATATATGATAAACAATACCCTTTTCCTAACTGCACACCCTAGTCAAAAAACCGTAATGGATAAAAAAATATTTTTAAACATGGAAAAGGTAATCAATGATCTAGTGAACCAAAACCACGGTAATCAATTTCTCACCTTCGTAAATCCAGTTTATAACAACGAGAGGAGGAGCCTCTCTTCACTATGTTTAGAGCGCAATCGAAGTTAGCCAATAGCGTGCGTACAAGCTTCTAAGTATTGTGGTTTGTGAAATGTGGGTAGTTATGTCGCGCGCCATGGGAATCACTTTTTGTCCGGGGACAAACCTAAATTTGTTATTTTTTCTAAAACTACGCTGAGTACAGCCTTCGCGTATTTTTTTGATCATATAACAGTTCACCCTTTACAGCTTTGATCACAGGAATTAATTAAATTCCTTTTATAAATTAGTGTAAAAAATATATTTTGTTCCGAAAATGTGTAAGGGACAGCCCACGGTAATCAAATTTCAGGGCTTTTACATTTTTTTTTAGATACTTGCAGCTAAATATAACCTGATGTCTATCATGCAATAAGTAGATTAAACCTTAGACTAATAGGAAAAAAATACCTTTGGGTAGAATTTTTATGTTACGGGTAGTTTATTCCCCCAGACACGTAAAATTTTGACTCTCAGGAATCACCCATATACATTAAAAAAATCTCGTCGTGCAGCTCGTCGATCACATTTGCACTTTCCATCAGGTGGGATGTGATCAAACGTAGGCCTAATTATTGATTATTTTTTGAAATAAAAGACTTGTGGATGTACTTTACAAACAACAACTTTACAAAAAACGGATCCAGTACAACAATGCTTTCAGGATGCTTTTGAGCGCTGTCTTGATACTACAGAGCGTCAGGGATGTTTGCAGATGTTAGAGTGAATGATGGTTTTAATGGCATAATGATATGTAATAAACACATAAACAACAATCTCAATAAGTTTCTTGCTCGTTCTTCTCATAGATATGCTTTTCGAATGAGCAGTAGAGTCTCAAAATACTTAGATCTAAATAATTGTAAAATTAACTTTCAAAAGTGAAGCACTGATGAGGCCGAAGACGGTTTCATTTTTAGGTTTTTGCTTATATGCCAAACCGAGTGTAATGTGCCCAAACTCGACGGGTTTACTAATAGCCATTAAAGAGGTTTAGTAAACACCTCCTAGCTCCATCATCAGATCAGCTCAGTGGTACCAATTTATTGAACTGTCATCATATTTCTAGACATTTGGAAAGTTTCATTATGGTACGACAACCAGAAGTTGGTCAAATATTACTTATATAAGATTTTTTTACCGACTTTTATGGAAAACTAATTTCAGCATCTTAAAAATAGACCATGTTTGGAAGCTCATAGCTGGACAACGATTGGAGATAGATGAAAAGTGTTAAGGACGAAGTTGTAGAAAATTTTATGAGGTTTAATAATATAGTACAACAAAATATCGTATAATGCACAGTTTTTGACATATAAGCAAAAAACCTAAAAATGGAACCTTCTTTGCGAATTATCAAAATGTATGAAATGACGTCTTACGACGTATCGATTTTTGACAACTCGGTCTTTGGTTCGTTTCCTTGACGGATAACTGAATATCCCTGCAGTTCTCATAATATTACAATCGATAAAACATTGTAATTTGTATTCTCTATAACTCTACAACCCTTGCACCGATTTGGCTCATTTTTGGACATGAGAATTCTATTAGTTCGTACTACCTGTTTAAAAAGTTTTATCAAGACTGGATCATCGGTTTCATTGCAATAAAGCAATTTCTTTAACTCTTGAACCCTTCGACCGATTTGGCTCATGTTCGAACTTAAAAATTCTATGGATTTATATTACGCGTTTGCAAAGTTTCATCCAGATTGGACCATTGGTTCTCCAGTTATCGCGTAACAAACATACATACAAACATACACTTTGGCTAATATATTTGTGTCGCTTATAAAAAATGTGTGTATGTTAGAAAAAAAATTATCAGCGCTCCAGTTTTGAAATAATCGTCAGACCTATCGTAAAGACTTTAAGTCACCTATATCTCTGCAACCCTGGAACCTATTTAGCTAATTTTTTCACATGAATTATCCAATTAACCTTCTTAACTTGTGTGTAAAATTTCATTTAATTTGGATTAACCGTTTTCATGTAAACGTCGACCAAACTTAAGCACCAGAGGTCAAGCGTTAAACTGGTCCAAACGCAGGCATTTCGCGGCTTTCGACTCTAAGACCTCGCTTCGCTCGGTCGAATATATGAGTCCACAACTTCGAGTACCGATCCTTCAACAGATATTGGGGTGGGCACAACATTGGCATTTGACATAAGCTTCGTCTTGTCCATGTTCATTTTTAAGCCCACCCGTTGTGAAGCTCGGTTAAGGTCATCGAGCATCATACTGAGTTCCTCCATCGACTTTGCCATGACTACGATGTCGTCGGCAAACCGAAGGTGTTGGAGTATAAACCCCAATTATTATTACTAGTAGTTCGCCTCAAACTGGGACCTCGCGGCCCAATTTCCGTTAAACCTTAGACTTTAGACCTTAGACTTTTTTAAAAATATCCTAATACAAGAACTTTAACTTTAAGTCGAAAAAATACACCCGTTTATCCTTCAAAAAATGTTTTGACCCTCTGAATAAATCAATATTCATAGAGAACTTGCCGTTACCCTATGTTTATGAAATTTGGCATACCTTAACATATATTTTAAATAAGGGAAAAAATCTGAAAACTTTTAATCTACTATATAAAAATAAGTCGGGTTTTCCTTCCTGACGCTATAACTCCAGAACGCACGAACCGATTTCCACGGTTTTGCATTCGTTGGAAAGGTCTCGGGCTCCGTGAGGTTTATAGCAAAGAAAATTCAGGAAAAATTTCAACAGAAATTTAAAACGAAGCCATCTGGTGGCGAAACAGAGTTCGCCGGGATTGCTAGTTTTTAATAAAATTAATTCATTTAAAAATAGCGCTATTTAAAGAACGTAATCATCGAAGTTAAGCAATGTTATGCGTGTACGTATTTGGATGGGCGCGTACGTAGTGATCTCAACTATTTGCTGACTTTTTTGGAGAGAGCCACCAGTGGTCTGCGCTGCACTACGGTGTGCTCGTGCACCTTTATTGTTGAATGTGCCGGCACAAACTATTCTAAGTTTTAAAAAGTTTTGCAGATAGGCTACACAAATAATAATATATCTTACTGCCAGCGAAAAAGCTAATATGGCCAAGATGACATTGTGTATTTAATAATTAAAAAGGCTGCAGCCTTATTAAATGGTCTTATAATGGTCTTTTCAAAATACTGAACCATTTTAAAATTGCGACTTTCAACCTAACAAAATGTTACTGTCTTTTATGGGAGTGAATCGCAAATCTATAATGATCATCTCTAAATTATGAACCATTTTGAAATTGCGTCTATCAACCTAACAAAATGTTACTGTCTTTTATGGGAGTGAATCGCAAATCTATAATGATCATCTCTAAATTATGAACCATTTTGAAATTGTGTCTATCAACCTAACAAAATGTAAGTGTTTTTATAGAAATGAATCGCAAAACTATAACGGTCAACCCTAATTTCTGTACCAATTTGAAATTGCGATTATCTACCTTACATAATGTTTTTATCTTCTAAGAAAATGAATCGCAAATCTATAATGGTCAACTCTAATATCTGTACTAATTTGAAATTGCGTTTATCAACCTACCGAAATGCCCCATCTTCAACGACAGTGAATCGCAATTACATAACGGTCCGTACTATTCGAACTAATTTCAAACTGCGTTTATCTACCTACCAAAATGTTCCCATCTCCTAAGACAGTGAATCGCAATTATATCCCGGTTACATTATTAATAAAAGATTTAACTGCAACTCTTGGGCCGATTTGGCTCATTTCTGAACATGAGAATTCTTTGCGTTTGTACTACCCGTTCGCAAAGTTCCGTCAAGATTGGAACTTCGGTAACGTGGTAATCAAGGAATCTCTTTAACTCTAGAACCCTTCGACCGATTTGGCTCATGTTCGAACTTAAAAATTCTATGGATATGTACTACGCGTTTGCAAAGTTTCATCAAGATTGGACCATCGGTTTTCAAGTTATCGCGTAACAAACATACATACAAACATACACTTTTGATAAAATATTTAGGTAGGTTATAAAAAATGTTAATAGCTCAGAAAAAAAATTATCGGCGTACCAGTTTTGAAATTATCGTCAGACCTATCTTAAAGACTTTAAGTCACTTATATCTCTGCAATACTGAAGCCTATTTGGCTTTTTTTTTTACTATAAGTATTCTATTAACCTATTTAACTGGTGTGCAAAATTTCATTTAATTTGGACTAACCGTTTTCGAGTAAATGTCGATCAAACTTTAGCACCAGAGGTCAACCGTTAAACTGGTCAAAACGCAGGCTTTTCGCGGCTCTCGACTCTAAGACCTCGCTTCGCTCGGTCGATTATTATATTGTGATCAAAGCTACTCAGATTTAAGGCTCTTCTCTAGCGCACGACCCTCTCGGTCGCATGATATTATGACGAAATTAGAAAAAATCGTAAAAATCTCTTTTTGATTTTTTTTTCAAAGTATTGTAATGATGTAGGTATTCGTAGTTGTGTAGGTGACGTGTAGATTTTTGTAGATCCGTGTAGATTTTCTTTTTACCTATAAGAGATGTTTGTAAGAGTAAAATAATAATAGTCGTATAAAATCTGTATATAATTTTTATTCGTCAATTTACACAATTTGACATATTTTTATCACAGTTTATTTACATCTTCTTTCCAATTAGACCAATAAATTCATATATCAATCAAATGATTCCAACAGGCAAACAATTTAGAAACATTAAACTATAGAAACTTAATTACAATAGGCCCCCCACATTGGGTGATAGTGACTCGCTCGACGACATCGTCGCGACTTTCCAACGGCTTGCATAATTATTCTTTAGTCGCTGTCATCCAATGTGGGATCGGCCTTTCCCCCACATTATAGCCGTGTCCTCGCGTTCGTCTCTGCACGACTTAAGACTAACTATTACTATTTTTTTTAATTATGAAATTTTATTGAAGAAAAAAGGTTGAGTCGGCGAGGACACGACTAAAAATACTAGCATGTTAGTCTAAGTCCTAGTAGGTACAATAGCTGCAGTGTTGAGGGCTGTAAAGCCGCTCCCACACCTGGAACCGCTCCTCGAAGAGCTTCTCCCGCACCGAGTAGTCTCGGTCGATGCGCAGGTATTTACGCTCGCTGTGGGTGAACTTAGGCCACGAGTACGTCAGCTCCGGAGTAGAGGGGGTCGGGTTTGGGTCGCTGGAATAAACGTTATGGTGTTAAGTCATATGTGGCAAAAAAGACGATCCATGTGATCCTACCACCTGTACTGTTGTTTGGAGTAATAAGAAAAAAAAATAAGACTGCCAGTTGTAACACTTTGATAAGAAACATAATATGAAATAATATCTTAGATCAATCGGCAGATTATAGACAGGTTGTCCTTTAATTAAATAAATTGGTTATCAAAATCGGTTCACCCGTTTAAGAGCTTTGGACAGATACAGAGCGGTCAAACTTATGACACGTCTCTTTTTAAGTACCTTTAAGGGGTTCAAACAGTTAAATTATAAAAGTGATATTCTTACCCATTGGTAGCGAAGTTCAGCCACATGGCAGTCATCCTGTCAACTTGCTTGGAGTCCCGGGAGTCGGACGCGGGGATGAGCGGGAAGGACGCGTTGATGCTGAACAAGTAGATCAAGTCGTCGTGGTGCGCCGCGCCTGCAATCAGACATAATACCACTTACTGCATTTATAAACTGTTTATTAACATAACCGTTGTATTCAACTTGGGTATCTTCAAGACACGAGTGCAAGGTACTTTTCGAGGCATCTCAAATCTTACGTGTTTCATCATTTTTACGCACCATCAGGGTGTGTTTGTGACCTCGTCACGTGTCACGGCTGAACACACAGAGATGAAATATGGTTGTTAACACATAGTAATACCACATCCCTTTTCAACGAGTAAAACCGTTGGGCACAGCTAGTTATACAAAATAATTAAGTAGTGCTAATGTTTTTTTATGAATCGCACAAAATAGTCGTAGACTTAGTTGCAAAGAGACGATAATTAGTCCTTTGAACAGAATAAAGAAAAAGTCAAAAACAACATAAAGTAAGAAACAAAACAACAAAAAACTAATAAACGAGTATCTCACCAACAGGTTTCTTGGTAACAGGATCCTCGTAGTGGCTGCGGTTGCCGGTGTAGCCGAACTCATAGTAGTACAGCGGGGTGGGGGAGTACACCGACATCGCGTTCACCAGCCTAGAGAAGGGAGGAGAGAACATGCTTTAGTTTACATCCAACGAGGCAATGTTGCCAGCGTTCTGGACACGCTGACATCTGGGCAGCAAAGTGTTTGACAGTGGTTTGAGTTTCGAGCATGGAGATTTTTAATAGATTGGCGTGTGGCCGGTCTGTGGTTTAATGCAAGAGTTCTTTATCGCTGTAAGCACTAGCGCGTAAAATAGCTGTAGTAATGTCCCTTTTTTACATTGCATCTATGTAGAACTTTATACCTATAGGTAGCAAAAAGGTCAGCTCGGTATATTTGCGAGCACATTTAGCAATGACCGATATCGGCATCATCACTGGTGTTGCAGACGTCTAAAGGCGACGGTAACGGCTCATCATCAGGTCGGACGAGCCCGGTAAACTTCTGTAAACCTGTGGTTGTGGTGTGCTAACTTACGTGTGCACCCCAAATCCAATGATAGCGTCGCTATACAGCTTCCCGAGCCACTCGGCCGTGTGGGAGTCGTTCCTCAGCCGTCCATCGTCCCCGCCGCCGAGGTAGTTGAGTCTCAGCGAGTCTGCGGCGGCGGAGGAGGGCTCCTGCAGGTAGAAGGAGATGGGCGCGATGCGGCGCCACTCCGTGTCCATCGTGTGCGTCATCGTGGCGTTTGCTAGCACATCTGTGGGGAAGATTGTCAGATATTGTTATAGAGAACTCTTAATTAAAACTTGTAACACCAAAATAATTGAAATTTAATCAAGACTGTTAGAATATAATAGAAAACTCTTTATTGCACACACATACAATAATATAAGCTACGAAAAACACACACAACACAACAATATAAGTACAATAATAATAAGCCACGAAATAAGTATGTACAAAGGTCATAAAATAGTATGTCAGTAAGTATAGCATTCAATAAGTAGACGTTTTTAGTATGTAACGTTGTTATTTTTTTTCTCTATTTTGTTTTGGAATTAGACAAAGCTTATCCTGTCGACTGCTCCATTCGTCAATATTCAACATTCAGATTTTAACGAATTTTAGGTCAATCGGGATAACCATTCAGGTAAGAGCATCAAGGACATATCCAAGGTAAGAGTAACAAATACACACACATACACAAACTTCTAAAAAGTTATAATATTAGTGATTTAGGACACATTTTTTGTACTAGTAGACACAAAATCAACAAGGTAACCTACCGAAAGCCTTCCAGAAGAACTCGTCCTGCGTCTGGCTGACGATGTAAGGCACCGCGTTGACGCGGCCGTGCTTGATGGACTCCAACGGGTGCTCCGACAGGAACCGCTCCTGACCGTAGTCCTTCTCGATGATCGGGATCCAGATCAGCACTGGGTCGTAGCCGAAATCCTGTAAGAAGACATACATAAATGTGTCACTTGGTAACCCTGATACATCAGTATCAGGCCATCAGGTCTCTGCCATCAGCCAGAGATGAAGGAAAGAAAACATGGAAAGGAAACTAGTGATTGCTAAAAACCGTGTTAGCACCAAACAGTGTTAGCCCGAAATGGTGTTATGTCGGAAAATGTTATATACACAGAATAGTGTTAGAAGACCTTTTTCTATTAACTTCTTCTGATCTGATCTTCTAATTTTTATTTTTCTTTTTTTTACAATAATAATTTAAGTGCAGATATACGAGTACTTATTGCGTAGGTAGGTTTAAACAAAACAATTGGTGAAATACGTTATAGTTATAAGTACTTTACCTCTAAAGCACTCGAAAGATAGCCAATGCGATGATCATAATTATTCTTGGAGATTAATTATTTGGTTAGGCAAAAATCACTCACAAAGAATCCATCCAAAGAGTCTCCAAGCTCCTTAGAAGTCTTCCCCCTCAAGCAGTCTAAGATAGCCTGGCTGGAAGCAGTGGGGCAGTTCAGGAGGCGAGCCTGTCTCTCCGCCAGGTGGCGCTGGTGCTCCGGGAGGTGCACTTGCGAGATGGGGGAGCCGCTCATTGAGATGGCGCGATGGAATAATCCTGGGGAAGATACTAGTTGTAGGAAACTGGTAGAAACAATGTGTCACAGCCAGATCTTCATAAAAACACTACACAGAATTTTTTTATATGATCGCTTAAAACTTAGTTAATAGTCGTTGTAGTTGGGTCATGTTAGTCACATGCACCCTGACCGCTGACAAGACAGAAGGTGTCATCCAGGTCAACCTAGAAAAAGCGCCACCTTTTTTTAGGTCGACCTAGACGCGCATCAGACTGATCCGGGTGGCACAAGATAGAGATGGGTAGAGAAAGATTTTGCGTAGAAGTGGGGCAGTACAGACTAGAAAAAAACATATTATTTATAATGTTACCTTTAGACATAGGAGACACCATATGCAGCATCACGCTGAAGGATCCCGCGCTGTAGCCTGTGATGGTGACCAGCCCAGGGTTGCCCCCGAAGGCTGCGATGTTCCGCTGCACCCAGCGCAGCGCCGCCACCTGGTCCTTGAAGCCGTTGTTACCGGGGGCTAGCTGGTCTCCTGTGCTGAGGAAACCTGGGGGAAGAAGGTTTAATACTAGAAAATTAACGGAAGCTTTGAATAGAACTGATACGGAATTTAATTGTTTTTATGATAAAAGTGATAAGACCTAAATCAGGTGCCCAATGATATGCTCATGTCAGACATTCCGACTGGATGGCAGGAGCCATCCAGTGTCAGTGATTTAAATACAAAACTCAGTGTGGCGCTGCACTGCGCCTGTCACAACCAAAAACTCGTTAAATTGACCTGTGCGGGATCACATCATAAATGGGCAAAGAATACCTCAGTATAAGATGCCCAGCACCATTAAAAGAAGTCGCGACAGGGCCAGACGGAGATGGCACAAACTGAATTCCTTTTGTCCCAAGCACTTGAGGAATACAAGGAAAGAGCCTTCCTTCCTCGTTTTTAACCCAGGACTGGGTATAATAATGGATAAAATAACACACATGTACAAAATCCTCACCAAGAGAAGCGAGCCTGTAGTTGATAGTCACCAGCACTACATCTCTGTCGAGGAGGTAGTCCGGGCCGGCGACGTCGCTCCTGCCGGAGATGGAGTAGAACCCGCCCGCGTGCATGAAGATTATCACCGGGAGAGGCTTGCTGGGGGGAGATCATATCGTTAACATATTACTCTGGAAGACTGGACTTTATTTGGATTTTTATATCGGTTTATCTAAATCAAATCAAATGAAATGTTTATTTGCGAGAATACATTAAATAATACAATAGTTGTTACAAATTGCTTAAAATTAAATAGTAAATGTATTCAGCATGCAAACAGACGTGCAAATATTATATTATAGTACATAGCTAATTATTATTTATTTTATGATATTATTATCTTTAAATTCCAAAAAATCTTTAATAGTATAAAAACAGTTGCATATTCTAGATTTAAGACTTATTTAAAACCGCCATTCTTCCAGTGTTGAATATTGTCTCTCCCTGCACGGTTATTTGAAGAAGAAGTCAGAAGAGATCGCTACGCTCGTATCGTTTCTCATCATTCGCCTCACAAGTCTCGTGGCGAGAGCCTCAACGAGGCGTCTCGCGGGTCTGGAGCGGGTACTAAAGTTTCATTCAAAATGAAACAAATGACAAGCAAACTGACCTGATCTTCTCGGGAGCATAAACGTTGAGCCTCAAGCAGTCTTCGTCCACATAGTAGTCTCCTATAGTAGGCTGGGGACACGCGGGGCCGTCCTTCGTCGCGTCCACCTCGCCTTCGTAGGCCGAGATCGGCTGTGGAGGCTGCATAGGACAAATGTTTTTTAAAGCAATGAAGTAAGAAGAACAGCAAGACGCTCACCTGATGGCAAGAGTTAACGCTGCCCATTTTATAATCAGTTACCATCAGGAGAGACACTCTCTATATCAAAATAGAAGGACACAAACACACCAAAACTTTAAATAACATTTTTAAAAATCATTTTTGAAAAGCTCATTAACATTTTAATGCCACACTATCAAAGATAATTATTCCTTTTCAACGTCATCTCATGATCGCGCCACCACAACGTACCTGGAACCTCAAGTTCCCCGTGGGAGGAGCAGCATATCTGATCCCGCGGAACGCCTGTATAGGGCGACCTCGTCGCGTGTGCAGCCATGCTCCTCGGATCCTGCCGGCTGGGGTCGTGGCCACTGGTACCTCAGGATGAGATGGAGCTGGAAGTAACACCTCATTGTAATCGTGGAAGGTATTATAACTTGTTTTATTAGTGCATCAAGTGCTAGTGAAGCTATATGATCCTTGGATCCCACCGTTTGAAGGCACTCGAATAACATACTTATGATTTGAAGGACAGATTTTTGTGTTACGATAAATGGTAAATGATATGTCTATTGTTATTACTTGAATTCTCTTAATAAAAATGTATAAGTAAATCAAAGAGATCTACAGATGATATTGTCAAGTATAAAGATGAAATCTTTCTTAGGGCAGGTTCGCGGCAAAATAGGGCATTGTCCTTTAGTGCCCTTTCCCTGTAATTCTCTTAGTGCATCAACTGTCTGGGTAAAATATGTGTCATCTTTAACTTTAATTCTTGAAAAGTTCCTCGTATCTCCGATGTGTTCATAATATTGTTTATTGATAAGGATGAATAATAAGAGATAACCGAGCGGTATCTTGTTATTATTGGTAACAGGTCAAAAAACTGCGATTATGTTGATGCAATGTAAATAATAAACATATTACTCATACAGGTAATAAATTATATTATAGGTACTTCTACACGTTACACATAATTCTATTTGAAATCCTATATAGTACCAACTAGAATACTACATAATATATAATAATAATTAATATGCCCACAAATATTATCCCGAGAGTTTTATTAACTCAAGATCCTCGAATTGAAAAATTAAAAACTGTTTTTAAATAATCCATATCCATATCCATCCATACATATAATAAGAATGGAAATTTCTCCCCATTCATTGTGATCCTTTACTAAGGTGAACTGTGAAAATACGCATATGAACAAAACGACGCGAAAAAGTCGCTTGCGCGATCTAGATCGTAAAACATTTTGTCAATTTTTCCTAGGGAAACGTAAAATAAAATAATAAAATAAATAATAATCATTTATATCGGACACATCGCCCCTAATTTACATCAAAATTTCGAAGTAAAAGTAATAGAATATAAAGTAAATTCAATTCAAAAAAATCAAAAAGCAAAAAGTGCGACAAACTAAAAATACGCCATCTATCGATGTGGCCATAAACGAAAATTTACCAGAGTAGTTTTATTAGGCTTAATTTGTAAAAAGGTTATTACTTATGTGTGATAAAACGGCACAACCGAATTGTATGCAGTTTTCGCTAAAACGTTGCAAATTTCTCTAATTTGTAAATAGTATTGGTTTTATTTAAATCGGTTTTTAAATAAAAGAGTTATATCTATCTAAAGATTTACTTATCTATTATATAAAATCGTTCGTACACTTTTGTTCTATCAACGCACAGCCCAAACGGCTGGACGGATTGAGCTGAAATTTGGACAGCGTATTCGTAAGAAGATTTCATCGTGCAATAAGAAGCGATTTTTTAAAATTCCCTCAGGAACAGGAATTATTCCCGAAAAACGAATGTATGCAAATCCGTAACCGCTGAACCGATTAAGCCGAAATTTTGTAAAACGATAGTTGGGATTGTGATTAGAAACATCAAATAGTTTTTTTGTCAGAAATTTACTTTTTAGGGGGGTAAAGGGGGGTCGAAGTTTGTATGGAAAATTTAGAACCGCTGACCCTATTGAGCTGAAATTTGGTACAGAGATAGATTGAGTCCTAAAAAATTGAATGGTATACTTTTTATTCCAAAAATCAACCTCTAAGGCGGGATAAAGGAGGTCAAAGTTAGAATAGGAAATCGGTAACCGCTTCTTTGTTTAAGCTGAAATTTAAACCAGCGTGTTCTTTAGGTAACGAAGGCGACGTATAAAAAGGGATTTTTGCAAAATTCTTCCGGGAACGGGAATTATTCCCGAAAAACGTTTGTATGCAAATCCGTAACCGCTGAACCGATTAAGCTGAAATTTTGTAAAACGATTGTTTAGATTGTGTTTAGGAACATTAATTTTTTTTTTTTGACGAAAATTAACATTTAAGGGGGGGTAAAGGGGGGTCGAAATTTGTATGGAAAATTTAAAACCGCTGACCCTATTGAGCTGAAATTTGGTACAGAGGTAGATTGAGTCCTAAAAAATTGTATGGTATACTTTTTATTCCAAAAATCAACCTCTAAGGCGGGATAAAGGAGGTCAAACTTAGAATAGGAAATCGGTAACCGCTTCTTTGTTTAAGCTGAAATTTAAACCAGCGTGTTCTTTAGGTAACGAAGGCGACCTATAAAAAGGGATTTTTGCAAAATTCCTCCGGGAACGGGAATTATTCCCGAAAAATGTTTGTATGCAAATCCGTAACCGCTGAACCGATTGAGCTGAAATTTTGTAAAACGTTTGTTTAGATCGTGTTTAGGAACATTAATTTTTTTTTGACGAAAATTAACTTTTAAGGGGGGGTAAAGGGGGGTCGAAATTTGTATGGAAAATTTAAAACCGCTGACCCCATTGAGCTGAAATTTGGTACAGTGGGAGATTGAGTCCTAAAAAATGATATGGGATACTTTTTATCCCAGAAATCAACCTTGAAGGGGGAAGAGGGGGGGGGGGGGGGGTAGAAGTTTGAGTAGAAAATCAGTAACCGGCCATCTTTTAAAGCTCAAATTTGAACAGCGTATTTTTTATGTAACGTAGATGACCGATAAAAAGGGATTTTGCAAAATTTCCACGGGAATGGGAATTAATTCTAAAAAACGTTTGTATCCAAATCTGTAACCGCTGAACTGATTGAGCTGATATTTTGTAAAACGATTGTCTGAAGTGTGTAGGAACATTGAATAGTTTTTATGTCAGAAATTAACTTTTAAGGGGGGTAAAGGGGGGGTCAAAGTTTGTATGGGAAATTTAGAACCGCTGACCCTATTGAGCTTAAATTTGGTACAGCGGTAGATCTAATCCTAAAAAATGATATGCAATACTTTTTTCCCAGAAATCAACTTTTAAGGGAAAAAAGGGGGGTGCAAGTTTGTGTAAAAAATCGTTAGCCGCTTCTTTGTTTTTGCTGAAATTTGGACAGCGTGTTCTTAGTTACATAAACTAAGACGACCGATAAAAAGGGATTTTGTGAAATTCTTACAGGAACAGGAATTATTCCCAAAAAACTTTTGTGTGCAAATCCGTAACCGCTAAACCAATTAAGCTGAAATTTTGTAAAATGATGGTTTGAGTTTTGTTAAGGAAATTTTTAATAGTTTTTATATCAGAAATTAACTTATAAGGGGGGGTCAAAGTTTGTATGGGAAATTTAGAACCGCTGCGCTGATCCTATTCAGCTTAAATTAATTTAGTGCAGAGGTTGATTGAGTCCTAAAAAATGGGATACTTTTTATCCCAGAAATCTACATTAAAGAGGAGGAAAGGGGGGGGGGGGTGCAAGTTTGCGTAAGAAATCGTTAACCGCTTCTTTATTTGAGCTGAAATTTGGATAGCGTGTTTTTAGGTGGTTTTGGCGACTCACGAGAAGGGCTTTTGCTAAATTCCCACTGGAACGGCATTTATTTACAAAAAACAATTGTATGCAAATCCGTAACAACTAAACCGATTGAATCGAAATTTTGTAAATTCATGGTTTGAGTTGTGTTTAGGAACATTAAATATTTATTTTGACAGAAATTAATGGGAAATTTAGAACCGCTGACCCTATTGCGCTTAAATTTGATACAAAGGTAGATTAAGTCTTAAAAAAAGATATGGGATACTTTTTATCCCAGAAATCAACCTTTGAGGGGAGGAAAGAGGGATCCAGTTTGTGCAGGAAAGGTAACCGCTTCTTCGTTTTAGCTAAAATTTGGACAACGTATTCTTTATGTAACGTAGGCGACCGATAAGAAGGGATTTTGTGAAATTCTCACCAGAACAGGAATTTTTTCACAAAAACGTTTGCATGGAAATTAGTAACCGCTGAACCGAAAATGAGCTGATATTTTGTTAAGTTCTGTTAATGAATAGTTTTTTTTATGTCAGAAATTAACTTTAAGTAGACTAAGTATTAAAGGAGGGGGAAGGAGGATCAGAGATTTAATGGGAATTCAGGAACCATGGAATTGATTTGAGTCGCGGGAAGGATGGTGTGAGAAATTAGTAACGAATAATAATTTAGCTGAGGTACATTACAGTAGAGATAAGTTAAAGAGTTACCGGGAAAGGACCACAAATAGTTTTAATTCCTGAAAAGAGGCGTGAAAATTTATGAAGGCGATAAACTACCGCTCAACTGAGATAATTTGACCTCTGGGAAAGGACATAGGATTGGTTTCTACGGTAGCGAACAAAACTGCATAGAAATACCCAACCCGATATTCTTCGCTACCCACAGCGGGAGCAAATAATATATAGCCATGCCTTATTTTACGCTTACAAAGTCACGGGGATGGAAATACTATCATAGTGAACATAGCAGCACCAAATTCGCTTTATTAATTGACTCTCACGCGCAACGAAGTGCGCGCGGGTCAGCTAGTATAAAATATGTGCCTACTAGGACGATATGTCTGGGAAGTATAATACTGGGAGATATTGTTATAAATTTTCAAAATGGCTAAGTATCATAATACATAGTATATCTATTACTTTATGGCGTTGCGCTGACTTAAATAATTTTGATGTAAAAACTCAAAATAAAGCCGTCGTGCAAATCTTTGTTCTGCATAATATGCAGAAGAGACATATTATGTCAACATAAAATAATGAATTCATAGGGCAATGATATAGGATAATAAATATATAGGTAAAGTCCAAGATACCTGGTGCATCATGGAGATGTTCCTGGTGGTCCCTACGGTGATGGTAGCCGCCGTGACAGACAGACACACAGACAAGTACAACACACAACACTCCGTTCATGTTGTTATCGGCAGACTGACCGACAATATTACTGCCAGCTTTATATATGGAGCGCTGTTTACTAACACTGCGGGTTATTCCCGGCGAGATTTCTGAATTACATTTTCCTCAAAAATGGCTTGATATATGAAATGTTGCAGAAAAGTAAAATTATAATCATATTTATCCTGATATGGTGAATTGTTACCGTTATTATGATGAACTCTTAAATAAAAAAAAATTGTAGAACTTAAAAGACAGATTTTCAAAAAGTAAATAGGTATTCATCGTCCCCGTAAACTCGGAAATAACGAAAAAAAATTTAATAATTTTATTATTTAGTCGGTCGATGGATATCTGCGTTCTTAGCTGGAACATTATTTATAAGGAAACTACCATTCCTAGGCTACCTTAGTAAAACCTAAGCATAGGCATTAGGCATTCTTGGTATACCTACCTACATACTCGGATAGGAAATATTTGTGCTAAATAACTTACTGCTGATAAACTATAATGAGCGATGAGTACAGATAACTAGTAGTTCGCCGCGAACTGGGACCTCGCAGACCCAATTTCCCTCAAAATAGGTATACATGGGTAAAAGTTATAAGTATCTACGAAATATAAATGTATGGAAACTTTAACCTATAATATTCGTAAAAGGAAAGGAAAATGCCAAAATTGAAAGTAATGTTAAAACTCATAATACGTAACGGATATATGTACATTAAAAAAATCTTTATCTCTGTGACTATTTTATTGTTGTGATCAAAATTTCAATACTAATAAAATATGAAAGGTTATGTGTGTATTCACTTGCAGAAAATAATAGAATAAAATAATAAATATTACTATAGTTTTAAAAAAATTCTCAAAAAATCTTCATAGTTTGTAGCACTTGTTTACGAAGAAGTTGCCGATGCAGTGGACATTAGATGAATATAAATTGGAAAAAAATATCTAGCTTTACTTGTGTTATATAGCAAATTTACAACAGTTATTATATTGATATTGTAGCTAATTCTATAACATTTTTGTCGTAGCAGCCGATGATGACTTAGACTTGGAGCGAGAACGCAGAGCTATGACAGTCACGCGTATCATCTAGGCTCGCAGGTTTTCAAGATGTATCTACAGCTACTGAGCAAGACAAAGTGTCCTTGTTCAAGGCATTATCAGACTTTTTAAACGTGCAGCTCGTCGATCACATTTGCACTTTCCATCAAGTGGGATGTGATCGACGTAGGCCTAATTATTAATTATTTTTTTAAACAAAAGACTTGTGGATGAACTTTACAAACTACAACTTTACAAAAAACGGATCCAGTACAACAATGCTTTCAGGATGCTTTTGGCGCTGTCTCGATACTACAGAGCGTCAGGGATGTTTGCAGATGTTAGAGTGAATGATGGTTTTAATGGCATAATGATATGTGATAAATACATAAATAACAATCCCAATAAGTTTCTTGCTCGTTCTTCTCATAGATATGCTTTTCGAACGAACAGTAGAGTCTGAAAATACTTAGATCTAAATAATTGTAAAATTTACTTTTAAAAGTGAAACACTGTATCCTATAGTCCAGTAAAAGAAGAAATGTGGATCGAAAAGTCGAAAGCAGAAAAACTAACTTAGGAACTTTGTTTGGACTATTCAGAACATAAACATACTAAAAGTCTCCACCCCTCCGTAGTGAGCCCGAGGGGGCGAGGCCGAAGAAGTTTCCATTTTTAGGTTTTTTGCTTATGCCAATTCGAGTGTAATGTGCCCAAACTCGACGGGTTTACTAATAGCCATTGAAGAGGTTCAGTAAACACCTCCTGGCTCCATCATCAGATCAGCTCAGTGGTACCAAATTATTGAACTGTCATCATATTTCTAGACATTTGCAAAGTTTCATTATGGTACGACAACCAGAAGTTGGTTAAATATTACTTATATGATATTTTTTTACCGACTTTGTATGTAAAACTAATTTCAGCATCTTAAAAATAGACCATGTTTGGAAGCTCATAGCTGGACTACGATTGGATATAGATAAAAAGTGTTAAAGCCAAAGTTGTAGGAAATTTTAAAGCTTCTATAATGTAGTACAACAAAATATCGTACTATGCCCAGTTTTTGACATATAGGCAAAAAACCTAAAAATGGGACCTTCTTCGGCCCCCCCACCCCTCAGAATCACCTCGGAGGGGTGGGGGGACTTTTAGTATGTTAATCTCCTGAATAGTCCAAATAAAGTTCCTAAGTTAGTTTTTCTGCTTTCGACTTTTCGATCCAGATGCCTCTTTTGGGCACTCATTGACTGGACTACTATTTGAATAAAAAAATGGGTTTAAGTTTCACCCGCACGATCATTTAAATTCATAATATTTTGAGTAAGTCAACATGGCTATTCACTTATCCGTTAGGGAACCGAACCTAGGACCGAATTATCAAAAATGTATGAAATGACGTATTACGTCGTATCGATTTTTGACAATTCGGTCTTTGGTTCGGTTCCCTGACGGATAACTGAATATCCCTGCAGTTCTCATAATATTATAATCGACAAACATTGTAATTTTGTATTCTCTATAACTCTACAACCCTTGCACCGATTTGGCTCATTTTTGGACGTGAGAATTCTTTTAGTTTGTACTACCTGTTTAAAAAGATTTTATCAAGACTGGATCATCGGTTTCATTGTAATACAGCAATCTCTTTAACTCTTGAACCCTTCGACCGATTTGGCTCATGTTCGAACTTAAAAATTCTATGGATTTATATTACGCGTTTGCAAAGTTTCATGCAGATTGGACCATTGGTTTTCCAGTTATCGCGTAACAAACATACATACAAACATACACTTTGGCTAATATGTTTGTGTCGCTTATAAAAAATGTGTATATGTTAGAAAAAAAATTATCAGCGCTCCAGTTTTGAAATAATCGTCAGACCTATCGTAAAGACTTTAAGTCACCTATATCTCTGCAACCCTGGAACCTATTTAGCTAATTTTTTCATTTAAATTATCCAATTAACCTTCTTAACTTGTGTGTAAAATTTCATTTAATTTGGATTAACCGTTTTCAAGTAAACGTCGACCAAACTTAAGCACCAGAGGTCAAGCGTTAAACTGGTCCAAAGACAGGCATTTCGCGGCTTTCGACTCTAAGACCTCGCTTCGCTCGGTCGATTATAATCTTTTAAAGGTATATTATAAAAGGAAGCGTGACTGACTGACTGACTGTCAACTGTCAACAGCTAGAATAATACACAAACATAGTTATTATGTTTAAGACATCCGCTACTAGCGCATGTAGTGTACCTATACCTTAACTCCTACTATTGTATACTTAACCGAACTTACTATGTTCGGCCAGAGTAGATTCTTAACAGTCTTCCAGTGTTTTTCTTGCATTCTTCTTTCTATTGTTAGGGAGTTAGTTACCCTTTTTGACAACTCACACACTGACAATAGAAGTTGCAAATAAGAGTTGATTAGTCTTAGATGACAGATGGCCGTGTGTTGTGTGCTTAGAGGTAATCTTTGTGACGCATTATCGTGTAGACATTTGTGGGGGAGCCTAAATTTGATAAAAAGCAATACAACGTGAGCCCCTTGCTATGAAATAAGAATAGGATTTCCGAGAGCTTGAGAATCTGCCCCTCGGTATCTACCAGGTACACGGTAGCTACCAGCCAACATTTGCCACATTGAGATTGCAGTAATAAAATATCCAGATCGTAATAAATATCCATAGCGGTAGGCGGTAGCTAATGTAGCCCAGGTTTGAACAGGCCTTACATTTTTAGCCTGCTTCATTAATGATAATTGAGGTTAGAGGTTTATAATCGTTACCCTACCTTATGCACTGCCTGAGTCAAATCATAAATTCAAGGTTTTGTGGCCAACCTATATGTTGCAGTTTCAGGTCATCGAGATTACTACAGGGCCTGCAACATGACCTAACGACTGCTTCATACGAGTAGATATCTTATTAGGAAACAGTCGGAATACAAAAATACATATGCCATACAAAGATTCGAAACCTGGTCTTCCTGATTAGGGATGAAAAAAGCCGGCAATGTTCCCAGTTGCTTAGAAACTTTGGGTATATTGCCGCCATTTGTATGAGAATATTTCAAATAGTCGCCATACCAACTTCAGGAATATTTCCGGCAATTTTCCTCCCTACCCGGACGTGCGAGCACCAGGCCACAGACGCTGTATGTAGGCGACAAGCCAAATTTGACGCGAATCGGTCGAGCTTCACGGCATATAATGTGGAGCGGACAAACGAGGCGAGACGTCTTGTGCCTTCTACGGTCCTACCTCTTACCACCGCCACGAGTAGGGATCGTGTAGAGCTGCTGTTACCGCTTCAATTGATCATTGTTAAGTACAATTCTTTGAGTTTTCGGTTTTCACAAATATATAATGCTTAGAAAGTTCGTGCTTCTTAAATTATAATTATTATTTTGATCTAGGACATTAAAAAAATCTACACGAGTTTCTTGACTGCTCTTATCATTGAGAAATATTTTCGAATTTGGAGTATAAATAACTTCGTAGTACGTTCTGTAGTTATATTTAAAAAAGTAATTTCATCAGAAATTATTACAATTTTGTTTTATTCAAACAACAAAATATGTAGGGTATATGTAGGTATTTAGGATATAATCTGCAATTTTAAGCTATTGTGCCGACATAATTTTAATAATAGCCCAATTATTTATTCGTAGGACCATTCCATACTATAGCGGTAGTTACACCTTTCTATTTCTTATTTTCATCCCATGTATGCGAAATATTTCTCCAAATCATTTTATTTAATGAACCCGAGGCACGCGTCACGCGACTCACACACTCGACGCTTCATTTACCGTTTTACTATCGACATAGTATATATTCCTAATAAAGTAATATTGACTGTTTGTTATGACAAAAATTATAATATGTTCAATATAGTAGAGTCCCTACTACTAATTTCATTATTATTCGGTCTCTATATCGTCCCACCACAAGGTAGTTTTTTTTTCTCATTATATACGTATAGGTAAGCGCAAGTAACAATTTCGCGTGATGCGAAGTTGGTAGCAGACTAAATTTGGAAGGTCGGATAAATCCCTTCTCTTTTGGGTGGCGATTAGAGACTTTTACATTTATTATTGCTACATACGAAGTTCATAGCAAGAACTTAATATAGCAATTTTTTGTATAGATAACGCCGGGAGTACAACTAGTTAAAGCCGCCAGCTTAGTCGCAGCAAGTCACGAGCAGCTCTATATGATGTCCTTTCACCGACACCCGGTCCCGTTCGCTCACTAGAAACCGACGCGAGCGCGATACAGACGCACTTTTACTAATTATTTATATTTCATTTTAATTTAAATTCCATTTATATTTAATTTAAATTTCATTTAATTTTATTTGATTTAATTTATATTTGATTAAAAAGCAGTTATATCTGATGGTCAAGTGAGTGCATTAACAGTGCGTGAACATCAGTTGTGTTGCAATGGCGCGGTTTATACTTCTCTCTTTGGTGAGTGGGCATTTTTTATGGAAAATGTTATGCATAGTAGGTATTATACCTCTCCTTAAATTTCTATAGATTCAATAAATATTTTATAAGGAATTTATCCCGCCTTCTAAGTTTATTCAACTACCATCTACAGCCGCATCGTCATGCAAAATTGTGGTCAAAGGCCTATAAAATAAAACATTAAAGTGGAGCGTGATTCACTGACAGTGATAGGACTAGGACAAACTCAGTTCAGTTGAAAATTAAAATTGCTAAATTAATATATAAATATAAAAAAATATTAATAGATACCTATTAATTCGTACACTTTTTATATAGTTTCTTCGTCTCTCGTAATCTTTGAATTTTGAGAATTGAGAAAGCACTGAAAGTAAAAGCGCCAAAAGTTAAATTTAAAATAGTTCTAAGTATTTTATGGAATCTTTCTGAAATTTGACTTGGTTTTACTTCATTTTATTCTACTGCAGAGCAGATATTTAAAACAAAAACTTGCCAAAGTACCTATGACCTATACTCGTATAATCAAACCAAAGGTCTCGTAACAGCAGCCCACACATTTAGTAGTTCCGACATAAACTAGTAACAAACCCTAAGTACATTGTTACTAAATATTTCACAATTATTATAGGTACATGTCTACCTTTTTGCAAATAAATAATTTTTGTATTTGTATTTGAAAACTTTCTTACGAACAATGTAGATATAGTTCCTGTTAACTAGTGTCCGACCGAAATTTCGGTTTCGGTTTCGGCCGAGTTTCGGCCAAAAATCGAGTTTCGGCGAAAGTTTCGGTTTCGGCCAAAATTGGCCGAAACTTTTGCCGAAACCGAAACTCCCTTCGGAAGTTGTCGTGCACGCTCGCCTAGCTTCGTTTCTCGCGACAACGCTTTGGCGGACGACTAATAATTGTAATATAGGTTTGTTAATTTTTAATGTGTGATTTGTTAATATTATCTTTGTTGAGACTGGAACTAAGCGTGTAATAGCAATTTTAGTAATTATTATTTTTATATAGAGGTACCTAAAAGAGATTGATGATTCTTCTAAGTACAAATAGGTACAAACCAAAGTATTAATAAGTAAGATTTCAAAATACTAATACTTAGTTTTTTTACCCGTATGTCCCCGAGCGACTCAATCGTGCCGCACCTGCGCATGCGAATTTGAACCGCATTTTTAAGAAGCTAGAAATAATAGATGTCTATTTTGATTTGAACTGGAAGTTTTTCCTGGATCAAGGGGTTAATGAAACAGTAACAATTAGTGTTTTGATTATAATTGATAACTGATAAACATTTTGCTATAAGAACTTAATTTAAATAAATAGGCCAAGCACTATTCAGACTACGCGCAATGTAGGCTTTTAGTTCCGTAGAACTGGCTGAATCGTATATCTACTGCCTTAATTTTCATCAACGATATCTTTAAAACTTATTAAACTATCTTAACAGCTATGGTTTTTCTGAAAAGTTCATGGTTGAAACTATATTCGTGATTTTTGACAGTGTTTGAAAGCCAGTAGTTTAGATTTTAGAGGGCGGGGGGACGTCCAAAAAAAATTAAACTTGAATATCTTTCAAATGTATCATTAAATCGAAAAATTTCCTTAGATATTTATGTCCTTCATTAAAATACCTATTCAACAATACCCCAATTGATGGGATCAGCCAGAAAAAATATCATCGCCATTTTACAAGTTTGGGAGGTACCCTAAATTAATTGATTTAAATTAATTTTTGTAACCGTTCTCTTACCCTAATCATTGCCCTCCTCTGTGCATAATTACAGTTTTCTAGGACTTATAGTTTCTCCGTAAAGCCGCGGACAGACGGACGGACAGACAAAGCGAAACTATAAGGCTTCCTTGTTTACCACGGAAGCCTAATTTTTTTTAAATATTATTGTTATATTTTTTATATTACAACTGATGCAACAAACTTAATATTATGCTGTGCTTCCATTTTATGTCCTAATTAATGCAGAATAATGGGTAAAATGCACCAAATTTCAGTATTTTAAAGATTTTTTTACTTGACCACGTGAGTTTCGGTTTCGGCCGAAACTAAAGCCTCGGCCGAACATTCGGTTTCGGTTTCGGTTTCGGCCGTAAAACCAGTTTCGGTCGGACTCTACTGTTAACACAGAATGTATTACAAATGACGATAATAAAATCAGTAACGGTCGAGCATCGAGCGCTAGAAAGCAGAACAGGCCCACGCAGCTATCTATATAAAACGACGATTGCAGTGAAAACTGACAAACAATACAAAAATTGTTCGCGATTTAACGTAACTGGGGTAATTTGACTATTGTTTGAATTTTGTTACATTAAGGCCTGTTCAAAACATAGCTCTATATGCTAACGAAGACAGTAGAGAATGTCGCCCAGGTTTCTACAGGCCTTTATTACAGTGATACCCATAATAAGAAAGTACCCTACCTATTTAGTTGTACGTTGAAGATACTCAAGTTGTATTACTCGGGAAACACGTATGACGAGAATGTGTTCCAAATGAGACCATTCTTATTAAAAAAGTTGAACTTCATGGACAAATATTTCTGACCCTATTCATATAATCGTACTCGTGTTAAACTGACCGATCAGCTGATCCACTCACTCGCTGATCCACTTTAAAAGTGGATCTAGTCGTGAATCACGAAATATTTCTGTAATAATATGAGGCAGTATTCAATGGATCTACACAGATAAGACATAATAATAAAAGTTATCGTAAATTTATTTCGCTTGTCAATACATAATATTACAATAAATATAATAAATTCCAAATTACTAGGCAACCAAGTCACATACATAAGTATCCGTATCGAAACCATCTCATTGAATCTGAGGCATGCGACCAGCACATAAATAGCTGCAGAACACCGGTTGATTATATACGATCAGCAAAAGGACCGTTGCATGGTTCTAATTTCACTAAGCAGCACCGTCAACAGTCCATGCCTTGAGTCTAGAGTTAAATAAAAAGTTAACATTTATATGTATTTTCATGGATTACTCGTATACGCCTGGATCGGTTTAGATTTTTGTTATCCTGTTTGTTTTGGATATCCTTTCCAGACAGTCCCATTTAAATGTTGTCGATATTGGTCAAGCGGTTTTGAAGTTATGAATAAAACGTGAGTGTCCCCCTCGCTTATTGAAAGCTAGAATTTTTAGATTCACGTTCTATCAAAAACTGCGACGATAAAAAGGTATGCTGATATAGAACTAAATAAACGCAAAATTGACTAGAAAATGCATTAATTCGAATAAAATCTTCTGCAAATAATCTAAATACATAAAAGGAATGAGTGATTGACTGACTGATCTATCAACGCATAGCCCAAACCACTGAACAGATTTGGTTGAAATTTGGAATACAGATAGTTTTTAGGACGTAGACTTCCGCTAAGAAAGGTAGTTGCCACGCGGGCAAAGCTGCGAGCATAAGCTAGTTATTACTATAATTGTATTGCTATTGTATTGTGTATTGCTCTTAAAGTAGAATTAACACTAAATTTAATGCTATTTAAAAATGTCCACAACGTAACGCCTAATTCCATTGATTAATTGAAATGTTCAATTAATGCGTACCTTCTGTACAGTGGTATTGCTGGTACCGATACCGTTTCAGTGGCCTCTAGCACGGTCTTGCACGGGGGAGCACGGAGGCGGCACGCAGCCGTTACCGCATGAATATTGCATGACGCTGGCACTCACTTGTCACTGCATTCCATACTATACACCTAATATTACACTTTAACTGATTAATTTGTACGATTCTTAAAACTATAGTGAATGTCCTCCATAAAACAAGTGAATAAAATTAAAATTTTTAAAAACCCCAACGCAATATGTAATTCACCATTTTGTGGTGGCGGCCATCTTGGACCGATTTCCACCAAACATGGTTAAGAACACTCTCGACTAACTCTAACTCTCCTTTCAAACAAAAAAAACTAAATCAAAATCCGTTCATCCGTTCGGGAGCTACGATGCCACAGACAGACACACACACACACACACACATACAGACACGTCAAACTTATAACACTCCGTCGTTCTTGCGTCGGGGGTTAAAAATACCACAAAAAGGGGAACAACTCACGTGTAATATTGTCGAGAATATCTCGACCACGGTTTCGGACTTCCTTGGTCCTTCATCAGGTGTTCACGCCTGCAGAACCCGACGCTCTCTCGCTCAGGCAGAACTCCTAATGAAATGGCGTTGGCTAAATGATTGATGATTGATGTGTGATGCAGATGTCATTCTGGATCACCGAGTTCGAATCCCAGCCAATCAAATCAATCAATGACTAATTAGTTATGTGCAGTTTTTCTACTCTCTATGACCACCAGTAGGTACCCTTCAGGCTTCAGCCGTGACTAGTTACCACTCATTGGACAAAACCTAATCGCCAAGCAGTCATTCTGCTTATTATGACCGTATTCCGGCATCATGTTGGGAACGTTCAAGACACGAGTTAATAACTCTACCTTACGTGGTTCCGTACAAACGGTAGAGTCTTAAAATAGAACTAAGTAATTGTAAAATTGACCTGCAAAAGTGCTGTCGTAACCTACTTGATTTGAATAGGTGCTTTGAATTTGAATTTATTGTCGACTTCATCTTCACGCACCATCATTTGGGATGTAGTCAAACGTAGGCCTATTTTGTACAAAAAATACAACTAACTCTAACTTCGATAAGGTACTAGAAAGGAACTGCAACAATATAGCATGAGCATTCTACCCCCTTGTCACAATACACAATGCAGTATTTGTATGAACAAACACTGAACAAAGCTGAATGCGACAGGGTTGTAGAAAGTCAGGCGCGATCCACTGACCTAGTGCACTTGGTCTGGCCTTGCCATTGTTAGGGAATCAGGTCTCTAAAGTGTCTAGAACTTAGGCTTTATTTGCTCTGAGCTCTAGATTCCAATGTAAATTCCTTGCCAGTTTGCTATATAAAAGGAAATAATGACTGAATGACTGATCTATCAACGCAAAGCACAAATCGATAAACGGATTTGACTCGTTGAAAGAATTTCCCTACACAATATTACCATTTTGGAGGGATTTATCCCGCCTTCTAGGTATAGCTTGCTACCATCTACGGCCGCATCGTCGCTTAACATCACGCAGATCGTGGTCGAAGGCTAACCTACTATGAAGTAAAAAAAGCCTTACATATCACAGCCGCCATAGTGGGCCTATTGTGATCGCCACTTGTGAGGGTGAGAAGACCCCAAAGGCATTGGCTCGGCGTTACAAAATTCATCATTGCCCCTTGCTTCTTCAAGGAACTGCTGGATTTCCCTTGGGATGATCTCTTCGGTCTAAACTCTCTAAGCATCATATTGATAACCAATTACGCTCCTGATGTCCTCGTCTTATCACTCAATATTATAAAAAATGTTGACCGACATAATTGACTACTCTTGCAGCACAAAAACATAAACTTTCAATGTTCAAAAGTGAAAACTACAATTAGCTTCACACAAAACAAAAATCATATAAAATGTCTTGATATGATAATTAGCGCGCACCGAGCCGAAATAATGTCAGACAAGTACGTGCTCACTACGCTCTACTTCACGCGCTTATGAAGATATTATATTCATTTTGGACGTGACTGCGAACGTACATTTCACTCATTAGGTCTGACATCTGTCTCTCTTTTTAGGGTTTTGTACGTCTAAAAAAAACCCTTATAGTCTTATAGGATGACTCGTTTGTCCGCTTGTCTGTCTGTCAAGACCCTTTTACTTGGGAACGCGTGGAGTTACATATACAGTTGAAATTATTACGAGTAATTACCGTAGTTTTTACTTTTTACGAGTAATTACTCAGGTCTACGGTCCCTTGAAGCTGTAAAAAAAATACATTTCTTAGAATATAGACATTACAAGTTTTTTAACCCTTTCAGGACCATAAGACTAGGAGAGGTAATGTTATGGTTATTTCTGTATAATATGATCTTTTTGATGTCTATAAAACATATTTTAAAGTCAAAAAGTAAAAACCTTTTTTAGTTTTTTTGGAATTTAATGGTACATGGATGTCCCTATGGTCGTTAACGGTAAATTTTATTCGAAATTATTTTCGGTTTTGTTTCAAGGCTAGAGGAATATCTAGGATCTAAACACTTATTAAAAACGCAAATTTACTACCTATAATTATTAATTTATAAGAAATGAGTCAAGGTACATAATAAAACAATATAATCGGTCGTATATTATAGGTGAACTTTGCATATACAGGTGTTGTTAGTGAGATTATCTTTTGGAACGTGCACAATACGCGCATCGTTTTCTGTTTATCTTTTTTTCGATGGGTTGTAATAGGGTAGATCGTTTTATAGCTTTGCATAATATGGTAGGTACTTACTCATTTTTTCAGAAAGCCACAGAGACTTGCTTGATCTACAAACAACCAATCAATCTATTCTGACCGTGCTTCTCTGTGTACATGGTATATGCGTTGTTCAGTGTTGTATCAAAAAGGTCGAAGAATAGTCTTAGATAATATATCTTATCTTCTTATTCTTATTTTAACTTTGACCTGCGATTAAGCTCGTGTGTTATTATTTCGTTGATCCGTTAGACCAATGCCACCCATTATTTTGATTGTAGTGTGATACGAAACATATTTAGTAAAAAATCGTACCTAATCGAGCGTTACGACTTTACCATGGTAATCAGCTGGAAGCTTGACTGGTAGCCAGCTTCAATTATTGGAATGACATGATTGACCATCACTTGGTGCACTTTTATGCAACCAATCTTACCCTCTAGTCTGGCTAAACAGTAACCCATGCGTCCTATCCTAACGGGACAGTAAGAGAAGCTTTGCATAATACGGCTCTAACGGTGTAGGTACCGTTAATTACCCAGGTAGAAAGTTTACCCGAATTCACACGGATTTTTTATATGATACAAGAATGCATTTTATGACGACTACTATTATCTTAAGGCTATCCTAAGAATCTATATCGTTTTACAGTTGGCTGTTTCTATTCATTACACGATATTTTTAAAGGTTTATGACTTTATTGAAATCAGTTATTTTTCTTTTATTGATATTGCTTGGTAACTATTCGGTTTTTGAATAACAATCATAATATTTTGTTCATATCGTCGTCTGAAAAAAGTATCCCTTCGCGACCATAGGGACAGTACTGTCCCATTTTATTTATGACTTTATAGCTTTATTAGGATCAGATTATCATATAGTGTAGTAATTTATATAAATATAACATTAACCAGGCTATAGTTTTTTCATGAAATTAATTTATGATTCTCACTTTAACATCTTGTGAATCTTGTGTAAACTTTTTCATTTTGGCACCAGATGATATGTCATCTTTTATAGATTATAGACACAATATAGTTCTACTTTTATGGGGCTGCAAAATATTTAAAATTGGCCTAGTATTTATTTAGATTTTTACACTTTTGTGCTTGGGACACGGGTGTACCCGTGGTCGTCAAAGGGTTAACGTAGAAAAATCTATTTTCTACAGCCAAAAAACCGTATATTTCAACTCTCTCAATAAGTCAAAATTCATAGGATACCGCCGAATCAGATCTCAGGCAATAAAATATTTATCTTTAGAATATTTTATCCATATCCATCCATATCCATATCCATCCATACATATAATAAGAATGGAAATTTCTCCCCATTCATTGTGATCCTTTACTAAGGTGAACTGTGAAAATACGCATATGAACAAAACGACGCGAAAAAGTCGCTTGCGCGATCTAGATCGTAAAACATTTTGTCAATTTTTCCTAGGGAAACGTAAAATAAAATAATAAAATAAATAATAATCATTTATATCGGACACATCGCCCCTAATTTACATCAAAATTTCGAAGTAAAAGTAATAGAATATAAAGTAAATTCAATTCAAAAAAATCAACAAGCAAAAAGTGCGACAAACTAAAAATACGCCATCTATCGATGTGGCCATAAACGAAAATTTACCAGAGTAGTTTTATTAGGCTTAATTTGTAAAAAGGTTATTACTTATGTGTGGATAAAACGGCACAACCGAATTGTATGCAGTTTTCGCTAAAACGTTGCAAATTTCTCTAATTTGTAAATAGTATTGGTTTTATTTAAATCGGTTTTTAAATAAAAGAGTTATATCTATCTAAAGATTTACTTATCTATTATATAAAATCGTTCGTACACTTTTGTTCTATCAACGCACAGCCCAAACGGCTGGACGGATTGAGCTGAAATTTGGACAGCGTATTCGTAAGAAGATTTCATCGTGCAATAAGAAGCGATTTTTTAAAATTCCCTCAGGAACAGGAATTATTCCCGAAAAACGAATGTATGCAAATCCGTAACCGCTGAACCGATTAAGCCGAAATTTTGTAAAACGATAGTTGGGATTGTGATTAGAAACATCAAATAGTTTTTTTGTCAGAAATTTACTTTTAAGGGGGGTAAAGGGGGGTCGAAGTTTGTATGGAAAATTTAGAACCGCTGACCCTATTGAGCTGAAATTTGGTACAGAGATAGATTGAGTCCTAAAAAATTGAATGGTATACCTTTTATTCCAAAAATCAACCTCTAAGGCGGGATAAAGGAGGTCAAAGTTAGAATAGGAAATCGGTAACCGCTTCTTTGTTTAAGCTGAAATTTAAACCAGCGTGTTTTTTAGGTAACGAAGGCGACGTATAAAAAGGGATTTTTGCAAAATTCTTCCGGGAACGGGAATTATTCCCGAAAAACGTTTGTATGCAAATCCGTAACCGCTGAACCGATTAAGCTGAAATTTTGTAAAACGATTGTTTAGATTGTGTTTAGGAACATTAATTTTTTTTTTTTGACGAAAATTAACTTTTAAGGGGGGGTAAAGGGGGGTCGAAATTTGTATGGAAAATTTAAAACCGCTGACCCCATTGAGCTGAAATTTGGTACAGTGGGAGATTGAGTCCTAAAAAATGATATGGGATACTTTTTATCCCAGAAATCAACCTTGAAGGGGGAAGAGGGGGGGGGGGGGGGGTAGAAGTTTGAGTAGAAAATCAGTAACCGGCCATCTTTTAAAGCTCAAATTTGAACAGCGCATTTTTTATGTAACGTAGATGACCGATAAAAAGGGATTTTGCAAAATTTCCACGGGAACGGGAATTAATTCTAAAAAACGTTTGTATCCAAATCTGTAACCGCTGAACTGATTGAGCTGATATTTTGTAAAACGATTGTCTGAAGTGTGTTTAGGAACATTGAATAGTTTTTATGTCAGAAATTAACTTTTAAGGGGGGTAAAGGGGGGGTCAAAGTTTGTATGGGAAATTTAGAACCGCTGACCCTATTGAGCTTAAATTTGGTACAGCGGTAGATCTAATCCTAAAAAATGATATGCAATACTTTTTTCCCAGAAATCAACTTTTAAGGGAAAAAAGGGGGGTGCAAGTTTGTGTAAAAAATCGTTAGCCGCTTCTTTGTTTTTGCTGAAATTTGGACAGCGTGTTCTTAGTTACATAAACTAAGACGACCGATAAAAAGGGATTTTGTGAAATTCTTACAGGAACGGGAATTATTCCCAAAAAACTTTTGTGTGCAAATCCGTAACCGCTAAACCAATTAAGCTGAAATTTTGTAAAATGATGGTTTGAGTTTTGTTAAGGAAATTTTTAATAGTTTTTATATCAGAAATTAACTTATAAGGGGGGGTCAAAGTTTGTATGGGAAATTTAGAACCGCTGCGCTGACCCTATTCAGCTTAAATTAATTTAGTGCAGAGGTTGATTGAGTCCTAAAAAATGGGATACTTTTTATCCCAGAAATCTACATTAAAGAGGAGGAAAGGGGGGGGGGGGGGGGTGCAAGTTTGCGTAAGAAATCGTTAACCGCTTCTTTATTTGAGCTGAAATTTGGATAGCGTGTTTTTAGGTGGTTTTGGCGACTCACGAGAAGGGCTTTTGCTAAATTCCCACTGGAACGGGATTTATTTACAAAAAACAATTGTATGCAAATCCTTAACAACTAAACCGATTGAATCGAAATTTTGTAAAATCATGGTTTGAGTTGTGTTTTGGAACATTAAATATTTATTTTGACAGAAATTAATGGGAAATTTAGAACCGCTGACCCTATTGCGCTTAAATTTGATACAAAGGTAGATTAAGTCTTAAAAAAAGATATGGGATACTTTTTATCCCAGAAATCAACCTTTGAGGGGAGGAAAGAGGGATCCAGTTTGTGCAGGAAAGGTAACCGCTTCTTCGTTTTAGCTAAAATTTGGACAACGTATTCTTTATGTAACGTAGGCGACCGATAAGAAGGGATTTTGTGAAATTCTCACCAGAACAGGAATTTTTTCACAAAAACGTTTGCATGGAAATTAGTAACCGCTGAACCGAAAATGAGCTGATATTTTGTTAAGTTCTGTTAATGAATAGTTTTTTTATGTCAGAAATTAACTTTAAGTAGACTAAGTATTAAAGGAGGGGGAAGGAGGATCAGAGATTTAATGGGAATTCAGGAACCATGGAATTGATTTGAGTCGCGGGAAGGATGGTGTGAGAAATTAGTAACGAATAATAATTTAGCTGAGGTACATTACAGTAGAGATAAGTTAAAGAGTTACCGGGAAAGGACCACAAATAGTTTTAATTCCTGAAAATTTATGAAGGCGATAAACTACCGCTCAACTGAGATAATTTGACCTCTGGGAAAGGACATAGGATTGGTTTCTACGGTAGCGAACAAAACTGCATAGAAATACCCAACCCGATATTCTTCGCTACCCACAGCGGGAGCAAATAATATATAGCCATGCCTTATTTTACGCTTACAAAGTCACGGGGATGGAAATACTATCATAGTGAACATAGCAGCACCAAATTCGCTTTATTAATTGACTCTCACGCGCAACGAAGTGCGCGCGGGTCAGCTAGTGTTATAATATATTTCAGGACTAACTATTGAACTTGGCACCCATTTAGATCTCACTTCTTTTGTCTTAGAAGTCAACATACAACCAACGCATAGGTACCTACATAATAATATTATATCGAAATATTGAACTTGGCTCTAATTTCACATTTATGTTTTTGATAGGATTTTTATATTCATTGGCCATTATCTCATGTTTACCTTGTGTTTAATAATATGACTTGTGTACAAAGAAGTAAGTAGGTATTGTATGGATTCAAAACACATCTCAAATCAGAAACTAACAGTTTGTCCACACAAGGATTCAATCAAAGCTCATCACGGTTTACCGTTGGCCACTCTCGATACAAATGGCGCCTCAACATAACCGTGGTTATTTTGGAAATACCTTCCGTATATGACACCGGGAATTAAGGCCAGACCTCCTAACTTGACGAGCTATTAATAACTTACTGGAGAAAGCTTTACCATAGTTAGTTATGAATCACTTTAAAATATCCACTCACACGTCCGCCCTTGACAGCTGATAATGCGTCGAACGTCCGCGTCCGCGATCCAAATAGAATCGCGTCGAGCGCTCACAACTGATACCTACTAAACGTTTATTTTCTAGCAAACTATTGAACCATTTTCTAAGAAAAAAATAGCATTATGTAGTTAAAACTATAAAAAAATAAAATATCTGAAAATTTTGATTCAAATATTAACACAAAGTATGTAAAAAAAAATCTAACTAAGCAATATGTGTAAATTTTAGGTATTTTTTTGGTTTAAACACTTTTTTACGAAACATCTCTGAATATTTCTTATTTTTACCTGCATATTATTAAACTATATTATATAAGCTTTGATTTGATACCAAAATATAATGACTTACAGAGTACAGTGTAGCACAATAAATCAAAAAAAACCACCCATTCGTGTATAAATCTTCAGCGCCTAGAACAAAATCCTGAGAATGGCAATATAAAAACAAAGAATTCAAACTATTTTCGTTTATATTTTTTAATTTTAGGTATACGTAATTAATCATGTTGAACTGTTTTTCTAAATTTACGTTGTATTTTAATAAAATAATTGTTGATTGAAATTAATCATGGAAAAATATTACGGAAACGCGGCAAACGCGACAAAAATTTTACATGTCGACGTTAAGACATGTAAAATTGTCCTGATTTTGTTTATTTCCTTAATACATGTACCAATTCCGAAAGATAGTATCATGAGGATCATAATAATATATAAATTTAATAAAATAAAGGTGAATCATAAACATTTTAAACGCAGATTTCACTGGCACGCATAAAAACTTCGAAACTATAATTTCAAAAAATAAATTTAAAATTTTGACAAGAGCTTAGCTTCAGATTTAATGACCACAGATTTAAAATGTTTATTACAAAGCTATTTACAACCATATTTACGCAAATTATCAGTGTTTTCATGGTTAAAAACATGTTTTAAAAGTAGTAAGTCTCCAAGACCGCTATAGCGGCTGTAACGTTTAACTCAACTTTTTTTCAGACCGCTATAGCGGTCGGGACGTTTGAGTGGATATGGTGGAAATTTTATTTAATCTAGAAAGTTAGTACAGTTAACCAATTAGCTAGAAGGCAAATATAATATCTACACAGAAAACCTAATATAGTAGTATAGACCGGCCTATAGCCTATATACATACATAAGGGACGGAAGGGGCAGGTACCGTAGTCTCTAGAAATAACCTCATTTACCAACCATTTTGAATGTACATCTATAGCCTAGTTTAAGTCGTTTCCATTAATAAAAATAATTAGCAATAGTCCTGGTTCTTTTTTTTATTAGGTCCACCAAACCGGACAATACACTAAAAATAAGTATCAATCAAGTTACATAACAATAGTCTTAGGATTAACGATGTGTATGCCCTTCTTGTCACTTGTCTGACTTTGAGCCCATTTTATGATCGCCGTAGTAATTAGGTCCTCACAAATAAAATCAGTGCAAACAATCTAGATCTATTCAAAAAGGCAAATCGGGCCCATGCCCCGGTCGAAAAATTCAGGTTCAAGGCAAATGTAATGTTTAAATGACAAGTTCTCTAACTAAAGCGATTTTCCGCTCCAAACCGGCGCCAACCTGGTGATTGAATCCGTCGGTGGCAATAACAAGTGGACCTCGTACGCGCGGGTCCCGTTAATGGCCTTGACCCAGTGACAGTGGCTGGCTCGTGGCCAGTGGCGGACGCTGACCCCATTGCGACCGCATTCCCGGTCCTGTACCGACACTCCTAGTGGCGTAGAGTCGTAGCGACAGTTGTGTATGGGAATAGATACCGCAAGTGCCTTACTCTTGCCTCTCGCTCACACGATATGAAAAAGAAATATAAATTTACTATTAAAAATAATAATAATATTTGGGACGTGATACTGGCTAGAGGCCGGTGGGGCGTCCAAAATACCAGTGGAAGGATGAAGTGCTGAAGGGTCTGAGATCCAAGTTGAGTCTTGGGGAGTGACAGCGCAGGAGGATGAAGACGCCACACCTTCCTGGTGTGACGTCTTCTTGAGATTAAGGCTAATACTCAGTTTGGGTCGCTGCGCTGTCTTATTTAGTTAGTTTTTAAAAATAATTGAAAAACATCTAAAGTTCGAGTAAAATAACATTTCAACGGGTAAATTCGACGATTTTTTTTCAAAATTCGTCATATTGGGCGAGGAAGACAGTTGTAAGGACAAAGCTCTTACTTACCCAATACAGCCTTTAAAGAACCATGAGCTTATAATTTTTTAATGTAAAATTCTATGGCACAAGTAAGTTGAACAGTAACCATCATCCTACCACATGGCTCATGGCCCATGGCACGCGGGTAGCTGCGTAAGATGTCGCGCTCTGATAACTGGCCACCACGGTAACGGTCACCACTTACCACTCACCACACGATAATTGTGCTAACTGCCCATCATAATAATACTAGTAGTTCGCCTCGAACTGTGACCTCGCAGCCCAATTTCCGTGGTAAACCTTAGACTTTAGGTCTCGACTAAATATATCCTAATACAAGAACTTTAACATTAATATTAAAACTCAAAATATAAAAATTCTGAGAAATTAAAACTCAATAAACCTACGTACCGAGATTTTTTGAATATAATCCTTTTTAGAGTTTCGTTCCTCTGAAGGAAAAAACGAAACCCTAATAAATAGGATCACTTGGTCATCCGTATGCCTGTCAAGACCAATTAATACTCTACATCCCGTAGAATTGTATATTTTTACCATAATACACAGGTCTATAGCCGCTTGGTGCCCGTTAAATTAAACTTCTGAGTTAACGTAGAAAAAAATACACCCGTTTATCCTTCAAAAACGTACCTAAATTTTTTTGACCCTCTGAATAAATCAACATTCATAGGGAACTTGCCGTTACCATATATTTATGAAATTTGGCAGACTATAAGTACACGGCCCGCGATGCATTATGGTGTGCTCGTGCACCTTTATTGTTGAATGTGCCGGCACAAACAATTACTTTAGGTTTTAAAAAGTTATGCAGACTACTCAAATAACCTTACTGCCACCGAGAGATCTCTCAACTCTAAGAGTTCGCTTTGCTCGGTCGATGATATTTGTATGTATTCATATAAATTATGTATTTAAATTATATTTTAACATAAAACGATTCAGCGAGTTTTTTTATTCTATCACCACTTCCACAGACATTGTTACCTGCTTATTATTGTTTATGGTCTCCACTTTCGTGTTTTGCCAGTGGCCGTAGCATGCCACACAGAATCCCGGCCAAACTTCAAGAGTAGAACTGTCATCCCATACATTCACAAAACTACAATGTATGGTATGACAGTTCTACGCTTGACATTTCAGCGGGATCTCGTTTGGCATGCTACGACCACTGTAAAATATTATTTTACTTGACAGCGAGTTATAGTCCGGTACATTGTGTTCGGGATAATTTATACAAAATTTTAGGCAATGTTACGTAGTTATGTCGTCATAATTATATTATATTATAATTATGCCTATACTACTAAGTCCAACTTTGGTTGCTTGCCATTAGCGATGGGCATAAAATAACGCTATTAATAAGGTTTTTTTTTAAATAACTATTTTACTTTATTTTCATACTACTTAAATATCTTTATTGAGAAAAACAAACTAACAATTATATATAAAAATTATATATACTTAAATTAAATATAACATTATATTTTATCGATCGAGCGAAATGAGGTTTATAAAAAGATTAAAAAAACAGCACAAAACGTGTACTTACCTACATGTATGTGACATCTATTTCAATAGCAAACTTTAGGCGGCCGGACTATAATTGACGCAATTATTGGTATTACGCAATGTACTAAAAAATTATATGAAAATAATTAAAAATAAGAAATATTGAAAATATGATAAATTGCTTGAAATTCTCGAATTATTGGACTTTATCGCTATTAATTCTTTAACTTTATCAACTTGCTTGCTCTTTTTTGCCTGTAGGATCTTTCTCAAACTTAATGTACCTAACAAATTGTGCAAAACATTATAATTTAAACATCTTCATAACTCTACAACCCTTGGATCGATTTGGCTCATTTTCGAACATGAGAATTCTTTTAGCTTATACTACCTGATCGCAAAGTTTCATTAAGATTGGAACTTTGGTAACGTTGAAATTAAGCATTTTCTAAAACTCTAGAACCCTTCGACCGATTTGGCTCATGTTCGAACTTAAAAATTCTATGGATTTATATTACGCGTTTGCAAAGTTTCATGCAGATTGGACCATTGGTTTTCCAGTTATCGCGTAACAAACATACATACAAACATACACTTTGGCTAATATATTTGTGTCGCTTATAAAAAATGTGTATATGTTAGAAAAAAAATTATCAGCGCTCCAGTTTTGAAATAATCGTCAGACCTATCGTAAAGACTTTAAGTCACCTATATCTCTGCAACCCTGTAACCTATTTCGCTAATTTTTTCACTACAATTATCCAATTAACCTTCTTAACTTGTGTGTAAAATTTCATTTAATTTGGATTAACCGTTTTCAAGTAAACGTCAACCAAACTTAAGCACCAGAGGTCAAGCGTTAAACTGGTCCAAACGCAGGCATTTCGCGGCTTTCGACTCTAAGACCTCGCTTCGCTCGGTCGATTATATCGATACCTATGGAAATGTACAGGTTAACGAACTTTGAATAACAACAGACTTTTTATGATAATGAGTATATAGATCAGTAAATAAAGTGCTCGATCATGATTGTCCATATGACTGTCACCCAGTTTTTCTATTTTTTTTACTGCATATTGCTTGGTGGATGAATAACTGGCAAAGATTTGTACTTTCCTAGGCGGCGCGGCCTCTGCAATAGCTACCACTAAAAAATCGCTAAGCGTCACCCACGAGTCGCCAGACACTTTTATTTAACTCGGGCTTTCAAAATAACTTAGATTTTGAAACAACACTAATGTATTCTAAGCTAAATGCCTATAGCTAAACAGATGTCAAGATGTGAGCAACGTAATCACTCACACTCAGTAGCTCATCTAACGACACCATGCGTTACACCATGCCACGGGATTACAGACCTTATCGCTGATAAATGATAGCCATGAGATGATGGGAGATTAAACGGCGTGAGGCAAACCGTGAGATTCAACGGTGTAGCAACTAGGTAATGACTGGTAGGGTTGGACTGAACCTAGTTGTAATAATATAATGTCCAAAAATATAAGTTTGTCCTATAAGTGGATTATTAAAGAATATTATCTTCAGGGCAAGAATGAAGGCGACCTGGTCGACTGGCTGGCCTGGCCTGGCCTGGCTGGCTGGTAGTGTGACCTTTCCAGGCATCTTACATAATTCATCGTCGGTCACATCTCCACTTTCCAACAGATGGGATGATGTCAAACATAGGCCTCCCTAGGATAAAATGGATTCCCAAAGAGTCACACTGTGACTGGATGGGGAACAAGTGCCATCGAGTCAGTGTTACCCGTTGGGATGTGACTCATTGGGAACCCACCGGATAAACATACGCTAAGGTAAAAAAATCACATACAAATTTAGGGTCCCTCCTCCCATACACATAATATTATGGGGATGTTTTTCTTTCTGGATAATCTCATCATTATTACTTTGTCCAGAAATTTTGTGTCGTAATTTTGGTTGCTTCCAACTTCCAACATGAGAGTAATAAGCCAAGTCATTAAAATGAAAATAGAAAGTAACACAAATCAATTTGTCGTAATTCGCAAACAGTGGGTTGTTACTTAAATTACAACGTTCTCTGTAATATTGTGACACTAGTAGACCTCGATTCAATCTGTCAAGTGTTCATGACTCACTCGTGGCCAGCTGACAGATGAATCAAAGGAAAGGAATCTTTGGCACATGCTTTCTATTTTTGGCGCGTGTAAGAATTTGTTGTTAAGATAACTGTAATAGTGAATTTAATTTTATATCAAAAGCTTATAAAACTCTTTTTATAAGCTTTAATTTTTGTATCACAAATCACAGGTGGTCCCATTTAAATTTAATTGAAACCGTTCGAGCGCGAGCTGTTTTTAAGTTACTTATTTTGCATTATTTACCTATATTTAAATTACTGTTATTCCCCATTAAAAATGTAAATAAGTAATTAATTATTTAATTTTTCAACGAAAAAAAGATTTAATAAAATGAATTAGTTTTTTTTTACTACGTGGTGTGCGATACGCCCGACATAATTAATTTAGAATTTATTTATTAACACCTTTTTTTCAACCAAAATTCTGTTTCTGTGTGTAGGTACCTACTTATTTTTTTATAAATTTTGCCATGATTAAAATTTTGTTCTATTCTAAAGTTATAATATATCCATGTAGAGATGTCGTCCGATGTGCGGTGTGTATGGTGCGGTGTGTATGGTACGGTGCGCACGCGCAGTATCGAGGTCATACAACGGTGCTCCACTACTCGCTCCTCACGCCATGCTTCACTTTTAATGAGAACCTACGAATAGGCTCAGAGGGTTACTTTACGTGGATTCTGCAGGCTTCAACAAACTCCAATCGCTGTAACTAACTCAGAAAAAAATACTGAGATGACAGTCGTTGTGAAAAAATTGTAGCTTCTACTAACTTCTGTTATCTGTTGTTTTATTTTTAGCTGTTAGTTTACCTATAATAAAATGAACCATAGGTAATGACTGTTATCCTAGTACATCTACTTAGCGTTAATTACAAGTAAAGGCACTTATCCATCCCCCTGTTTGCCATCTGAATAAAAATGAAATTTGACAGTATCTAAGCGGCTCGTAGGTGCATCGCTTTGACATCAGTAATCGTAAACAGTGTCATCAATTCAATGACTGCTGTGTTGTGGAAGAGATTTTCCGACCTTCTAGGTATAGTCTGCTACCATCGTCATCCGCATCGTCTAGAACTAATAAAATAACCTCATCACCTCATGTAAATAGTAAAGTGTCGATGCCGATCACCTAATAACTAGAAGTCAATGGCACGCGGCGTGTAGTGGTCACACTGCATTACCCACGGCTGACGACCTACTGAGCGGAGCCCTAACTGTGCCGGCGTCCGGCGTGTCCGAGTGACGGTAGCGATCGCTATTCGCTGCTAGGCTTTGAGCATGGTCAGGTGTCGGGTGCATCGTTGTTTTGTATCCGATTTCACTTTCACGCACCTTTTACTGATCGTAGCTTAAAAGTACGATAGATTCATTCATGTAAAGTAAATACATCTAAAACCACTGTATATACAAGCTTAAAACCACTGTATTTTTTTTTGGAAATAAACAAATTATTAAATATATTGTAATTGAAGAATCCACATCACGATGCGGCTGCAAATGCTAGAAGGCGAGATATATCCCCAGGGAGGGATAAGATGTATACGATGTTCAGTGAAGTCCCCTGCCTGAACACAGACATACTCGTAATTATGATCTCTTGGATCGGCTAGCAGCAAGCCACGACCGAAGCGTATCAAGTATCACCACACCTCAGTCATTTGTGCGCCTGGGGTTGGTTTCGATGATCCAGAATTAAATCTGCACCATATAACTCCTTAGCAATCACCGCTTCAAAATTTGCAGCGAGTGCCTAGAAAATGTTGATCAACATGCTAATAAGTCCTCCTAAATCAACATGTCGTCTTAATTTCCAGGTATCCCTATCACTATTGGTGCTGGTCCTGCCGCAGACCCCTCCCCCCGCGCCGCCTGCCCCCGCTCCTGCCGCTGCCCCCGTCTCGACCACGGAGAGCACCGACCCTGCCGAGGAGAACCCCGAGGGGTACTATGCCTTCATGGAGTCGCCTAACGCTACGCCACCCAGGTTGGTAGAAATTGGTTAAACATGAAGTAATTTCACATATTATAGCATAGCTCATCTGCGCACTAGTTCCTCGTGAAGACCTAGATACTGCCGGTCCTTAGACCAAAGCATAAAGGCAATTAAAAAGTGAGTGGCGTCCCGGCACCATCCGGTAGTTTAGTGGGTATTTCGGCGGGGGAGTTCCACATTCCCTTTTAAACTATTCAACTTGATACTCAACAAAGTCTTCCATCTGGCACCGCTTCTGGTGCCAGGAGTGCGCGAACCTGTGTTGTCAACAATGTGCGGCCTTAGTGCTTAAAGCGATCCTTTGCTGGCAACCGTCTCTGCATGGAGAGTTTGAAATTAATGAGTAGGGAATTCAATTGAGAAGTCAAACTAAACTAATAGATCTAACAATTTTCTCAATTAAATAAGTAATTAAAGTGTTTTCCATATATTCCAGGGTCCGGCCACCTCCGTACCGACAGGTCCCCACAGAGTGCGCGGAGCTGGAGTCCAGCAAGCCTCACGTGTCCGCCAGCAACCTGTGCGGAGACCTCAACCGAGGCACCATCCCTCGCAACCCCATGGGACAGAACCCCACCGGGGAGCCCTACCCCTTGTGAGTACATATAGAATAGAAAACTCTTTATTGTTCACACAAATACAATATAAACTATACTCCATACATTGAAGGTAAACTGATCCAAATCACACTTAAACAACGAACGAGTACTAACGAACGTGTGATAGCAGCAAGCATATTTTAGGTTAGCCTTTGCCCACGATCTCGCGTGATGCTAAGCCACGATGCGGCCGTAGATGGTAGCAGATGATCTGTGGTGGCAGACTATACCTTGGGAGATAAATCCCTCCCTGGCTTCACTGAACATCATTCCGGAACATAGCCATAATGGCCGCTTGGCACGGTTTTGTCCAGTTAATTACTTGTTGTGTTTGTAGTTTAACAGCGATACATCCCCCTGATATCGTTGTGTTGTTGTTGCAGCGAGTTGTTCCGCAACCACACGCTGCGGTTCCTGTCCCGCACGCTGCCCGTGCTGAAGGCTGACGACACCGTGCCCCGCGTGACCCACGTGCACCCAGACATACAACACAACCGGTAACAACTGCGGCTCGCTCCTTGTAGCATGTTGTCGCACCGACACCGTGCCCCGCGTGACCCACGTGCACCCAGACATACATTATTACCCGACAACCGCAGCCATTATTTTCCTCCATCAAGTAGAACAGCATTATAACTCAGTATCCACCCCACAGGTTGGAGGAGCGGTCGAAGCGGTCAGTGAGCGCGGTGCCGTCGCACGCGCTGCCCGCCGAGCACCGCGGGCTGGCGGGGGAGGGGGAGGGACAGGAGGTGGCCGACACTCCCCGGGAGAGCAGGAAGTTCTGCGACGAGGGCGGTGTGTGAGTATACATACATACTATATACATCTCTAAGGTTCTGCTAACACGGCATACTCCACTTTTCTCCACTAAAAATCCCCACCGGTTTGGGGATTTCTTTACACTTTTGTAAAAGTATCCCCTCCGTCCCCGAAATTTAAAAAAGTGGGGAAAATTTTACAAATAACACCACACATTGACCTATGCATTTATCATACTGCGGCGGCCTCAGTTCACCAGTTCGCAATCAACCATTATACGCGCATCTCATTACTTAGATCTAACCCTTTTTATAATTGTAACTTCCGCTCAAAACTTCTTACAATCAACACCACCAAGATCGTACGGAAACCAACAATTACCCGTATACATCTTTTTTGGTCCTTCGAGCCGGATTAACAAGGAATAGTTTTGCTTTTGTCCGCGGCTTCGCCAGTGGACCTATGTTGTCTGAATAAAGAAATTTTAATTTAATTTAATTTGCGGATATACTAAGGGGCTGCGCAGACGACAGACTATCCATGACGCACTTTTTAGTCTGTGAAAATAGAACCTATGCAATTATATGCAGTAACGCACACGACGCGCAAAAAGTCCGGCACACAAATAATCCGTGTAATTCGGGCAGACCGGATCGCGCCGCGTCGCGCCGCTCCGCACAAAAAGTGTGTGAAAAAAATAGAACGTTTGCTTCAACGCGCGCTAACGCAGACGGCACACACTTTAGTCTGCAATCTGCATTTGCTAGTGGTGGACGTAACGCTTCTTTCTTCTTCTTTTTCTGTACTTCATGTACAAAATAATACTTCGCGATCTCTGCACGATTTCCATAGCGTCTACGTCCAGCCCTGGATTTACACTAGGGGCATTCGGGGCGAGTGCCCAGGGCGGCAAATTTTCAGGGGGCGGCAAATTTACTGAGGGCGGCAAATTTCGAAACGAGAAAAAAATATTCAATCCATAAACATCCGATATTGAATTAAAATTTGTATTCTCAATCACGCTGGTTATTATTATAATTTTTTTTGCGCTCATAATAAGAAGTCTGGAATACTGGCCACACAAACTCAAGCTATCTGTCCACTTTTCGTAGCAAGACTTTTCTCGGCATTTGCAGCTAGTTGCTCGCCTTCTTTTTTTTATTTTTGGCACTCAAAACGAACTACGCACTCACTTTTTGCAGTCAGATATACAAAATTTTCTTGGTGCTCGCAGCTAGCTTCTCGCGCTTTGAATAATATTTTTTTTTTATTTTAACACTCGGAGCAAACTATGCATCCATTGTTTATATAGTCACAAAAACAAAATTTTCTCGGTGCTCACAGCGATTTTGGCACTCAGGGTGAAGTATGCGCCCACTGTTGTGTAGTCAAATATACAAAATTTTCTCGCTCGCAGCAAGCTGCTCGCAGTCTTTTTAGTCAACATAATATTATAATTTTCTTGCCACTCCAAGCGAGTCTTACGCACACCTGTCGTAGACAGATAGATAGGTAGATAAAACACTTTATTGAAACATTGAAAAATAAACTTAAACATAAAAACCCGGTATTATAATCTATGTGTCACAATTCACAATCAGCGGTCTTATTGTAGTTAGCATTATAAAATTTCTCAATTATAATTTCTCTTTTTCAAAGCAAGCTATACACACAGCTTTCGTAGTTAGATGTATATTTTTTTTATAAATATTCATAATTACGTATAATATGAAAGAACTCGACAACAAATTTCTTAGCAAAATGTCTAGCCGATGAGCGTTTATAAATAATATTTCGGCGGAGTGGGGCGGCATTTTCTCACTGCCCAGGGCGGCATTTTGGCTAAATCCGGGCCTGTCTACGTCCCTACAGCTCTGCCGACAGAATGATCGAAGATGTGCGTCGTGTGCGTTGAGTCTGTGAAAAATCCGCAACAGACTTTTTGCGCGCCATGCAGACTTTTTGTACGCCGCAGACTCGATCGTACAAAAAGTGTGCCGTCTGCGCAGTCCCTAAGCGATTAAGAAAACTGTCATTTTGAACAGATAACAATAATCAGAGTATGAGAACGGTACCTAATCATTGTTATTTTTTATCGATTTGAATAGGTATGTATTTTCGAGACTCCCTGCAAAAGTGCTCCATTGTAGCCTATTTGAATAAATGAATTTAGAGCTTGAATTTGATAAAATTGTTCCATACTAGTGCCACTTACCTTGTTGAAATACAAATTTGTGCGCGACATTGGACCTGTCACCCTGAGATATTAGTTTATTGAATGTCATCATGTCCCAGTAATGTCGCTGGTAACATTGTCCTTCAGTTCGGAACACAGTAATTAAGTAATGTCTGTAAATTGCTTGGCGGATGAATAACTGCCAGAGGTTCGGTACTTCCTTAGAAGCCCAATGAGGCCTGCCACTATGTACATTATTGACCTTATTTTCTAATGTAATAAAACAAAAAGTATTATGTAGTAATTCCATACAATTTATTACATAACAATAAATTATCCTATGTATAACGAATACACTATTCGTAGAAAATTATGAAACACGAGTAAATTTCACTAAATACTCTAAGTATTACCAAATAATATTATTATTGTTATAGGAAACTGTTACAATATGTTTCACTTAAGCTTATTCTGTTAAAATTATAATTATTTTCAAAGATTAGGGTGCTTACTATAATTTATTTTAAGTAGGATATTTTGTGCTATTTGGTAAGGCCATTTTAAGTCACACATTATCTTATCTTTTTCTCTAAAAATAAGTTTTTTTTTAAATATAATACGGTCGAATTGAGAAACCTCATCCTTTAACTTCGGTGAAAAACGTTTATTTTTAGATCAGCGTATTAATAAATTTAATAATCAACTATTTAACATCTACCCTACACCCCGTAAACAAATATTCGATAACAAGAATAATAATTACAATACAATTTTCAATAATTTATTGCTAGATATAAATGCAAAGCAAATTACAATAATTTAATTATCTAAACAAAAAAGACAAATCAATTTTCACAAAAGGTCTTAGCCAGGATTTGATTCCAGATGTTATGAAATCATAATTATTGATATGATAATAATTAATAATACGAGAGTGGTCTGAAAAGTCTCCCGATAGTTAGAAAGACATATCTAAGAACAAATAAAAATATGTTTTTAGTTGAAAACCGATACATACGACAACGGCAATGCGCCTTTCTTCACTGTAATAAATCCTAAATTAAATTAAGCAGAAAAAAATATCAGCATTTCGTCTTTGTTCCTCATTCCAGCAATATAATATCATGTAACACAAGAAAAAAGGTTAGATACGTCTTTCTTACAATCGCGCGTTTTTTACTGGAAGTTACAAAAGTGACTATTGGGATGTTGATAAGGTAATTTTTTTTAAATACAAGTCCGTAATTTTAATAATAAAAATATTTTCTTGCTTAATAAAATAAAAAATGGTTGAGATATAACGCTTATAAGATTCTGTGCTGGGTCGCGTGACGTCACACCACTAAACAAAAATGTACTGGATTTAGTGGTGTGACGTCACGATCAAGCAACTTTAGTATCTCCCACGTTTTTTATCAGATTTATAGATAAAAAATACGTGTCCAATATTTTTCAATAATTATAATTATGGACAAAAATAATTTTTTTAGTCAACAACCTTATTATAGGAAAGTGTTCCTAATATCAGTTGATAATATAAATACATATAAAATAATATAATGTATGTTAAGTGAGTGTTGTTTGTAAGTGTTGCATAACAGTATCAAAAGCGTCAGGTCTGGCGCCGTCCAGGAAATGTACGCGGCCCTCCTTCTCTATCTAATGACAGGAAACAAAACAAGTATTCTATCAAAAACATCAAATAAAACATTCATAATATGTTAGGGGTCGACTTCTTGCTGTCGCTCGCACGATTGGATGAATTTTGAAATATGTTTTCGTGGAATTTATATTTTGGAAATGTCTCTCGGAAAAGCTGTAGATTATATTTAAAAATAAAATAATATTTAAAAGTATTCTGAGTTTGACACTTACTTTCTGGAGCTTTACGGAAAAATCATTTACAAAAAGTTTATTCCACGAATTCATATTCTTAAAATTCATCATAATATCGTCCAAGCGAGAGGGTCGCTCTCTAAGAAAAAATCCATAAACCTTTGGTAAGGGATTATCCATAAATTACGTCACACGTTAAGGGGGAGGGAGGGGGACGACGAAGTGTGACATTGTGTGACAACGGGGTGGGAGGGGTTCTAAATTTTGTGACATCACATTTCAAAATCTAAATATATAAAAGGAAAGAGTGACTGATTGACTGACTGATCTATCAACCTACAGCCCACATCGCTGAACGGATTGCGTTGAAATTTGAAACACAGATAGGTTTTATGATGTAGACCTCCCACAGAAAAAAGAAATAGTAAGGATTTCATCATGCGGGTGAAGCCGCGAGCGAAAGCTAGTCTATTATAATCATAAGCGTTTCCGAAATAAAACTGATTTCGGAACCGCTGTTTTCATTCAATAATTTCTAAGTGTAAATTTACAAAATATGTGACGTCACATTAGGGAGGGGGGAGTCTCACAAATTTGACCAGCTGTGACAAGGACGGGGGGAGGAACAAAAAATCATGAAATTTTTGTGACGTAATTTATAGATAACCCCTAAACGGCGAGTTCCTTACCTCGGCCCTATAGGCGCAGTGTTCGGGCCACACACAGTTATCAAAGTATCCGGGAATATCCGGCGGGTCGTACAGTCTGTAGGACCTACGTAACGCACACTCTGCGTACTCTAGCACTATGTAGTACCTGGGAACAAATTATACTTGTTGGAGATACGACTATGTTACGAGCGATATGTCGACATATCTGTGGGATAAAGTTACATCTGAAATATCTGTACTTTACAGGGCAGTTTGAAATTTGACTTGCATTAAAGGCATAGGAAAACTGTAACATTTTTGTATTGTTAAAATATTATTTATTTCAGGATAAAAAAAATTAGGGTAAAATGTATACAAATCATACATGTAATGATTTATCCCACTAATATTTTAAACGTGAGAGTTTGTCAGAATATATGGATGTATATTTGTCACTCTTTTACACCTAAACGAGTGAACCGATTGAGCTGAAATTTGGCATAAAGATAGCTTAGACTCTGGAATAACACATAGGCTACAGTGCAGCAGGTAAAACACCAAAGATTGATTATATCTATTGAAAACTGAATTAAAGTGTAAATTTTCAGATGTGACTTTTTACTTATTTTATGGATATGTCGAACTATTTGAATGCATTTTGATTAAAAATTGTAAAACAAAAAATCTAACTCACCTAAAATTACACAGCTCCAATATAGGTTTATAGTTCAACACTGTAAACCCTTCAGCCACCATAAACTTCTTGCCTTCTATGGTAAACTTGTCACCTCCCTCCGTCCCGGCGGCATGAGCCTTGTTCTCTCCCCGCATGGTCCTCACCATGTCTTGATACATGGCTTCCATGTCCAAGGAGGACAGTATATCGTAGTTGTTGTGGTCTAAGTCTTTACATTTGACGTGCTTGGGGCTGTCGTCCGGGTAGAAATACTTGTCTTGATGGAACACGTACACGGGGGACAGTTTTTCCTTCAGTTTGTTTGCAAGGGAGGTTTTCCCTCCGCATGTTACTCCAGCGATGCCTATGACGACCCATTCGTTGGTGTTCGCCATTGTTGTGTGAGATTTGTGAGCAATGGTCACAAGTTTGGTCACTTTGATCACAAGTGTAGGCACGGGTGTGATTAAAGATGTATAAGTCACTGATTTGGTCACTTTGGAGACAGATCTGGTTACAAGCTTGGATAGAAGTGTAGCCACAGGTTAGGTCACAATTGTAATCACTGCTTTATTTCTTTTGGTCACAGGTTTAGTGATAGGAGTGTTCAAAGATGTGGTCACAAGTTTGGTGACAGGTATCGCCACAATATTGGTCACAGGTCTATACTTGTCACTATTCACAAGGTTGATCACAGGTTTGGCCACAGTGTTGGTCACAGGTGTGGCCACAGTGTTGGTCACAGGTGTGGCCACAGTGTTGGTCACAGGTGTGGCCACAGATGCAGCAGAGTATGTGCCATGAGGCCGCCGATGAAGGCGAGGCCGGAGAGGCCGCAGAACAATAGGAACCACTGCGGCTTCCAAATGTACGGGTAGATCACTGTGTCTGGAAACAATATTATTAGTATTTAACTACATGTACTTACTTTAACCTTTTGAACGCCACGGCACAAACGCATTTTCGTGCCCTGTGCGCCAAGGCACGCATAGGCATAATTAATCTTTTGTAGTAATTGTATAATAATTGTTATTTGATCACATTGATAATTGGTGTAATTGGCTAAGGCCGTACTAATTATATAATTATATAAATATAAATAAGGCACAATTTAAAAAAAAAATCCTACGAAAGAACTAGTGTTGCCAAGAGTCAATAAATATTTTTATTTCACTTTATTAAGACTGGGTTTTTTATCGTCTATAGACGTCGTTGCGTTGGCGTACAGGACCCGCAAGTACTTGTCAAGTATAGGTGACTTTGGCGGTCAAAAGGTTAACTGAAATAAATCGGTTGAAAAATGAAAGAAAATAAATGAATATAGTATAATCTATCTATGTATTATTATTAATAATCATTAACTACACAACCTATAACTGTGATTTTACTGACAGTGTAATGTACACCTGAAAAAACTATTGACTATCACATAAATAAAAATGCTAGTGAATAATGCAACAAAGCAGTGTGCCTTTTTAACTTTACCTCAGTGTCTGTTAGAAAATTTTATGACGGTTTATAGCGATAGTTGATAGTCAACATTATATGATAGCCAATAGGCTCTTATTTCTATATTATGTACCTAAGCTGATAATTGTTTATTGCCATGATTATGCAATTATGTCAAAGAAATCATGATTATCAAGTCTAGGTAATAAAATATAACTGATAATAAATTTAAAACACAATTAAAAGTAATCTCCGGCTAGACTATTAAAAATTAGTTATGTCATATCTGCTGCTTTTATAATTTTGTTGCTTCATTAATATCATTAGAGTGGGCATTTTTTTTTTAAAAAAAGGACTTCATTTAACTTGAGATGATGTTGCAATGGTTTGGAGCCTTGTGCATCAATAAAAATAATTCACACATCATCTAATGTTTAAGTTGAAAAGATCGCTATTAGCGATAAGACCGTCAATTGTTACACTTTTTCATGTCATTTTTAATCTACTATATAAAAATAAGTCGGGTTTTCCTCCCTGACGCTATAACTCCAGAACGCACGAACCGATTTCCACGGTTTTGCATTCGTTGGAAAGGTCTCGGGCTCCGCGAGGTTTATAGCAAAGAAAATTCAGGAAAAATTTCAAAAGAAATGAAAAAAAAGTAAAAAAATAAGTTATTCAATTGGAAACCACGCGCGTATTGGGCAAATGTCAACAGCAGGCATTTGTCTTTAAGGTGGTAATGGCCGTGTCGGCGCGGAGGATATTGATAAGTTTTATTGCAACCTTATTTCGAATTAATACTGGCAACGTAGTAGCCAATGGCTCTCCTTGGATGAATACAAAAAAAGCGTGTTCTTGGACAAATTTTTATTAAATTTAAACAGCAGGCATTTGTCTATAAGGTGGTATGTTGAATTATGTGGATCGTGAATTTGAGGTTAAATAGGGATGTTGACACATGTTACGAATTGGAAATCGTTAACTGCTTCTTTGTTTTAGCTGAAATTTGGATAGTGTATTCTTTAGGTAATGTAAGCGACCGATAAAACGGGATTTTTCGAAATTTCCACAGGCACAGGAATGATTCCCAAAAAACCTTTGAATGCAAATCCGTTACCGCTGAACTGATTGCCCTGAAATTTTGGGAAACGATTACTATACTACCACGACTACTACGATTAGTACTTGAGTTGTATTTAGGAACATAATTTTTTTAAGGAGGAGGGTGGTGTAAATCTTGGTCAAAGTTTGTATGAGAAATTTAGAAACGCTGAGCCTATCAAATTAAAATTTGATACATAGGTAGTAGATTGCGTCATAGAAAATGATATGGGATATTTTATATTCCAGAAATCAACCTTTAAGAAGAGTGAAGGGGGGTGCAGTTTGTGTAGGATATCGGTAACCGCTTTTTTGTTTTAGCTGCTTTATGTAACGTAGGCCACCGATAATAAGGAGTTTTGTGAAATTCCCACAAGAACGGGATTTATTTTCGAAAAACGTTTTCATTTAAATCATTAACCGCTGGACCGATTTAGCTGATTTTTTGTTAAATGATAGTTTAAGTTCTTTTAATGAGCTGTTTTTTTTATGTCAGAAATTAATTTTTAGGGTGAACCAGTATGAGGAAAGGAGGGTCAGAGTTTTATTGGGAATTCACGAACCACGGAATTGATTTCAGTCGCGGGAAAGGTTGCGGAAAGGATAGTGTGAGAAATAAGTAACAAAAATAATAAAAATATTAAACATTACACAGACAAGTACAGATAAGTTAAAGAGTTACCGGGAAAGGACGACAAATAGTTTTAATTCCTGAAAAGAGGCGTGTAAGTTTGTGAAGGCTTTCAACAACCGCAAAACCGATTAAGTTCTAATTAACTATGGAGAGATGGATTGATTTTTACGGTAGCGAACAAAACTGCGTAGAAATACCCATCTCGATATTCTGCACTACCTAGAGTGGGAGCAATTATTATTATAGCCATGGTATAATAAATAATAATATAACATGGGCTATACCTATACCTAATTTACACTTACAAAGTCGCGGGGATGGAAATACAATCGCAGTCTAAACAAACATTGCAGACTAAATGGCAGCACCAAATTTTCGCTTTATTAATTGACTGTCACGCGCTACGAAGTGCGCGCGGGTCATCTAGTTGATTTATAAAGATTTTCTATTGCATTTTTTTGTGGTCTACTTTTCTATTCTATTGTAAAGTTATTCTCTCCGTCAGATATGTCCATATAGTGACAATAGTCTTTTTTTTTATGTGATGAAATAAAAGACGAGCAAGACGCTCTCCTGATGTTAAGAGATAATGGCTGCCCATAATCAGTACAGAGTTACCTAGGATTTCACAATGATGTCCAATTCTAGGAGCACTGCACCAACGCTTCTTACTCAAGAGTCATGAGATGTTAAGACTCTTTAGCCCAGTAATTTCACTAGCTACAGTGCCCTCCTACCGAAGCACAGTAATGTTTGCACATCACTGCTCAGGCGGTAGAATAACTGGCACTGTTGGGGTACCCACCTAGTCGACCTCCTGCAAAGGAAGTCTACCCCCGGTATAGTCTGCCAGTACATATATCTCACCGGCATCTATCAGAGGATAAGTGTTGATCCACGCTGCCAGCAACAAGAACAAGGCTGCACTGGATGCCAACACTGCCTTCCCCACGCCTCCGTCAGATATGTCCATATAGTGACAATAGTCTGCCAGTACATATATCTCACCGGCATCTATCAGAGGATAAGTGTTGATCCACGCTGCCAGCAACAAGAACAAGGCTGCACTGGATGCCAACACTGCCTTCCCCACGCCTCCGTCAGATATGTCCATATAGTGACAATAGTCTGCCAGTACATATATCTCACCGGCATCTATCAGAGGATAAGTGTTGATCCACGCTGCCAGCAACAAGAACAAGGCTGCACTGGATGCCAACACTGCCTTCCCCACGCCTCCGTCAGATATGTCCATATAGTGACAATAGTCTGCCAGTACATATATCTCACCGGCATCTATCAGAGGATAAGTGTTGATCCACGCTGCCAGCAACAAGAACAAGGCTGCACTGGATGCCAACACTGCCTTCCCCACGCCTCCGTCAGATATGTCCATATAGTGACAATAGTCTGCCAGTACATATATCTCACCGGCATCTATCAGAGGATAAGTGTTGATCCACGCTGCCAGCAACAAGAACAAGGCTGCACTGGATGCCAACACTGCCTTCCCCACGCCTCCGTCAGATATGTCCATATAGTGACAATAGTCTGCCAGTACATATATCTCACCGGCATCTATCAGAGGATAAGTGTTGATCCACGCTGCCAGCAACAAGAACAAGGCTGCACTGGATGCCAACACTGCCTTCCCCACGCCTCCGTCAGATATGTCCATATAGTGACAATAGTCTGCCAGTACATATATCTCACCGGCATCTATCAGAGGATAAGTGTTGATCCACGCTGCCAGCAACAAGAACAAGGCTGCACTGGATGCCAACACTGCCTTCCCCACGCCTCCGTCAGATATCTCCATATACACACATTACTCTCTCGGCTCGCGGGAACTTGGGGTTGAACCTGGAACAAAGACCTATATTTATCAGAAAAAAAATCACAGCAAATTTACAGATTTATGTTAGAAATGAGACAATTATCCCACTGCACCAACGCCGTGACAAAGCATATTATATAGCTCAGAGCGAAAATTAAGAAAACCATGATACATATATAAGGATCTTCAAATCCCACTATTAAAAAAAATGGAAGTCACATCATCAACTTTGACATTTAAAAACTATAACCAGACACTTTATTAGGGTAGGTGTCAGATTATTTTTTGTTGGTATTGATATCAGCTATTGGTCGCGATTTAGGAAAAAAATCAAAATGGCGATCAGTAGTGTTCTATAAAACATCTTCAAAGCTACAAAAAATAAGTCTAACCAAAACTTTCCAGTAAAGAACATCTTTTTTAGATATGACTTTTCTACAGATAGATCTATTTTATGGTGCAATAATGGGATAATAAGCTAAAGTTAAATCATAATTACAGTTAGCTGCAGAACAGCTCCTGTTCAAACTGTTGGAAGTCTTCGTCAGGGAAGAGGATGGACTTCTGTTCCTCTTGAGTGTCAAGTTTGATCACCTCTGCCACCGGCTTGCCGGCACACGCTCGCTTTATTATCTACAATTATTGTTAAACAATTAACTAATTAATAGATGAAGCTTCTAACTTAAGCTAACATTCATCTATTATTTAGTTACAACAAAACACAACAACACATAACAGCAAACACAACAAAACAGCTGTTAAACAGCACTAAACCTAGCCCTAGCTTGTGTAAACAGCTGTTTAAGTAGGTACTAAACTTAGCCAAGAATTATACCATGCCTTAGTAAATCTTAATGTAAATAAAGTAATCTTCAAGGCACAAGTGAATAGATACTTATCTAGATATTTTACATGAACCTCGACAGGTTCAGCCAGGATCCTTGAAAAATTAATTTATCACAAGAAATTGTAAAAATGATTCATCATCAACTGCATTCAGATTCACTATCAGGTGGGATGTGGCAATTTTGGATGTAACTTGAATCATGACAGCACAAAAACTATTTTGATTGTAGAAAAATAAAAAATCTTACTTTATCAGCAGTGTTGGTATTGATGGCAGGTTGTGACAGTTTCAACAGTTTGTTGACCACCTCCTCCGAGATCTGCTTGTCTTTGGACTTCTGTTTGGTCACTTTAGATGAATGTTTGAGGGAGGGGCGCTCTGGAATTATCATTATTTTAGGTTAACTCTCCGGTTTTATAACCATAATATTAATTAATCCTAAGTCAAATTCCCTTAGAACTGTGTTTTTTTGAGATGTAGAGGATATTACACGCGAAAAACGTACAAATAGATACAATTTTGGCTTTAAGTTATGTGCAAACTTCAATAAAGATTCTATTATAACTTATAACCTTTAAAGGTGTACTTTTCAACTAAATTTTCTACAAAATTTAATAAAAACTTACTCTACTCGTAGGACATCGGCAAACTTAGCGATTATATGTAAGTAATGTAAGTGATTAAGTGTGTGTTAGTGGTTGTATATGCTGTATAATGTAGTATATCATCAGATATGACGACATTGCGACTGAAAGTTAACGAGTATGTGTCGCATTATTACCGCTATAAACGAGTGACGCAACACATCGTCAATTATAAATGTTATCAAACCTTGACCCGAGGGACCCGGCGCCTTCGCCCGCCTGCTTCCACGCTTCTTACGATTGCCACTACTCTCTAAAACAATACACACACATCACAACTTGCATTTTATTTTATTTTTCTAATGAATTAATGGTTAGTGACCAATAATGATGATTACCGTCAGGATCTACGAACTCGAGAGCTTGTCTTAGTAAAGCTGCAGACATTTTATTAACGCCAAATTTATAGAAAACATTTATTATTTTAATTTTATCCCATGAAATATAACCTCAAAATTTGCTTGTGCCGAATTAAATGTTATAACTGTCACTGTCACTCGAAGGAGCAACTGTCAAATGTCTGATATTGTTTTTTTTTTTTCAAATTTATGGCCGGTGACGTTTTGTGTATTTGCCAACTTCAGATTTTAAAGTTTCGAAATATATATGAATCAATGTTGTATGTACCTATAATATTATTTTATAACCTTTTACTAAAACTGTTGAGGGTTATGGGGTTCCAGCAGAGATAAACACAGTTTGGAAGGAACGTAAAAATATATTAATTCTTCAATAATCTACACGACACAACAATTTTTCTTCACGCCGCCATATACGGAAGTGTTTTGTTTTCACAAACATCAAATCAAAACATAGAGTATTTAATATTGCCATAACTCAATACCCTCCCTCAATATTAAACACTAATACAAAAACATTACTTCTTAGTAAACATAATAACATAATAATAGACCCTCTACATTTCCAATACCCTCCCTCAATTTAAACATAAAACAAACCAAGACATTACCTCTTTATAAACTTAAAATTCAACATAATAACAGACCCTCTCTACATTTTTCAAATTTTAACACATTTAGAGGTTTAGTGAAAAAATCAGCTAATTGCCTCTCTGTTGAAACATACTGAAGTTTAACAATCTTACGCTCTACAAAGTCTCTAACAAAATGTAACTTAATATCTATATGTTTTAGTCTTTTATGATTTTCAGGATTTTTAGTAGTATGAATGACTGACTGGTTGTCTTCTAGAATACATATATCGTAACATTTAACCCCAATCTCATTTAGTAAATTTCTGATCCAAACAGCTTCTGATACTCCTTTTGCCAATGCAACAAACTCAGCTTCAGTTGATGATAGAGAAACACATTGTTGTTTGCTGCTAGCCCAAGATACAGTGCAACCAAAAACTTTCATCATATATCCCGATGTTGATTTTCTTTCTTGAGTGTCTCCACCCCAATCTGCACTACAATAGCCAAGCAACGGCATCTCTATATTATTTTAATTGAAAATCAATTTTAAATCTAGACTTCCTTTTATATATCTCAATACTCTTTTTTAAGGCTTTCCACAGGTCTTCATTTCCCTTAGACTGAAAGCGGCTTAAATAATTTAATGCAAAACATATGTCCGGCCTACTTCCCAGCATTGCATACATTAAACTGCCAATCAAACTTCTACATTTTGTAATTAATTCTTTGTCTTCTGATGGTGTATCCGATATCTTTAACGCCGGCTCAATAGGTGTCTTAACTGGCTTGCAGTCTTGCATATTATAGCAGTTTAGTATATCCATTAAATATTCCTTTTGATCCAATTCAATGCTTTCTTCTTTCTTGACAATATTTATTCCCAGATATTTAGCTACTCCATGCATATCTGTCATTTCAAAATCTTTTTGCAAAACTTCCTTTATTCTGTTAATATCATCTTGATTTTCTCCAACCAGTAAAACATCATTGTCATCCTTTTTAATTCTAAAAACCCACTTCGCTTCAATTGGTTTCTTTCCTTTTGGCAATTCTGTCTCAGTCCAAGTATTATTTTTGTTTAATGCATTCTTTTCATTTTTTATTGCTTCCAACCATAGATTTGCATCATCTCCACTTGTCACTTCTTTAAAAGACAGCTGTTCTTTTGCTTGTGCAGCTAAGCCTGTAACATAATCATTTAGCCATGCTGGTTTCTTTATCTGTCTTTTAATCTGCCTTCTTGTTTCTTCTGTACTTTCCTGCTCAACTTCTGCATCATAAAAAATTTCTTCCGGATTTTCCTCACTCACTTCTAATTCACACATCTCATTTTCATGTTCTTGTCTCTCAATCTGGTCTTCTTGTTCTGGTAGTAATTCTGTTAAGTCTTCATCTGTTTGATTTTGAATCTCTTCTATATCACTGTTATTCATCTCTTCAGGTATCATTTCACTTATCACATCTGTTGTCACCTCTTGTACTTTTCTCATATCTTCTTTCCTTTTATCTTGAATGAATACTACATCCCTATGTGTTTCGACTTTCTTTGTATTTGGTAACCATACTCTGTATCCTTTGCAATATTCTCCATAACCAACAAAAATTCCATTTTTGCTTTTAGAATCCCACTTTGATCTTTTCTCTTTTGGTATATGAACATAAACAGGAGTACCAAATATCCTCAGTTTATGTAGATCAAAACTCTTCTTGTACAACAGCTCATATGGTGTTTTATCTTTTACCTTGGATGTGCCCGTTCTATTTATGGTGAAGACGGCAGTATTCACTGCTTCAGCCCATAGTGTTTTATTTAGTTCTGCTTGAATAATCATTGTTCGCGCTGATTCTACTATTGTTCTCATTTCTCTTTCAATTCTTCCGTTTTGTTCTGGTGTGTAGCTAACCGTTGTTTCATGTATGATCCCCTTTGATTTAAACATTTCTTTGACTTCTCGGTTTATGAATTCTGTTCCATTGTCTGATCGTACTCTTTTAATCTTACAGTTAAATTCATTCTCAAATTGTGATATAAACTCTGCAATCTTATGTTTTGTTTCAGATTTGTGTCGCATAAAGTAGACATATCTGTAACTACTATAGTCATCTTTTATTAAAAGAAAGTACAAAGACCCTCCGAGTGAAGCTGGTGTCATCTCACCACAAAGATCCATGTGTATCAACTCGCCTGGGTTTGTTGCTTGACTCTCGCTAGCACTGAAAGGCAATCTATGCTGTTTCCCTTGAATACACGAATGACATTGCTCAGTCTGTCCTTCATACTTTACATTATTTGAATTTAAACATTGTTTGACATATTTAAAGTTTTGATGTGCCATTCGTTCATGCCATTCTGAAAGAGTTAATAAAGCTGCACTATCATAACAAAATTTAAAATTCATCACATACATATTATCAACACGGTCAGCAATAGCTACTACCTGCTCATCTTTTAAGAATTTACAGCCTGAGATGGTGGATATCATTGTGTGGCCCTTGTCTAATGCACATGCTAAGGAGAACAAATTAGCATTTAATTTTGGCACAAACAATACATTATTCAAGGTTGTAGGTATATATTTGGAACCATTGAAAGCAATCACATCAACATTACCTATTCCTTTAACTTCTAATTGCTCACCATCGCCTACAGTTACATATCTCTTTGACAACTCATGAAAAGATGTGAACAAATCTTTACAGTTAGCCATATGTTCGCTTGCTCCAGAATCAAGAATAAAATCACTACTTACAGTTTCAATCGGATTCATTATGAAAGCATTCTTGTTTATCTTACTACTGTCCTCTTTACCTTCATTTGACTTATTTTTAATCGCTCTACACTCTTTGATTAAATGTCCAGTCTTATGACAAAAATGGCACTTTCTTTGTCTACAGTCCCTTCTGAAATGTCCTATCTTTCCACATTCAAAACACTTTACTTCACTCACACTTTTATTGTAGTTATTGCGACCTCGCTGTGATGCTACCAACGCTGAAGACGGCTCAGGTTCAGTGTTCCCATATCTCTCCTCTTCTATTAGTAACCGGGATACAAGGCTCTGGAAACTCTGGCTGCTTTCTGGAACTGATTCCCAAGCTGACACAAAGTGTTGGTACTTCTCTGGCAGTGTCATCAGTATACTTTTGTAATCAACATTGTGTCAGACATCTTCTCTCCAAGACTTTCAAGTTGGTACCGCAGATCCTCAAGTTTAGAAATGAAACTAGTAACCGGCTCTTCAAACTTCAAGTTGAAAAACTTTTGCTGCACGAGATGTACACTGACTTTTGATTTTGGTTCATAGACAGCTATTAATTTCTGCCAGATTTCAGCACTGGTTTTACAAGTCAACAAATGGTTCAGAATTTTTTCTTGTACTCGCGTCACTATTATTTCCTGTGCCTTAGAATCATCGTCCATCCATTTTATAAAATCAGTCTTTGATGTGATGTCAGGTTTTCCTCTGTTGCCTTCTACTATTGACAATAATCCTCTCGAGCGCAAAATTATTTTTAATTGAAATTTCCATACTTGGTAGTTGGTTTCATTTAATTTTATATTATGTGCACTTTGAGTGTGCGTGCAACCACCGGCTTCCATTTTTTTTTTTTTTTTGCTTTTGTTTCGACTCTCGTTCAAACTAAAATTTTTTTATTATTCTACACGTCTGTTCCTTCCTTTTTCCAGCGTGATCTGGGCCCATAACCTGTTGAGGGTTATGGGGTTCCAGCAGAGATAAACACAGTTTGGAAGGAACGTAAAAATATATTAATTCTTCAATAATCTACACGACACAACAATTTTTCTTCACGCCGCCATATACGGAAGTGTTTTGTTTTCACAAACATCAAATCAAAACATAGAGTATTTAATATTGCCATAACTCAATAAAAACATACATTTTTATTTCCAGATTCTGCATGTTATACCGAGCATTCAACGGTAACAGCGAACCAGCGACGGTGGAGCGCCGCGAGGATCCCGGTCACGCGCCTCCGCCCCATAGATATGAGGTAAAAATTACCAGATTACGTGTTTTTACTAAAATCTCCAATAACTTTGTCTTTCTTTCTGTACCAGTAAACACCTGTACTTGTACTAAATAATATACCCCTAGTTCATAGGCCCTAAGACCGTCTATCCTACTATAATACAAAAGTATGAATAACTGTGTAGGTTTGTTACCTTTTCACTCTTAAACAGTTGAATCCATTGAGCTAAAATTTGGTACAAAAGTAGATAACCTTAAGTAACACTTGGGCTACTTATTATAAGGTAAACCCACTGGGTACGGCTAGGTATTGAATAACTATAATAATTCATCATGGGGACTTGAACCCAAAGTGATTGTCCCCTACATAGAAGTTGATCCCCCGCCTGTCCCCGCAGGGTCCCCCGACCCCCTGCCCGGCGCGTGTGGAGTACGCGACCCCTGTGTTCGCCCGCAACTACCAGGGCGTGTGGAGATACGTGGTGCAGATACCGTACGAGGGATACTTCACGCAGACCGTCGAGGTCACCAGGTAACACCAGACACCTGTTATATTAGTATTCATTGTGTAGATTAGCCCTTGTTACATAGATGATGTTATGTTCAGATGCATGCAGTCTCGATGCCACTACCTGGAGGGCGGGTGCCTGTCGTCCCCGCGCTGGGTGTCGCTGCTGGTCGCCGAGCTGCACTACCCACACACCAACCTGCAGGTACACATCACGCACGCCTCAGGTTGCGTGGGTACACAACAAACAGCCGCCTACCCACCGGCCCGGCACTATGGTGTTCCCGCAGGAACAGACCAGGCATTTAGTAGTTTCGCGCCTCTTCGATGTGTGAGTTCCACATACTGCTCTGTGTTCGTGTACCGTGATGAAGTGATATGTTACGCATTTTTCCTGGTGCCAAAAAAGTACACAGTACACACCAAGGTTCGTTGGCTCTGTGTGGACGATTTTGCTAATGCAAACATAAGCTCGCTTTATAAAACATTTTGAAAAAAATTAAAGAGCTAAGCGATCTTTATATTATGTCCTTATTTTTATGAATAGCAAATTGATAGTACATTGTTACTGCAGGAATTCCCTCAGTACCCCGCGGGCACGGGCGGCGCGGGCGGGGAGGGCGGGGAGGGCGCGGGTACAGGGAGCACGGACAAGCCGCCGCACTGTGACGGACACGACGAGCTCGGCTGCTTCCAGGTACTGTACAACACTCTTTATATATGAGCACCTGCGTGCGTGCCCCTATGGTGTGCCCTATTAATCAAGTATTCTATTTTCTGTAATTTGTGGTGAAGAATAAAGTATTAATTATGTTATCATGTCCAGGTGCGCCTGTACTACGACTGGTTCCTAGTCCCGGGCTCGTGCAAGTGCTGGCGGCCCGACTACTTCGCGCGCTACGTGCGTCGCCGACAGAACAACGAACTGTAGACTGCACGCCGCGGGAGCTCTGACCACTGACCACTGACCACTGACCACTGACCACCGGCCACCCTCACCGCTCACCATCGGGCGGGCCGGCTGTCTCAACATTCAATATTTAACGTAGCGTCTTTTGACCAGGCGGGCCGGCTGCTTGTCTGTCTCTAACATTAAAAACGTAGCGTCTTCACACTGCGCAGAACTGAGCGTCTTTTGCCGTGAACAACTGACGTAGCGTTCGAAGCTACACCGTAGCACCTGTGTGCTACGGTGTAGCTCCGACGCTACGTCAGCACACTACTACTACGAGACGCTGTCGTCTCGTAGCAGTAATGTGCTTCAGGAACTATAACTTTTCACAGACAAGTTTTATTTAATTTACTGTCCCATATTATGCTCATTTAGTCATTTTACATCTCAATAAGTTGGAAGTAAACTAGAGAAAGGATTTGTATGAGACCACGCTGCTGATCTTCCTATATAGAGAGCGTGGTATGTAGCAATTTGTTTAAGTAGCGTAGCATCCACGTAGCACTCTGTAGCTATGCCGTAGCATCAGTGTAGCGTTTGGTGGTACCGCGTAGCACTGACGTAGCATTACCGTAGCTCCGCGTAGCACTGACGTAGCATGAACGCGTAGCACTTGCTACGACTTTCTTGATTCGACATAATATTGCCGTCCATTTAGTATTTAAATATTATAATTAATCATTTCGCACTAGTTTTTTTTTAAATTATCGTTGATCAAAGTTTTTGCTTTGTCGTAGCTATGTTTAAATTATTTTAAGTAAATTATTTCAGCTAAAAAAACTGATTATCAATACTCTTTTAGAAAATGCTTGTTATGACAATAATAATTATTAAATAATTAATTATAATGTAACATAATGGTGCTAACGCATATAAGTTGTGACTCTAAGACTGTATTTACATAATTAATAATTATTAAAATATGTAATATTAAGATATTTTACCAAAACTGTATGTTTGTAATATTATCAATGATGTCCACAGAAATGTTATTAACAATAGAAGTGCCGCTCATTAAATACTGTTTTTGTGGGTATCTCTCTAGAGTGTATAATAATGCTTGCTGAACCATACCAGTTGGCTCAGTTTACTTCGCTCAAATTGCATTTATTAATATTATGTAGAATATAACTAAATATATTAAAAATAACGTGACTGACTGATTTATTGATTGAGCTAAATGTACAGCTCAGACCTCAGAACAGATTGAGTTAGAATTTAAAATGCAGATAGATTTTATATTGCACGGGTAAAGCCGCGAGCATGTGCTAGTAAAATATATAATTAAATAATAAATAAGTTATATAAATAGTGTAGTTAAACTAAAATATGATTTCTAGAATATATTTCCAAAATTATGTATTTATTGCAAAATTTAATTATAGGTACTCTATGTACGTACATATTTAGAATGTTGTAATTTTTAAATATTCTTGTAAGTTGTTTAAACAATATTTAAGTATCACTTCACTTTTCCGTAACGATTATTGTAATAAGAAAAATATTGTTAAATAAAGCACTGAACCCGGAAGATTGTTTATATAATTTATTGCCAATTTTATTTATTTAATACGTTAGTAGGCGTTATATTATTTATTTATTGCTATAGGTCGTTGGTTTTAATAAAAAAAACTCTTTATGTATAAATGTTTTATTGCGACATTATCTAGAAAATTACGTAATAAAGGAAGTATTCACATCTACCTCCAAATAACGTGCCTAATAGAACGTTTCTTAATTAAATTGAAAAACATTTAGTTTAAAGCCCGCGTCTAAATTAGAATATTTCTTCCTGCTGGATCATTGGATACGCAGGTGTGGTTATACCAGGTCGATGTGAATGTGTACGCCCTTTACCATGAAATGTGGGACATTGCGATCTACACTAACATACGTGTTGGAGGCGGAATATAAATATTACAGTTACAGTATATTGCTGAATATTATTTAATGTATCAACTAATGTTACCTACACTCCTATAATGATGAAGTACATTGCAGTCTGAAGGCTGACGCAAACTAGAGCGGACCGCACCGTAGCATCGCCTACCAAAATATATAGCCTGCGTACATTTTGTTTGTTCGTTATGAAAAACGTAGGATGTTTATTATTATGTGATGCGTTGCAATACGGCTCGCCGTAGTTTACGCCTGCCTTAACGATGTTATATTTAACATCGTGAAGCCTCTACTTACTAAAATATTATGTAGTTATGTTATATGTACTACCGATTTTGATAAGATATAAAAACAATGTATGTACCAAGATTACCGCACTAAAATAAATGAATTTTTTTAGATAAGTACGTGTGAACCCTGACCGCTAGACAAAGAGCATAGAACGAATACATACAGAAAGGCGACACCGCCCAGGGCCGGCACAGAAATAGATGGAGAGACGACATGGACTCTTAAAAACAGTTCATGAGGTGAGATGAATAGAGGGAGAGGAGACCTTTGCCCAGCTGTGGGCTTAATTACAATTTAATGTGTAATAGTACAGCTCGCTTCCAACCGGTACATATGGAAATCCAAAGGGGAGGCCTATGTTCAGCAGTGGACGTCCTATGGCTGAGATGATGATGATGTGTAACAGTACGTAATGACTCATGTTAATTTTATTACTTCATGTAACTGAGCGCGGTAGTTTCAGTCGACCGTTGAGGTTTGTTTTATAAAAATGTTTATGTAAAACCAAAACTAATATAACTACACTGATATAAGACCCGACTAATAAAATTAACATGAGTTTAGTGCTAAATGACGTCACACGCGTAGCGGATCAAACAGTTTTCATCATAACTTCGTAATTTTCATCGCAGAAGAAAATTTATTTCGATACAAACTTAATCTTTTAATGTAGTAGATCCACACTTTAACACTACGTTACAACTACAATCTTTTGAATGAATATTAGATTATGAATTGATTCGTGAATCTATAAATATAACTAGACTAGGCTTTACAGTGCATTCATAATATCACAAAGATGCTCGTCGCTTTGGCAATCTTTACTAATTTATATTAAATTTTACTTTAAAAATGGGTTACAAATATCGAAAGGGAGTTTAAAGTTGGTTTAATAATTGCTTAATTCATTTCTTTGACAGTTCTGTGTTCTTTCGATCTCAAAATACACTTTTTCTTTAAATTAAGTACATCTAATTCTCTTCTTTTAATTAAAAAATCTTCTCTCAAAAAAGAGCATGTGTACATACCAAGGTCTCTATTGATTTACACTGAGATTCCCTCAAACATTTACTTATCTATGTGTGCGTTTTCACTCTTACATCGTTCTTCTGCATCTTTTTATTTTTCGTTTCGATGTTTTCTCATTAACCCCCGACTCGACGCAAAAACGACGGGGTGTTATGATTTAATGTTTCTCATTTTGTTTACACAGTAAGTATTCCTTTGCCATCATTTTGTTCAGTGGGACCACAAGCGTTCATTTCAATATTATATTCGTTGATATTGACTCGTAACACAGCTTCAGCGTTCGCATTGTCGTTGTTCTGTTGTACCTCTTGCACAAAATTGTTCCTTTGTACGTCTTGAACAATATTGTGAGGTATTTCTGTCGAGAGATTGCCGCGTGCCTCTTGAACAACATCTGATGTTTCCGATACGAAATTGTTCGTCGGTACCTCTTGGCCAATGTTTAGTCCTGGTACGCAGTTGTCCCTGTGTACGTGTTGGCTAATGTTGTGCGATCCATCAGAGCCAACATAGTGCGGGTGTTGGTTGAGTTGGTTCCGCCGCGAGTGGAGCAGCACGCAGGGGACCCCCTTGTTGGAGAACTCCACGTAACAGTCCGAGTAGGGGGGCGGGGGCTCCTCCTCCACTATACCTGCACGAACCAACAATATTTATATCAAAATTGTATAAAGCAAACAAGTAACCTAGCTTCAATATGCGAAAACTTGTAAATGCGTGACCAGAAATTTATATATTTTACCCACTAAAATACTTACACTGTAATGTTTCCGAATAAAATAAAATAATAAAATTAAAACTAAGTTATAATAGATGTTTTGAAAGAAAATGACAGCAGCACGACAAAGACGCCAAAGCAAAACGCCACGCCACGGGCCATGGGGGAGGATAAGTACAATTATTATAAACTAGCTGCGTCCAGCTGTTTTACTCGCTGTACTGTATGGGTCTAAGTTATCTCTATACCAAATTTCAGCTGAATCGATCCACCCGTTTAGACGTGAAGAAGTAACAAACATCACACTCACAAACTTACGAGTTTATAATACGAGTACGAATGTGATATGATAGCTACCGTGGTGTGTCTTGTGTGTCTCGCACACGGAGTACGGCGGCGGTGCGTCAGCCCCCGGGGGCGGCGGCGCGGGCAGGGGGGGCGCCAGCTCCAGCCCCGGGATCATCAGCGTGTCCTCCATCCCGCCCTCCGACTCTGTGTACACACACACATACATCATACATCATATGTGTATCTACTATCCTCTTCTTCTTGTCGTATCCTCATGACTGAGCGACGTGACTGTGATACGTCGTCCTCGCCACCAGTTCCCTCCCGACGCTTCTGTCTTGCGCCATCTGCATGGAGGCTTGTCTGGGGGCGTTGCTTGTTGGGGGTATCTACTATTATAACTTAACAAATCAATTATCTAGTTAAGTCCCAAACGACTAAATAGGGGACGAATATGGCTTGAATTGCTTCGAGAAATGGATGGACTAGGCGGGGGCACTGCTATGACGAAATAAGATGAAGTCCATACAAAAATAGGGTAATTCATTCATTTCGATCGTTTCGATACCTTCTTACGTTTCATTCTTTCATTTCATTCATTCATTTCAAGACCGCAAGCATGTACTTCCTTGGTTTCATATATAAGTATTATAGTATAGTATGGTGAACTCACGAGTAGTCGCTCGAACAGTCGGTGTGGGCCACTCCTGAGATCGTCTGCGACCTGCGACAAAATCATTTAATTTCATTTAATAAAACAATGTATTTAACGGCAAGGTGTTAGTGTTGACCGGCAGTATCTCAGTATACTCACGCTTGTAGAGGTTCCTGTGGATGCAGGAGTCAGCTGCTCGCGCGAGCAGTACGAGCAGCGCGAGCAGCGCCGCGCCCGCGCCCCACCCGCGCGCTGCTTGCGTCCAGCCTGTACCGACGGGCCGCGAGCTGCTCTCTGTCATGTGCTGCCGACAACATACAACACACGCGTCATATTATAGTAGTAGTATGGCAATATATAGCAGGACGAACAGCGCCTCGCCCGCGCCCTTCCTGCGCGCCTTTGACCGTCCTGTGTCTGCAAGGCGGGAGACGCTTTCCGACATTAATATGCTGCAGCGCATAAAGGGGAGTGTAGTAATTACCCGTCCACCCACTGGACTTTTCCACTGATGGGTGGACGGAGAATTCAATTCCCTGTTTTCCCAGATTTTTCGATTACTAAATGCATGTTTTTGAGCCAACCTAGCGTAGTGGTTGGAGGAGTAATCGTGAATTCCCCCTCTACCCACTGGTAGAAACGTCAAGAGGGTGGACCAAGATTGTCGTTTCCAAATTGGGTTTCTCTATGCTTGGTTCTAAAATTGTCAATATCGTTGCACAATAATGACGCTAAAATTAACAGTTTGAATGCAACATGTAGTGTAGTGACTCACCTCAGTGTAGAGTCGTTGGTTGGGATGCTGCGGCGCGGGCAGCGGGACCGGCACGGTGAGGTGCCAGGGCTCGCGGTCGATGGGGTACACTGGTCGCACCGTGCCGCCCGGCCACGGCCCCAGCCTGCAACCAGCGTATACTGAACCTCAACTCAACTCAACTCAAAATTCATTTATTCAAATAGGCTACAATGGAGCACTTTTGCAAGTCAATTTTACATTTTATTTTAATATTCTACCGCTCATTCGCAAGGCACCTCAAGGGATTGCTTTTTTTAAATATGTGTTTATTACAATTATTATCTTGGTTACATAATTTATTTACAGGTGGTTGCAGAGGTTTCCAGGCATCTTTGTCTTCTATGTATTGGCTAATTTTATAATAGGCTTTCTTTTGTAATATGTCTTTAACACGGCTTTTGAATTTACCTTCTGTGAGCCCCGTTATTTCATCAGGGATTTTATTATAAAAACGTACACAATTCCCTAAAAAGGATTTATGGCTCGTTTTGGACAATCTGAATCGAGGTACAGCTAACTTATTCTTATTTCTAGTATTAAAGCTATGAGTGTCACTATTTAACTTGAATTTATCTAAATTTTTTCTGACATACATAATATTTTCGTAAATGTACAAAGATGGTAGGGTCAGTATATTTATCTCTTTAAAGAGCTCCTTTAAAAAAGAGTCTCTTGGGCGCATCTCATAGATGGAACGAATTGCACGCTTTTGCAGTATGAAAATAGTCTCAATATCTGCTGCTGACCCCCACAGTAAAATACCGTATGACATTAAACTATGGAAATATGCAAAGTAAACTAATCTCGCTGTAGCTACATCTGATAGTTGCCTGATTTTATACACCGCATATGCTGCAGAGCTCAATTTCCCTGACAATACATTAATATGATTACCCCATTGTAGCTTAGAATCTATATTCATGCCAAGGAACAAAGTTGCATTGTCAAGCTTTAGTATTTCACCGTCAAGAACTATATTAGATTCTATGTACCTAACGTTAGGTAATGAAAATTTCAGACATTTAGTCTTTGACCTGACCTACTTACTAGGCACACACAACTCAATGTCGTTCTCTATGGTATGCTGGAAGATCCCGCGGCTTGATAATCATAGTACCTTGATGCTGCTACTTAACTTTTTGTATGACGAAGAGTGGATAGACAAACAAATCAGGCACACGATGGTGAACATCATAATTGCTCAAGTCAGACTCTAACTGTCAGACTCAATGTAGGCATCAGACCCAGAAAAATGTGTTCACCCCTGTAGATACTACAACTGTCACCCTGAGATTTGTATACTGTTGGTGAATATTATGTCCAGTAATGTCTGGTGACATTATCCTTCAGGCCGGAACATAGTAATACCAGCACCAGCACACTGCATGGCGGTTGAATGAGGGGCCCAAGTGCGGTACTTCCCCAGGCGGCCTCTGCTCCAGCGTACCTGAGTTTGACGGCAGTGTCGTGTGCGTACGTGTATATAGTGAGCCGGGAGCGTTGTCGCGCGCGCTCGCGGGCTCGCGTGCGGTACCACTCCGGCACCGAGTTGTACACGTGCTGCCCGTACACCAGCCCCGGGGACCACGAGCCCAGCCACGCCGGCGCCGTCGGGGCCGCGCCCTGCATCCTACACTACGCACCACGCCTGGAACAACACAATAACACTCCCTTAGTCGTACACTCTTGTCAGAGTGGTCGTCGTTGCTCTGATGCTCGATCTTCTGCTTGAATTATCCCGATGGATTTAGCGATGTAACGCCATTTTTGTCTTTTAATGGTGTTGCTAAAGCACTGGGTCATAGATGCCCCTGTGGCCTTCTTGATGAGGTCAGTCCAGCGAGTTGGAGAACGACCAACAATAATACTACTGATCATTATGTTGGTGCTTTACTCCTGTAGACCAGGGTCACTGCCCGCCATCCATTGGGTTTTCGCAATGGCATGTGGACGGGGATTTCACGATTCCCTCTCCACCCACCACGTTAGAATGGAGCAAAAACATGCACTAAGTGATCGGAAAACCTGACAACAGCATTGGTATTTTTCTAGATTTCCTATATACCCACTCCCAGCCTATGTTATCTGTTGTAGTCATGGACCGATTTATAGAGGTAATGTAGAGGGATAGGAAATGTAGGGGGATAGGAAATTTAGGGGATAGGAATGCTGTTGTTAAGTTTTTCAATACAAAATGGTGCATGTTTCCGGCCCATTATAAATTTTAACGTAGTGGGTGGAGAGAAAAACGTGAAATCCCCAGCCACCCACTAGTGGATAAGCCGGATAGTAACCTAAGAAATCAGTTTGGGCCACTTCTGTTGACACAGTCTCCGTGTATGTACAGTTCACTGTTCACCCACAGCCCACAAGACAAGTGCCTGCGCAGTGGCACCTAATTGTTGAACCGCGGCAATGAGCTCGCGCGGTGTCGACACCTAAACTCGATCGCTGTTACACTCGATAACACACACACACACGCTCAATCATCGCTCTCATTAAATAAAGTAGAGTAATTACTCTACTTTATTTAATGAGAGCGACCACACTGCGTCTATTATTTTGTTTTATGTCAGAGATATCGAAACTTACGCGCGAATCAATTAGTGGCGAATTCTTCCTTTGTGCACGAGGTCTAATCTCCTACTTGCAGCAGATGGCTATAGGAACTCGGTCATGAAACGACACAACCCCATCGAGTTTGGGCTCACATGATTTGTCATGGCGAGTACTTGGCGGTGCGATGGTTTTAACTTTTTAGTTCTTTTTACCAGTTTTCATAGATAGACTCCTGCCTACACATTCAATAATAATATTAATGGAATTTGGTGTGACTTTGCGGAAATCCATTATTAGATATGAGCGGAATTAACATTAAATATTAATATTTAATTAATAAGCCAGTAATTAAAGCTTGTCTTTCAAAGATTTTTTTAATAAATTTTGTTTATGACACAGCTGGTGGGATATTAAAGAATTCACTAAAAACATCAACGAGTACAGCAGCTATTTCTACTCGTATTTCTTTACCGATGTGATGGTAATTATATAAATTACCATCCAATAATTATCATATTTTCTGTCGGAAATACCGGCCGGTCCGTCGGCCTTCACATCGAACGGTACGTCGATCGCAAATCTTAACTTTACGCAAGAGGCTAATTATTCTATTAAAATAAATATCCATTATTTCGGACTCTCGCCCGTCCGTCCGTCCGTCTGTCCTAGTACCTACCTATACCTAGTATTAGTAAGATATCTTTCCCCCAGTATACAACATAAACACTACGAGTAGGAAAACGTAAAATTAAATCTATAACTCACCTCAACACAGAATGTATATAGGTACGAGTAGGTATATCCAAAAGGTATACGCTAGACACTAAACACTGTAATGTTATCGTTCCATCGAGATTACATTATCACTTGTTCGTTTATTTAACACTTTTCACTGCAAATAACACAAATATTCAAGTAATATGTAGTAGAAACCTTCACAAATAGATTAAACAGTGTGAATGTTCCGTTGTATGTGTTGCAAAGGCTCGCAGATTGATTGAGTGTTGTTGGTTGCACGCATGCGCGGTGTCTGCAATATTCATGGTACAAGCTGGCTACGGTAATGTGGCGCGCGGATCTATGTGGAACTAGTTGACCGACTTAGGAAGTGAAGGTTCTGTAATCGATGTGTGAGACATTTACACATAGGACAATCCTAAGAAAATACTCCAAATTTCTAAATACGTCATACTCGTACCGCGTACCATCCGAGCTAGAGAGCCGCACGTGAGGACGAAGAAAGAACTCTTTAGTTTTATACACAAACACACAAATTCAATTATTATAAAATGCATTTTCTAATAATAGCACACAGCATTAATTTCAGTGGTTACTGAATGGCATTGTTAGATACATGTAATTTTTTTTAAGAAGATCAAGCTCTTTTTTAATAAGTGCCTATTTTAATTCTAATAATTCAAAACATGAAAAAAATAATTGTCCAAGTCGGTTTAAGCCTTTCGAATACTGCACACTTTTGAAGTCTGTAAAACGACTTAACACGTAGACAGTAGCGACATTTTCGTAATAGATGTAATGGTTCCTACGATTGGTAACAGCGGTTGCACATACATAGGTCTGTATCTAGAATTCGGCAACAATTTAATGACTCCAATGCATTCGTGAGCTTGGCCATTGAAATACTCTTAACATTAGCGTTGGCAAAGACAGCCTAGTGCCCATTTGTAGGCCTCTATTGTAGAAGCCTCCTGGGGAGTACCACACATTTGCCAGTTACAGCTGAAATTTTGCATGCTTGCAAAATTATTATGACATGGACCTGATCTGATGATGGAGCTGGAAGATGGACATAGGAACTCCGTAACTAAACGACATAACCCCATCGAGTTTGGGCTCGTATGATTTGTCTTAATGAGTACTTCCGTGCTAGATGGTAACCAGGATTTGATGGAGCTGGAAGGTAGCCATAAGAACTCAGTACACAAGCCAGCCAGCTTGCTTAAAAAAGCATTTTTTTATGTTCACTTGTTTCTTTTCAGTGCTACTTCAGCCCAATCGGGTAGGTAAAGCCTGAAAGATCATAAATTATAAAAACCCTTAAAAATGTTATTAGACAACATGTTTAATGTTTACCTTCCCAAATTCAGGCTCGATGATCCCTTTCTCCGCGATCTATTAACCCACATCTAGTAGATATAGCTATACATACTTACGCAGGCTGTATGTATGGTATGTACCTATATATATTATAGTCCGGGAGCGGAGGGAGAGGGATCGATGCAGACGCGACACTCCGGCGCCTGGAGCCGGCCCGGGACATCATGAGAACTGGGATCAGATCTATACTTTTACACTTATTCTAATTCAAATGGTAAGTTGTTCGGTGTCGCCAGTAAATATGGCCGTGTTCCGGCATGATGTTCAGTGAAGCCAGCGGGGAAAGGCGAGATGCCTTCTAGGTTTTGTCTGCCATCTATGGCCGCATTGAGCCTATCGAGATCGTGGTCAAAGGATAAGTATAATAAATTACCTATTTTAGAAAAATATCATATTTATTAAGGACGAGTACAACGTACCTTTGTCAATGCATACTTGGCACCCTGTTTATATGCCCTGTATGTATGAGACATATTTATGGCTTGCTCTTGGTGTGCCTCTAATCTAATATAAAGCTCGGCTCGGGGAGAGTTTTGACAAATAAACCACTCTCAGTGTCACTCGCGCACTCCCTACTCACACTCACTCTGACACTGCTCATGCTGTGCCCATTACACTGGAGAACGACACTCACTAGTTACTCTTTATATAGTTTTGTACAGATTTGGAATCCTAAAATGTGAAAGATGTGTTGAAATATATCAGCTGATGATGGAGGAAACATTCTGCTAAGTTCGAGCTCGGGGACATTGTCAATATTGTGTAGGTAAGTGTGTGAAATGATCGTTTAACATCAATCAGCCTAAGGGAGCTACAGGAGGATGCTGGAGCCTGTGAGGTTGGAAGTAGCATGTTGTTCCTAATTACTGGGCTTCAGGAGACCTTCTCTCTCGTGTAATGGACAGATGTTATCGTTTAACATCAAGCGTCGAGTTCCTCTCGGTTATGTGATTGCATGCAAAATGTCAAGAGGAGGTCGGAACTGTAGATCTTCACGTAGACTAGACGGTGGTTTTGTACTCGTACATCACTAAACGTAATTTAATGCGGGGCTTAAGTGGGTGAATATTCGTGGATTCACTAAACATCATAATGACTGTTTAGTGACAGGCTTTGTCCAGTGGATGATCGTCAACCGCGGTAGACGGCGGAAGCCACCAGCAAAGCGATTGGGAATACCGTTCTACTCATCATTACAGTCCCTACGTAAACTCTTGGCCACCTCCGTTTCTAAATAAGCGATATGTTTAGTGTATGACGTAATTGTCCGGCAGATGATCATGGGAGCTATGGAGAGCAGCGGGCTGCACTCGGCGTGGCTGCCCCCGGCGCTGCTGCTCTACTACCTGTGCTGCTGGCCGGGAGCTTCCGAGTCAGGTCATCCTGAAGGCCCCCTTGAATTCTAGTGATATTTGATATCAAGCAGCAACCGGCTCGCTATTCTTAGTCAATATCTTAGGAGGGAACCGTGTCCGTCAGTGAGGTTCAGCCCCATCTCTCCCCTCTTAATCTGTTACTGAATATAGATGACAATTTTAATGATTTAATTCTAGTTTATATAATATGCGAATACTAATCTACGAATTCACAGACTGTCTTTATATTTTTCGTCGTTTTAATGAGGATATTTGTGTAGATTCAATTATTGAAGTATGATTTCATTTCCAGACACGAATTCCGACAACAGCAACAGTCGTCGCAGAGTGTCGAGACACGGTGAGCACGAACTAGCATGAGCACAGTGACGGGAACTGGAGGTCTCCGCACACTGTACCAGCTCGGCACCGACCCAGCAATCCTTGTCTGATATGAGCTTTTCGTTAATTCGGGACTTATCGCCTAATTATATTTATGTTATTACAAAAACATTATCATAAAACCAACCTCGCCGTTTCGAATCTGTTGCATGATCCGTGGTCACGAGAAAACTGTTTTTTCGATTAACATGATATCAGATCGCAGAAGTTTAGTGTTATATGAGCCTTAATTCGTTAGTCGGCTAGAGATTACTATGCCAAGCTGGTGCACTGTGCCATGACCTGAAGACGCGCTATGTTGAATCCATGTGCCTGGTGTTCCAGAGTCAGGGTCGCACCGGCGCGCCAGCGAGTTCTTCAGCCGCCGCATGGGGAGCAGCGCCGTGTCCCTGCACCTGCCCAGCACCTCAGGTCTGTACCATCCTTCTGTAACACCAACCATACTGCGGAGCCGTGGTGACCAGGCGGTTACGTGGTGCTGATGTGATGGATTGACGTGTTGGAATCCAAATCTTGCACCGAGGATGATAATTAGTTTTACTGAACAATCCCTTGTCGCCAAGCGGAAATTACGGCCGCCATGATGACCAGTGAAGCCAGGTTACATCGCTCACTTGTCCCACAATATGTGGGCAACGACCGACACCGCGTCAGCATCACCATTGGTGTTGTAGACGTCCATGGCGACGGTAACTGCTCACCACTAAGCCGGACCGTCGCTCTGTATCTGACATAAAACATCACTTGCACTCTTGAGGACGTTACAAACTTTCCACTAGCGCCCTGACCTACATGTCGTGTTTGGGGTGGCGCCAACACGATGTGACGTCACCGGTGCGCTTTTGCTCAGGTTTTATGACCCTAATTCACAATTATTCTCGTGTTTATGTCAATAACAATAATTACGTACGTACGTATTAGAATAATAGCCCACAGTTAGTAAACCTAGTTTATTGATCAACGATAATTATTTACCGTCTCGGACACTAATAAATATATTGTCCATTTATTGAATCGGGTCATATGCGCGGTCCTTATGTGACCTGAAGTGGGGTCCGATAATATAACTTTTTAAATAGTGTTCTTATGGCAATAATAGTTGTATTTGTTCGGTCCAGGGTCGAAGAAAGAGCCGCTGTCGGCGCACCGCAGCCACGAGGAGATAGGGCGGCGCGTGTCGGGGGCGGAGGGCGAGGGCCGCTACCACTCCGCGCCCTCCGTCATCCGGGAGGTGCTGCACCGCCGCGACTGGGACCACTCCGCGCGAGACCTCTACATACCGCTGCACCCGGAGGACCACGAGATCAGGTCGGCCGCCTGTCATAGCTTCGAAGGTCGCGTCGGAGATGCCGTGGGCAAAGTCGTGGATGTGCCTGACAGAGTAGGTACATGTCGGGAATGGTCTTGGAATTTAGCACAGGGTAGTCTCCGACTATTGCCCTTTTTTTTGGGCACAACGACGAGCAAGAGAAAGATTACTTAACCTCATTTGTCCTCGGCAGACGATTCAGTGATTGTCACTTTGCATTACTTCATATCTTCGCTCATATCGTATCCATATTGTATGCTACTACAGGTCGGTGTCGACGGCGAGTCCGGAGGCGCCGCGCGCGGAGGCCGAGTCCTCCTCCATCGAGGAGGCGCGCGCGGAGGGCGGCGGCCGAGCCTGCAAGAAGCACCACTCTAACATCAAGCGCTCGCGCGGCAAGGAGAGGAGCTCCATCGACGACAAGGACCGCGACGCCACCGAGATATATTCCTTCTACATCGGAGACAACGAGTACGGCGCCCCCCTCCCCGGCGGCGAGACGACGCACCCGCGGGGACTCGCGGCCAAGGAGGCCAAGCAGTCCTTCAACGAGTCCCTGCGGCGCGCGCCGGCGGGGGGCTCCGTGCTGGATGACGTCATCGCGTGCCTGGACTCGCTGGACCGCTCCGGCGCCGCGCACCACTCGCTCGAGTCCCGCGTCAGCCTCTCGCGCGCGCCCATACCGCCGCCCTCCGTCGGTACGTATATGATGATGTTGGCGTATCTTATGTGACGCTTCATGTCACTTCCTTATTACACCTAACTACATAATGCTATATCATGGGATATATATTATTTGCTTGCAATATCAGCAATTCCGTGAACTACTGTGCCTTACCCCGTTTATGAGAAAAATGATATTCGTTCGCATTTAATATGTTTGACGACGCTTGATCCTTCTCCCGAGCCCCCGAGCTCCAAATACCGGAAAGGGTAAGAAGTATACTGATAGCATCGATCCCTTCCCATATGTGCCAATCCAAATCCTTATCCTTTCAAAAAAAAAAGCTCTAAAAGCCAAAGTACGTGTAATCAGTCTCGGCGCTGCATGTTGCGTCGGTCCTCACGAGGCCGCCCCCGCGTCGCTTGCTCGCTTGCACGTGTGTGTTGTGGTGCAGAGGCGGTGGGGTACGAGGGCGGCGCGTGCTACCTGGCCGAGACCGGGTGCGTGGGGGAGCTGCGTGCCCGCGCCGGCCCCGCGCCCGCTCCCGCCGCCCCCCAGCCCTTCCGCGCGCGCCACGCCAGCGACGGGGACATCCTGGCGCCGCATATGCGCCCCGAGTCCGGCGCCTTCTCAGGTACCCGCTGCTCGATGTCGCACGTTATCAGGGCCCCGTCTGGAGGGCCCCGACTGTCCGCTGCTTACTCTGGGCTTCTTGTGCGATGGCGCTTTAGCGCTTCACGCTCACCTCAAGTGTGATAGAAGAATCTGTTGAAGAACTTTCAGGGACTTTTCGATACATTGAAAACAACACCTACTTGCATGTGAAAGTTGGGAGGAGTGGATATTTAGTTTTAATTCCCTAATTGCTTATAATGTCGTTAATAAACAACGTCATAAAGGAATATCTCCATCAGTCCATTTGGGGATTCTCTTTTCTCCTGGGGGGAAATTTTCTGGAAGAAGTAGTTTATTACCTCTTGCGCGTAGTGAGCATTATTGAACTGCCGTCTGAACAGGATGACTCCTTGTCGTACATTTCAGAGAGCGACCTGGAGCTGGAGGCGGAGGGCGTGGCGCCGCCCGCGGAGGAGCCCCCGCCCTACGAGCAGCTGCTGCATGCTCGCACCACACGCTCGCGGGACAAGAAGGAGACCGCCATATAGGGGCCCCCGCCGTGAGGCCCCGCCCCTTCCTTGCCGAGCACTCGATGCGGCCCTGTGAGGGCGGCTGATGCTGATGGCGTGTTTTTTAATTGATGATAGCGCGTTTGAACGCAGCCTCATTTGATGAAGAGTGATGACGCGGTCTAAGATGGTACGCGCGAACCACGAAGAAAATATATATATGTAACAAGATTATCTACGGGTACCTATTAACACAAACGATGTTTTAACAGATACCTAATATAAATGTTTTTTGAAATGAATTGAAGAATTTGAGCGGATGTGCCAAGCAACGTAGGTACTGATGGGGTATTTGCTCGTTTGTAGAAAGGAAAATATTCTCTTTAAATAAAATCAAATTATAATATTATGTACCTTCTTAGATGATTAATTTTGCGCCACCCTATAGGTATTATCGTGTAGGTACCTAAAGGGACAGCTGTTTTGTATATTGTGAGCATCTATTCCATCGAAAATCTATTTTATTACGAAGTTGTCTATTTTTTGATTAAAGCTTAGTCAATTAAACATAAGTCAGAGTACCTACCTAAAACTAGTATTAAATATTCATATAATGGTATATTTATACGTTAAAGTTGAATGTTTATGTTATAAATTCATTAATTATTATATATTGTCGATTATTGCCAAGCAATCGTTAATCTGTATGAAGCTATTGCATAATATTGTAATATACCTACCTACGTCATATAATATTTTACAAAAGTATTTCATTTCTGAGTCCATCTGAACTCTAGTCAAAGTTTAATAAATGAAATGTTCCAAATGTTTTATTTTGGTTTTTTATTTATAAATAATAAATTAATTATTATATAATACTTTTATATTTATTGTACCTATGCTGACTTTTAAAAGAAAAATGCAAATTTCAAAAAAATCAGGGTCGTATTTAGAAACCCGGATGTAAAGAGGGGCAAATAGAATTAAACGAGCTCTATAGCGCTGTGAGCTAACAGCCGCCTGAGACGCAGAAGGTTGCGGGTTCGATTCCCGCCTGAGAAGATTTTTATGATCTACAGATATTTGTTTCTGATCTGGTTGGCTGTCTATCAATCTATTTTATTAAAAGTATGTACGTACTTATTTACTAAAGTAACATAGGTTAATAAGTATTATAATATCTGTTATCTAGCTACCATAACACAAGCATTGAGTTGCTTAGATTGAGGCTAGATGGCGCTGTGTGTCCTGGAATATCTAGTTATTCATTTATTATTATTTTAATACGAGTACATAAGTGGGGTGGCTAAATACGAATTGGTAAGCAATAAAAAAATAACATTAAAGAATACATTTATTAATGAAAAAGGCTACAAACAGCGATATTTTATACTCGTATTATTCTAGCGGTTATATTTCATTTACCATACTAAGATATAACCATTGTTTAATGTTTGGCACATTTATTGGTTTCATTATTTTGGCAGTAAAATTAGCTACGATTCGCTTTTAATATAAAGTCATATACAAATACACATAAACATTTACTTATAGATAGTTGATTAAATACATTGATTGATATAAATGCGTACAAAAGCTGGAAACATCCACTTACTATAGTCTAGGAACTAGGAGGTAAACGTAACAGAACCGTTACACTAAGAGGTAGTACGTAATGTTATAGAACTAATCTAAATTGGTCACAACTCAATAATTATTATAGAGACAGGAAAAAATAATTTCATCTGTCCCCCTGGTAGTAAAAGCTGGACAGATGGAACATTTTTCCCATCTGTCCCCCTAGGAAAACAAATCAGGGGGACAGCTGGGAATTTTCCATTATACACACTACTCAACACTCCACTGGACGGTTTTGGTCAATACATAAACTTTTAAATGAATAACTAAGTAATATTGATTGATACATATTTCGTTGTTTCATAAGATATTGAGCGATACATACATAATATACAAGCGTTTGTAACAACCACGACAATCATAAAATCCTCTAGGATATACATTTACATATATATGATTGTAATAAGATAAATAGTGCAATTCTGAAGGAATATCTGCGAAGTAGTTACAAGGCCAAATACAGCAGGACTCCTTTGCCTTTAGTAGACTGCATCAGGTCTCTGATATACAGTATAATGAGATCAAAATAGAAACTTCTTCTACAACATGGACCCGCGTCTCACAGGACGCCACGGGAGTCCTACAAGCGTCAACACAGATGGCGCAGGACTGGAAGCGGCGAGAGGAAACGGTAACGAAACACCATCATGATCACGTCATTCAGGTGGACAACAAGATTAATATTAAAATCGTTCCACAAATATAGTTTTTTTTTTATTTAAAAAAATGCCAGCATTATTTAATTTCCTCCTATGATATTGTCTATCTGACGGTGTCGACGCACTCCGGGACAGGTGCTACAGGAGCTAGCTTGTGTGTGACGTCAGGCTCGGGGCGCGGCGCGGGCGACTCGGTGAGAGTTTCGGTGAGAGTGTCGGTGAGGGAGTCGGCTAATGTGTCAGCATTCGGTGGGAACACGGTGTCGGTGAGTGGTGCGGGCGAGGTGGTGGCGGGGAACACGGTGTCCCCCTTGCCGGCGCCGGGCGCGGGCAGCTGCTTGCACAGCCGCGCCATCGCCGTCGCGCTCTCGCGGACCACTGCAATCGACAACGGTCACGTCACACGGACAACAGAGCTGAGAGCGGAGCGGTCACCGGCGCCTACACTCGTCTGCTGCACCAGTATTGCTCATCTGGACAACATTTAATAGGACATAACGTGTTTGGGAAATTGGATATTACTTTTTAAAATTAGATGCACTCAAAACTTCTAGATTACTTGAAAATGCAAAAATAATTAAAATTAGACAATATGTCCGCACCGGCCGGTACCTTTGCAATGGTAGATTTCTATTCTCCTGACATTGACATTTGCATCTTGGTGTCAATTGTCATGTTTCTTTTCTTTTTAGTTAATGGTGGGTCCGCGCGGACCTACGTTTGCCAGTGGTGCGCGGACATCCTCCCGGGCGTTGAAAGCACGGCTGCTTTCAACACTGTTCCATTTGGGTTGGTAGGAGACAGAGGCGGTTGAGCGCTCGTCTCATAGTGCTGCCGCTGGCAGTAACCACGTCTGCCACTCGAGGGATGTTGTCAGCTGCTCCCGGGTATAGACGAGTGACTCGGCCGAGCCGCCAATGTAGAGGTGGTGCGCCTTCATCCTTGATCAGCACCAAATCGTCGAGCTTCAGGTTTTGGCATTGAGTGCGCCACTTGGTGCGTTGCTGAAGTTCAGAGATGTACTCCATAGACCATCTCTTCCAGAAGTGTTGTCGGACTTGTTCCAGTCGCTCAAAGCGGTCGGTTAAGCGCATGGATTCCAAATAGTGTGGTGATGGGAGAGACGTAAGTGGTCTCCCAATTAAAAAGTGCGAAGGAGTCAGTGCATTAAAATCATTGGGACACTGGCTCAGGGGACATAGAGGACGGCTATTGAGAATAGCCTCAATTTGTGCGAATATGGATGTTAATTCTTCAAATGTTTTATGAGATTGGCCTAAGATTCTATACAAGAGAAACTTAGCTGATTTGTTACCAGCCTCAGCGAGTCCGTTGAAGTGAGGAGCATACGGAGGTGAGAATTTAAATTCAATGCCTCGACTAGTTGCAAAATCGGTTATTGGATCACTGTTAGATTTTAAAAATGAACTAATTTCTTTGGATGCAGCTACAAAGTTGCCGCCATTGTCGCAATAGATGAGTTTGGGCAATCCTCTGCGAGCTATAAATCTTTTAAGTGTTAGTAGAAATGAATCTTTGGTTAGATCGCTCACTACTTCTAGGTGTAGACACTTGTATCTTAAGCAAACAAAGAGACAAAGATAGCACTTGGTTATCTTGCATCCTCGACCTTTGCGGTCTGTAATTAAGAAGGGACCAGCAAAGTCGGTAGCTACGGTGATGAATGGAAAATCAGTTTCGAGGCGTTCAGATGGTAGGTCACCCATTATGTTTGACATAGTCTGGCCTTTAAATCTGCGACAAACAACGCAGTTGCGTGTGACTTCCCTAGCTAACTTTCTACCACTGATGGGCCAGTATCGGTCACGGATGGAAGCAAGTAGGTGTTGGGGCCCAGAATGTAGAAGCTGGATGTGTTCATTTTGAAAAATTAATTTAGTCAAGTGATGATTAGATTTTAAAACAATTGGGTGTTTTTTGTCATATGAATAATTGGATTTGTTTAGGCGCCCACCGACGCGAAGAATTCCTTCATCATCAAGAAAGGGGTTCAAGGCGCATAACAGGCCTTTAGATTTTAGGCTAAGAGCTTGATTGTTGTTAGGCTTATTTTTGGCTAGATTTCGAATTTCGTTGTGAAAGGATTCTTTTTGAGCAATTTTAATTAGTGCTTTCATAGCTTGAGTAATTTCCTTTAATTTAAGAGGGCCTTTTTCTTTGTTTAGTGGGTTTCTACAATTGTGAGTGAATCTGAATACAAAGGCATAGGTTCTTTGAAGAAAGGTTAGTTTAGAATATCTTTGAAAGTCTACATAGACTGATTCCTCAGAGCCTTCCGCCACCAAAGCAGAATTCGCTTTGACCTCGGGTAGTTCTACAATTTGTGATGGTGGGAGAGGCCATGAAGACTCTGTCTCTTTTAGGAAGGGAGGCCCGTGCCACCACAGGTCACAGTCCTTGACGTTTTGTGGTGTTAAATCTCTGACATCTCTTGAGGCAAGGTCCGCTGGATTTTGCAATCCAGGTACAAAACGCCAAGTCCCGCTGTGTGTGAGTTCAGTTATGGCAGCAACACGATTGGCAACAAATGTTTTAGTTTTGTTGGGAGATTTGAGCCATCCTAGTACGACTTGGGAATCTGTCCAGTAATATTGTTTGTCAATTTTAATGCTTAAGGCTTTTGTGACGGCGGCGCTGATTTGAGCGCCGAGAAGGGCGCCGCAAAGCTCTAGTCTTGGAATAGTACACGACTTCAGGGGAGCTACCCGTGCTTTGGCGCACAATAGGTTGACTGCAACATTGCCTTTGTTGTCTGTTGATTTTAGGTAGGCAGTGCCACAATATGCTTGAAGGGAAGCATCGGTGAAGACATGAAGTTCAACTATCTCGTAGTTGGGGATTAGAACATTCCGGGGAATCTTTAAGCTGGCTAAAGAACTTATCTGTTCTATGAATTTTTTGTATGAATTGTAGATGGGTATGGGAACTGGTTCATCCCAATTAATTTTGTCAGCCCATAGTTTTTGAAGTAAAATTTTGGCTTTGATAGTACAAGCAGACAACAGACCCAGAGGGTCGAAAATCTTTAGGGTTGTTGATAAAATGCTGCGCTTAGTGAATGTTTTTGGGTCATTTATTTCAATAGGGAAATGTAATTCGTCTGAAGAGGGGGTCCAACCAATCCCTAGAGTGCTAGTGGCGTTGCTGATCATTAATTGATTGTCCTGGGGGTTGATGTCTTTAGACAGCAATGGATCAGGCAGGTTGGAGCGATACTTCCTTAAGGGAAAGCATCCTTTTGAAAGTTCGCTGGAAACAGCGCTTTGAATTTGTTGTAGATCGTCGATGGAGTTTGCACCTGTTAAGAGGTCGTCGCAGTAGAAGTCGGACTGAATCACTTTTTTAATTGAGGCGTCGGGGCACTCCTCGCCAATTTGCCACAAACACCTGGCGGCAAGAAAACTAGCGCTAGCGAATCCATATGTTACAGTTTTGAGACGAAGGGTGCGCAGGGGTTCGTCCTCGTTTTCCCGCCAAAGTATTAATTGAAAGTTGCGGTCTGACTCTCTTAAGAGCACCTGTCGGTATTGCTTTTCTATGTCTCCAGACAACACGTATGGGTATTGCCGAAATCGCAGTAATATGTCAAGTAGGGAATTTTGAATTGTTGGGCCGACCATTTGGAGGTCATTTATTGAGAACCCAGATTGGGAAGGTTCTGAAGCATTGAATACAACACGAATGGGTGATGATTCACTTTGTGCCCTAAAAACAGGGAAGTGAGGCAGGAAAAAGGCATTGGGCGGCCTTTGTTCCTCTGCCTCCTCTAGGTGACCTAGATCAGAGTATTCGTGAATAAATTTGGAGTAGAGAGCCTTAAGCTCAGGATTCTTCTTGAAGCGGCTTTCTAGCCCTAAAAATCTTTTTTTAGCAGTGTGATAAGAATCACCAAGGCAGTTTGGGTTAGTTTTCAGGGGCAACCCTACAGTGAAGCGGCCATCACTTTCTCTTCGAGTATTAGCGAGAAAGTGGCGCTCACAAGCCTTTTCTTCAGCCGAGTACGGCTGCGCTTTGGGCAATTCTTCGAGAGTCCAAAATTTAGATAGGTCATGCTCTAGTGAGTTGGGTTCTAAAAATTCTTGGGTGGGATATATATCCTGTTTCATTTATAGATTGCAAACTATAGGTTTATTAGGGCTTTTATTTGGTAAATTATTAGACACAGGCCCTCCAATGAGCCATCCTAGCTTGGAATTTTGAAGATGAGGCTTATGTTTGCCTAGGCTTTTTTGTTCGCTACCTATCAGGTCCCAAAATAGATCTGCTCCTATGAGCATAGATATGGGGGCTGGTTCATTGAAATTAGGGTCTGCAAGTTGGATGTTGCTCAAGTCAAATTGAGTTCTGTCGAAGTGTAGTGTTGGGAGGTCCTCTGTAATAAATTTGAGGACAAGGCAGTGCATTGTTGCCTTGAAATTTGAAGTGTTGGAATGGATTTGCACAGCACATCGTTCGGGAGTTAGATTTAGTCTATGATTACCTACAGCGACGATGCTGACATTTGAAGGCTGAGGTGCCAGTCCTAGCTCCTCCTTTACCCACTCAGTAATAAAGGAGGACTGACTCCCGCTGTCAAGCAAGGCCCGTACAGTGATTGTTTTCTTGGTCTCGGGATTGGAGAGAGTTACTTGTGCAGTGCAAAGTAAAATTTGATTAGATGCCACAATTGACATAGCTAGTGAATTGTTGTTGGGCGCGGGCTGAATTTTAGAGCCTATGTGCAGAAGTGAATTATGTTTCTTCTTACACACCCGACAAGATCCTGACAATTTGCAGGCTTGTACTTGATGGCCTGGTCTCAGGCAGTTCTGGCATAGATTGAGCGAAGATACAATGGAGTTTCTATCTTCTGGTGTCTTAGATTTGAATGAAGAGCATTCATAAATTCGATGGTGCCCTTTGCATATAATGCATTCAATGGTAGAGCTGGATTGATTTTCTCCAGATGAAGTTGCAGCTAAAGCTTTGACTTGGGTTTTATTATGTGTTTGAAGAGATTTGGTTTTGTAGTCTGGTCTATCTGCCCTATCTTTGTTGCGGTTGACAGTTTCGAAAACATCTGCTCTATTTTTCAGAAAGGAAAAGAAGTCTTCTAGACTTGGAATTTCAGGTAGAGTGTTTCGATGCTCTTCCCACTTAAAAACTGTACCATGATCTAGTTTTCCTAGCAGAATGTGGATAATGAGAACATCCCAGTGCATTGTAGGTAGACCTAGGGTGCCTAAGGCACGGAGGTTCTTAGTTACATGATCGATTATAAGTTTTAAAGATTTGTCTGTGTCTCTGGACGTGGGAGTTTCAACGTTAAAAAGCGCGTTAAGATGATTAGTGATGAGCTGTCGTTTGTTATCATATCGATTGCAAAGGATGGACCAAGCCTCATTATAGTTCTGCTCGGAAACTTCTAAATTACTTAGGACGCGACCTGCTTCACCCTCCAAATAAGAATTTAAATAATGAAACTTGTGAATATTCTTCACCTTAGGATTTTCATGAATTAATGATACATAAGTTTCTTTGAATTGGAGCCATTTGAAGTAAGTTCCATCGAAGCGTGGAATATTGATTACTGGTAGCTTAAACATTGAGTGCCCACAGCTTGAACCATGCTCACAACCATGAGAATGGGAGCAAGGAGGGGTGCTAAATTTTTCTTCATTCTTATTTGGGGTTGAAGTATTCTTTTGTATCAAGTCTTGAGCGAGAGCTATGCAAGTATCAAACTCTTGTTCTATAACATCCCTATTGGTTAATTCTGCGGCCTGATTAGCCTCATTGATTACTTCTAACTGATTTTGCAACTCGTCAAATTCAATGTACAAGGCTTCGATGCGTGTTAACTTCATCTGAAGCTTACTGATCTCGATAGGAGAAATTGTTTCTTGAGAATTTGTGAGAGAGTCTAAATGAATTTTAAATTTAGTAATGCGCCCTTTAACAGAGCCGCGTTTGGCATTTAAATCTCTAAGTTTGGCTTCGTTCATGATGAAGTTAGCACGAGTAATTTTTGTTCACTAATATAATAGTAAAATAATGCTCACAGTTTAAGCTCCTCACTTCACCGGTGATCCGTCCTCGGCGGCTCCTAGTCAGCTAGAAGTGAAGTTTCTAGAAGACTCACGATTAGGTTGCTGCTGGCTAACCAGCCGATGCAGTTTGCTCGGGGCACAGTTTAAAACAATGAGGTGACACTGCAAATGTAACGTAGGTTAAATATTTGGTCGTGGAAATCGTTGAAATTATTGTTTTTTTGAAAATTTTGATGTTATTGGCTAGAATAAACTAAAATAATTTTGAAGGTTACAATAGTGAGTCGTGGAATGTGAATGAGATTGCAAGGATGCGTGTGGACGAGATTTCAAAATTGCGTACGTGGATGGGTGGTGATTGCAAAGGTACCGGTCGTCGCAATTTGAATAATCTCATGAAAATTGGGGAAAAATGTGTTGAAAAATCGTTATCGTATGGAGTTAGATTGATTTTGATAAGAGTTATTGAATATTTCGTGAAAATATTGACGATTTGAAAATTTGTACGTACGATTTGTACAAAATGGAGGTAACCTAAAATGCACAAATTGACGAAAAAATATTGAAAATGTTACGAATTAGGGACAATGAGCACTCGATCTTCGTTGTTCTTTAGCCGACAGCAAGCGGCAGCTGCATAGAGCCCACCAAAGGCGGGTTTCTTCTTTTCGGTTGTAGGTGTTGGATGCCGCGTGAGGTCGATGAACTCCAAAAATATATTTGCTGCAGGTCCTGTCACGGTCGCCACTTTGTTTGGGAAATTGGATATTACTTTTTAAAATTAGATGCACTCAAAACTTCTAGATTACTTGAAAATGCAAAAATAATTAAAATTAGACAATATGTCCGCACCGGCCGGTACCTTTGCAATGGTAGATTTCTATTCTCCTGACATTGACATTTGCATCTTGGTGTCAATTGTCATGTTTCTTTTCTTTTTAGTTAATGGTGGGTCCGCGCGGACCTACGTTTGCCAGTGGTGCGCGGACATAACGTAGTAGTAGTGTATGATGTCAGTATCAGACCTGGTTGCACGGGGTATGCGGGTGCCTGGCTCGGCCGGCAGCTGGAGGTCGTGGTGCTCGGTGACTCCTGCCCGGATAGCTCTGGAACGTGAACATCAGCCTGGATTACTATATTTTAACAAATATCATCAAAGATGAGACGAAAACACGTTAAAATGAACGTTGCCTGTCGAAATTTTAACTAGCATTATTATTCTCAGAACCCATGATAGTAAATAAATAAATATCCTACGTCAGATTCAATTTGATTCGCTGGTCCGTAATGATTTTTATCTAGTGGACACAAGAAATAATATAAACCAAGTATAAAGAGATCTAGAGTGTAGAGTGTATGACAGAACAGTGTCTCACCGATGACTTTGGTGACGAAGTAGTAGCAGAAGTAGCAGCAGAGCAGCAGCAGCAGCGAGCAGATGCCGGCCAGCGCCACGTAGTACGCCACCGGGTTGGGAGGCCCGCCGCGCGCCACGCCGCCCCCGCCCATCCTGCCTGGTTACCGCTCACCTGGGCACTTCTACAGAACCACTCGCTCTAAGAAGTACGTGATCGGTAATCAATCATCGAAGTTAAGCTACGTTATGCACGTACGTAGGTATTTGGATGGGTGACCCAGAAGTCCCTCAACTTTATGCTGATGTTTATTTTTTATGTGAAACCCTCGGTGGGCAAGTCTGACATGCACTTGCCCGGTTTTAATTTTTTTATTTGCTTTTTGTGGCTGGAGATACCACTGCGGTCACGGTTAGCCCGTTGTAATCATTGGTGGGTCGTAGGATGTTCCACTAGCGTGTATCATCACCCATGCATTTAAACTCTGTTTGGGATTATGCAAAATAGGTACTTATATCATTTCCTTTCTAACCAGTTGAAAAAGCTCAAGTGCTAGTACCCAGGTATGCAGAAATTAAACCGTGTTGTTTGATTCCATATGGAAAACATATTCCCTTCAACGATCGCATTAGAAACAGTGAGACACTAGATACTTTTAGCTTTCAATATACTCACTTGATTCTAAATATTAATGATCCTTTAACTAGTAGAAAAAACACATCGCACTTTCACTTTTTCCAATCACAATACAAATCCTACACCATCCTCGCCGAGTTCACTACACACATAATATGTAACATGATAAGGTAGGTACTAATTTGGTATTAAAGGTATAAATGTATAAAATCCAAGCTTATGTGGAGTGTCCTGCGAGGAGTGGTCGTCCTGATGACTCATGATGAACTGGTGTCGCGACTGCTTCGCAAGAGGAATGTATACGGGAAGGAACGGCCGTGGAAAACTTCTAAACGGGATTACATTGTCCAACTTGCAAACTGTAGTATAAACGTACACACTTCACGCAAACTTCTCAGTCGCTATAGTTCGTCAGTTCATATTATGTTCTTTTTAACCCCTGACGCAAAAATGACGGGGTTCGAATTTATACGTAGCCTGTCACATATGAAGCGAAAGCGGGCAAGAACAAAATGAAGATCGCGACCGCTCTACCGCTGCGTCCCGCCTCTGTCGTCTACTTAAACCGTGTGATGGTCGATCTAATGTGATAAGTATCCAGTGCGCCCCCTCCCTACGAGACAGAGCACGGAGCGACACGGTGGCGCCAGACTCCTGATCTATACTTGTAGCTTCCACTTTCACATGTGATAAACATTATAATATTCAATCAGAGTATATTTTAAAAATTGTTAAAAATATAGAATAATCCTATATCTTTAATTAGTTTAGGTAAATTTGTATCATAGAGATTGCAGATACATAACATGCGATCACGAATAACGACATTCACTAATTTCAAATAATAAGTGTTTTTGTTGTATTTAGTGAATTCGTTTTCAGTTTAACAGTCGTGGTTACAAATTTGTCTCCATACCGTACATGGCGAACCTGCCAGGATAGTAGGTACCTTAGGTAGGTCGTACCTTTATATAAAATGTTATTAGTGCCTAAATAATATTAAACAAATATCTCCAGTAACAACCGTTGCCCCCGGATAAATCCTAAGTACGGCCCTGCCTCGATCATTAATAAACCGCCTATTTTCATTTAGTGTGATGTCTAAAAAATCGTAATATTATAAAAACAAACTTTGAACTTTTACCAAGGTTCGTGAGTCCTACCTAAATTTCTGTAAAATAACGCTCTTTGAGATTTGGCATCATCGCAAGGGGATGAATAATTAAACGTGCGTGTAGTTGAAAAACACAGCGTGTCATACATAGGAGGGAGGGAGACAGTCATATACGGGAGCAGCCTCCTGCCTCCCGCGGGAGGGAGGAGGGAGGAGAGAGCAACAAGTGAGGGCGACACTCCGGCGCCACCGGCGGGACGGTCAGGAGTCAGGGCCCAGGGCTCACACACGCTTATAGTCTCCATATTCATGGTCACTATCTACATCGAATAACTCTCTCGAAATATTTTGTAGTTATCGGCAAAGTGAAAAGGAAGAAGTCCGATGCGTCGATCCGACCAGATCCGCACCACTCGACTCTACCGTCTACGCTGCTCTCTGGGCGGCTGTAGGACAAGATGACGTAACTCGTAACATCGTGAGGAAGAAAGTCGTGGACATAAGTGGGTACGACCCTCAGACCACGTCTGCTGTTGGAAGAGGATCTTTTATTCACGGGGAGGTTTTGACCTCAAACTGTGTGATGCAAGGTTGATTTCATAAGTTTCTTTAGAAGATTCTTGATCGAGTGTTAACACTTTAACGTCGTGTGCGCTCTCTAAGTCGGCCGCTACGTGACCGTCGACCATACAACATCGTTTGCGCAATCTAGGACAGCATACCTACATTTTGTGTTGACGTGATTTCCTAGATTAGAAATGCGAAATGTAAGTGGGTAGATAAGTATGTGCTATGCTTTATGCTCTTTCACCCAAAAACCGCAAAGATTAAATTAATTGTTAGAATGTTTAGTATCAGCCCTAAGCCAGGCGCGGCGCCGGCGAATTCTGTCACCTGTCCCACTCACGCGCCCTGCTCACATCGCGGTGACCATCCTGAACTCTATCTTCAATGTCACACAGTCACACATAGGTGCCAGAAACTGGACATTTTCATAACAATGACTCATGAGTCACAAAACCAGCTAATCAGGTGCGGGGTGGGAATTGGGAAGCATCGTGATAGCCTTTATAAGACAACATTGTGCGCCTGTCCCCCTGAGCCTGAGATGTAAGTTGTTGTCTGGTCCAGGCCAGTAATGTCGCTGGTGCCAGCAACCAACTCTCCGTCTGCCGCCAGTAGTCGGTGTGTTGTCCCGCAACAGAGGACATCTTTCTACCACCGCCGGACCGCCGCTCCAGGGTGGTCGACCATAGTGTTCCAGAACATATTCCCGACTGTCAGTCGCGTAATGGGCCTGCCACTCTAATATTCGAGTAACTACCACAAAATACAGAATTAAGGTCGATTAAGCTGGGCCATTCAAAGTAGGCAATGCAATTCCAGCTTACGAGTACCTACTAGGCGTCCAGAAACTCCAAAAACTCTTTTTGCTAGGAATAATTTTCAGCTTAAAGCGCATAGTGTATAGTGTTTAGATACCAAGTAGTAAGTAGCTTAATTATTAAGCTATGGGTCCAGAGAAATAAAATAAAACAACATAATTTGTTATGCAAGTATATTATAAAAACATAGAATACAATTAGAACCAAGTCTTCAACATAACGTAATATGCACCGCGAGCGAGTGAGACAGATGATCCGCGCGTCTCGCTCACTCACTCCTCCGATAACGTGAACCAAATGTGATGCAATGTTACAGAGTTACAGGAGTAGCCTCTCTTCCCAGAATAAAGCCGGCGTCACATAGAACCGGGACGCGCGGAAAAGCAGGCTTTTGTGTTTCGTACCGCGCCGCCTTTATATGTAAGGGTGCGTACAAATTTTAAACATTACCAAATTTCCGTCCCGTCTGTGTAACGCCACCTTTACATCTAAAACATATCGATTACTTGTTGCAACAACAATACAAACCAAAACACGTTACTTTTTTTAACTAGTTTTTGAAGTGAAACTTCTTTATCGGCGTTGGATAAAACGGTTACGCGTCACGGTTACGCGTCACATTTTTCAGTTACGCGCCATCTTTTGTTTCTTGCCCCTACCACGGTTGGTTCAGACGAAGAGTACTTTCACTTTCTCCAATGAACATGAATTTAAAAAATTTATAAATTTAAATTAATTAAAGAAGTTTCACTTCTTACGTGTGTAAACTAGTATACGCACAAATTTTTATTTGTTGCAGCAACACATTGTACGTATGTTTGTGAGTAACAGTATGACGTATCACATTCAGTCAATACTAACAGACTCCATAAAGTATGTATGTATGTATAATCTCTCACGTTGTACTTGTTGCAGAACAACTTTACAATAATTGGTACAATAATACTAAACATTTCATTATAAACAGTTGGAACCATGTCGCGACAACATCTCTCTAATAACATTTATATATAATATAAACATCCATTTGAATGTTTGTTTCTCTTTTTTACATCTGGACCAATTTAGCAGAAATTTGGTATATATATAGGTAGTTTAGACACTGGAACACTAGAAAAGAAACACAAAAGCCACTTTTTATCCTAATTTCTTTCAAAAACCCTTATTAACTCAATAGTACCAAGTTATAAGAACATTTTTATCGACTTTTAGATCTGTTTGAGCCAACATCAGACAGAGATTAATATAATCGGCGGTCATTGCGACAAGGTTGTATATAGTTATCTATAATATGATAAAGTATATTTCGTTAACTACAATATCTACATATTCACATCGAACACGCGGCTATATGTCTATTTATTTTCATCTATAATGGTATAGCAATACCACCAAACTCAACAACTAGGATATCTGAATAGAGGAATTTATATATAAAAAATCATCTCATAGTGAAAACAACGCGAAATCTCAAAAATCGTTACAACAATAAAAGAATCTTAAACTTTGATAAAATTAAGGTCGTTTTCTAAAAATATACGCATTTTAAGATGTCGCACTGTGTGTGAAAAACATTTTAATTAAATCAAGACAAAAATTTTACTTCAATATAGAGATAGTTGTTCAGTTTGATGAATATGTATTTTTTATATTATATTGTAAATAACTCTAAATTGTAGAAGTTTTCATAACATATTATAATTAGCTGTTTGTATCAGGTATAGTGTAGAGTAAGGGCAGTGTTCCTCGCTTCTCTATAATCTACGTAAAAATGAGCACTTTACATCACTTTACATGTTAGCTGCAAAATAACGCATTATGTAATACGTTAAATAAAATTTATTTTAATTTTTTTATAGTTTTGCAAAAATCAAGTTTTGTGTGTTATATCGTTTTAGCAGCTAACGGGCGACATGTTGTCTTTTAGAATAGCCTTCTCATGATACTAGTTGTATTTTTACCGAATATACTTACATCTAACTACATAAAGTAAGTAATAAATCATAAAAAATTATACAAAAATATAGTAGGTACTTAATTTGTTTCAAGGTAAATCATAAAATCAAAAATAATTAAATTTGGTTTTGTTTCAACACACGCATAAGAACTAATCATTGTTCTATTTAGCATTGAATAAAAACTTAAAACTAACAAATATTAAGCCCGCTTTACACTATGGCCGCGAACGTAAAGGCTGCAATACATCAGTGTGGACGAGACACTGATTGTTTGAGCGAATTTCACGGCAACACTTGTTGAAAAAATACGTTGTTCGTTGCTATAGTGTGGAGCTGGTTTTACTTGGCACGGCTCAAATACATTATAATTGTAAAGTATACGAAAGAAATGACCCTGCAGAGGAAACATAATTCGGGATACAATATATCATTATACCAACACATCGCATCATTCACTTGCGATGACACTTGATATATCAAATGGGATTATTTTACAGAAAACAATCTATGGAAAACGTCTGTTACTATTTTGTAAAATAACACTTGTTGAGATGTCTCATTGTCATCGTAAATGAACGATATATCACGTTCGGACACCTAATAAAACACTAGCTTTACCCAAAAAGTAAGTTTTTTCTCTAAGTAGGATTTAATGTTGCAATTACAAAAAGTTCATTTTTGAGTTATGTCAGTATCTCAGTCGGTGTACGAGTTTTATTGTGTGAAGTTAATTTTAAATGCAACATTATGAAGGTTTTACAAACTATTTTAGATACAATCTAATAGTGATGTTAATTAATTGATAAATATATCAAATATCAAGGTGCTTCAGTTTACACTTTAGATTTTAGATAATAAATATAAAATGACACTTTACAAGCACAAAATACTATAGGATAATAAATCATATTTATAAATTCGTGTTAAATTATGTAATAAGGCTCCATATCTACACCGCTAATGTGTAGAATATATTTTTTCTATATAGGTTTTTTTATAACCTAAATATACCTACGTTTGACAACATCCCACTATCGCGAGTGGAGATACAGCCTTAAATCATTGTAGAAAATAATAATTTGTTCGAAGAGTAAAACAATATGTTAATGAATAGTTAGTTTCGTATGCAACCACTATTTACTAACTACATAACATACGTAATGAATACATAAGAAGTACACATCGTGTTATACAGGGTTACTGCCGGTCGTCACTCAACACGCTCTTAATTATTGCTTGTTGGTAGCGCTCGCAAACATCATTATGGACTACTTTCACTACGAACTTTAAAATACCGAAAAAAGTAGGTAAAGATTTGAAATCATAATATAAAATTACATGAAGGGGGAATTTTTTTTGGTCGATCTTTTTTGTTTTAATTATTTATAGATTATCCTTCGACCACAATCTCGTTGGAAATTAACCGATGATGGGGTTGGATATGGTAGCAGACTAAAAGGACAGTTTCCGTATCAAATTGTCAAACAATACGTAATTTCAAAAACATTTTTTCATTTGACGATGACCGCATACATAATACATATGCATGAAGGGTAGCAAAAGGATAAACCCAAAAAAAAAGTTGATTTTACGATTCCATAATAGCTTCGACAATAATTGTACATGATAATGTGTACAATGTACACAAACCAACAGCAGTAACCCTGTATACACCCGCCGACTAGCGACACATATCACATTTCAATACGACATTGTTAACCTTACTCCCTAATCATAGTATTTACTACGACAGGTTACTGAAGATGCTCCGTAACGCGTTATACAACACAAATACTCCACGGAACGGAGCTCCTTTCACTGATACACTTTGTCAGTTCTCATCTTGGAACCTTTTTATTGCAAGTAACAGCATTGTTTCCAGGACAAGAGATGCCATTTTAAATGTGGGCACCACTCCTCAAATGTTAGTAAAGTGTAGGACATTGTGTATAGAGTAATTGTCCCGCCGTGTCCTCTAGTAGCGGCATTGTGTGTATGTGTGTGTATGTATATGTGTGTGTGTGTGTGTGTGTATATGTTTGTTTGTGTGTTAGTGCGGCACGTTAGGGTTGTAAGGGGTGGAATGTTTGGCCGCGCTCATCACTTGCTCGTACGACGGCGGCAACGCTGGAACACACGTACAACATACTTTATTACATATCTATAGCATGATGTATATAGGTACCTAAAATTATATTCAAGACTTTTTTGAGAAATACAGCATTAATTTAAAAAAAATGATTTTTTTTTTATTTAGCTAAAGAACATGCAATACAGAAACATTAGCACTATGTATTACATTTCTAGAGTTATATGTGTAAGAATCCCTCACTAGGCTGGGCCTGTGCCGAGGGAGCCCACAATTTAACAGTAGGATTTACATAATAATTCCAAACTGTATATTTGTGCGAAACATAATACATGGCACTCGAATCATGGCACTGGAATGATAGCTAACGACGTCCCCAATAACGACGAGGCATTAGCACCAATGTATTGAATGACCAGTAGCCCTGTATACGGTGTGTGATAGTCCATCATTAATGCGTACAACATTCAATTACTATTATCTCAGGGTGACAGGCGCAGTGCAATATTGTATTACAGAACATTGGACGGCTCCACCCCGTGCTTGTTTCATGATTCATGATGCGCGTCTTATCACTCAACCATTTGTCTTAAGTGGTTTATGGTTGGTAAGCATGTTTATTTATTTATTAAGGGCCGCCGACAAAAACACCTTAAACTCTAATGACAATAACATTGTACAAAATACCTCTGTTATATACAATGTAATATACAGGGTGACTATGCAACCCTTTATGATTTGTCTCTGATCCCTGATGTCCAGTAAGTGCTTGTATATATAGCATGCTGTAGTTATATTATATGATATAGTATAGTGCGGTACTCACCGTGCGTGTGCCAGCCCGGCGGAGCTATCCCAATGAAAGCTGAACCAACACACAACACCGTTAGTTGCACATATACATTATATTATACATGTTATATAGCTCCCTATTAGTACATTATTACTTATTACATAATAATATGTCAATATATCCGTCCACCGATGTTACTGTGTGAAAGACGATATGCGTGCAAAGGGAGTGGATGAAGATTTGACTGATGATAGAGTAGAATAGAGGAGAAAAACGTGTTGTGCCGACCCTACCTAGTGTGGGATAAGAGCAGGAAGATGATGATTTGGATGCAAGCGCGGAAACTGTGGCATTCCTTCACTAGCCCCGAATTGTTGGCCCGAACTGAATCCGATAGCGCGGGTCAACACTTGATGTCAAATGTTAATGAAAAAATGTAATTTGTTTCCACTATTGAGTTGCGTAGAAATGACAACGCCGCGCGTGCATCGAACAGCTTTTGTTAATTGATTTATAATATTGTTAATTGATATTAAAATATGAAGGAAAATCTATAAATTACTCATATATTACTTGGTCAAAAAAATCATATGAAGTTATTTTTTATCAATCCCACAAACTTACTAATATTATAAACGTGAAAGTTTTTAAGAATGTCTGGATGTATGTTTGTTACTCTTTTACGCCTAAACGGGTGGACCAATTGAGCTAAAATTTGGTATAGAGATAGCTTAGACCCTGGAATAACACATAGGCTACAGCGGGTAAAACCGCTGAACACCGATAGTAATGTATATAAACCAATGATGTACTGGTTACTGGATGACCAATAGCCCTGTATACGCTGGCGAGCTGTCGCGGCGGCTTCTCAGAAGTGACGCATGATATTACTGACTGACATTATATATTATAACAGTTTCCATATCATTTCTCGGTACACCACTACATGTTACAGTACCTAGTATATATATAGCAGTGGAAGGATAATCTGACGCCTCTGATAAGGAACATAATATTGTACTTGTACTCGTATGTTATCAAATTACAAGTCATGTTCCTCGCCACAATTACAATGAAACCGAAACTTCGGCGGTAGCAGGTACACTTTATAATATTCTCGACAGATTAGAACAAAATAAATACTTTCTTCTTTGTTAAATATAATGTTACATGTTAGTGCGACATATTATAAAACATAATATATTAATTATTATGTAAACATAACGCATAATTAGCTGGCGACACGGCATTCATTAGAAGCGAAGCGTCACACGAGGAAACATACTATATGTATTCATATGAAAAACTATGATTTGTTATATTATAATAAGCTACAGATGACATGAAGCGAATGCTGTACACTGCACACGGCACACACAATGTAGGTAGAGAGTAGCGAGCTACGTACCGTTGACTTCAGGCGCGGAGGGCAGGTGCGGCTGCGGCATGGCGGCGGGCGCGGGGTAGGGCGCCGGGTACGCCGCGCCCGGGTAGGGGGCGCCCCCCGCCGGGTAGGGGGCGCCGCCCGTCGGGTAGGGCGCCGCGTACCCCGCGCCCGGGTGGTAGCCCGCCGTCACGTTGTGTCCCACCGGGATCGCCGTCACCGTCGGCACTGCGGTCACACACGGGACGTCGACTCGTTAAACTCATTCCTGGTAGGGATACTCCCACCGGGTGGCTTCTCTGACCGGTCTCATCGACTTCACCGGCATGCGTTCGTTTCCTTCTGGAGCCCTCCCCGCAGGCACGGGCACGCCACTCGACTCGGACCTCCGCCTTCCTTCCGTCCCGTCTCGCCCGTGGGGTGCCCCGCTCTACGATCGTCTGGAAGTCCTTAAATAGATTCTGGACTGGTGTTCGAAGAAACCGAAAGGAGCGAACGGCTCGCCGCGGCGGCGTTCGGTGAAGCGCCGTAAACGACTCGATTGTAATACTGTGAACACTTTTGATGGTCAGTTTTTGCCTAATCACGATTTGGATTACGAGTCGTCAGTGGGTCCATATTGGCTCGCATAAAATTTTGAGTCCTAATTTAATGTGGCATAACGTTTTTCAGCCTAAAACTCAAAACGCCTAATGTTTTTAGGCATAATTTTTTTGGCCTAAATTTTTCACCCATAATATTTTTAAGCATAATAATATGTACGCCTAATATTGTTACGCATATAGTTTTAACGCATAAAATGTCTTACCATATTATTTTTCGGCATAATTATATTCAGTCCTAATAAATTCGGCATAATGATTTTTATTATTTTATTTTACAATTTCAGGAAACTTACATCTAAGTCTATGTATAACTAGGGTACTTCTACATAGTATTAATGGATATTTACAAGTTTACACTTATAGGCAACAGAATAATGATATGGACGAAAAACAAATATCATGAAAAGTAAGATTTTAATATCTGGCCCTATTTTTTTTAGCTTAGTGATATCTTGCCAATATTACCATCAAAATCGGCAAAATATTATTAATAGGTACTAAAAGAAACGAATTAAAATATATTGATTTCAATGTTCTAACCTAAAATCTTACCTATGCTTCTTGCGGTTGTTTAATTTTATCTCCTCTATAATCCTCTCTCTAAATTAGAAGGTGAGGGGTCATTTTTGGCACTTTGCTGACCGCTGCCGTGGCACTGTGGACACTGTTCAAACCTAACCTAACCTATCCGAGTCGACTTTGCGACAGACAATCTCTCTGGGTGCTATAAATTGCTTTCCTAAAACATATAATATTAGTTTTATGCCTTAATATTATTATGTGAAATTATGATTATGCCCAAAAAGTTATGCGACAAATATTCGGCCAAAATAAATTAGGACTAAGAAAATTATGCGTACTTATATTATGACACACAAATTTATGCTTTACAAATATATGCTAGAAAACGTTAGAGTAACTGACAGTTATGACAAAAAATAATTATGAATCTATATAATTATGCCAAATTATGATTAGGCTAAAAAAAGTTATGCGGAACATTTTCGGCCAAACAAAATAAGGCCAAAAAAATTATGCGTGCGAATACGCACCCGTCGTCAGTCTAAGAAGGCACGCTACAGAAAGAGGATAATATTCGGAATATCTCGCTACAGATGGAATTCTGGTGATCATCTACCGTTTTGACAGCAAAATGTTTGTTGTAAAGTGTGTGACTCACCGGCGACGGCGTACTGTTGCTGCGGGTAGGGCGCCGCCGAGGTGTTGGGGTCCGGCGGCGCTGCAACAAGACACGCGCGTCACACAGAGCACAGTGGGGCACAGCACACACACAGTACAGCGCAGTATACTCACGCTGCAGCACGCGGCCCTTGTACCGCGCGGAGCAGCAGCAGCGGCACAGCAGCGCCAGCACCAGCGCCACGCCCACCGTACACGCCAGACCCACCACTATGTCCATGTGGAAGGTGCCGTGACCCTGCAACGTGACGTCACACCGCCCGTGAGACCACCCGACTCTACCCTTGCATAGTCTACATCCACATTCCACATGCCTCTACCGGCCGATACCTCAGTGTTAAGATGTGCATTCGAGATAGTTGTAGATGGAACATACATGATATATGAATTTGAAAAGTGAGTAGGTATGTAAATAATAATGATGTAATGTAATACATGCAGTGACATGCTGTTAATGGGCCTGTGCCTACAGGAACTGCACTCTTTGGTACTTTATAATTCTTCTTCTTCAATGTTGTATCCCTGTGACTGAGGGACGTGACAATGATTTGTTTATAACATTTACTTTTAGAATTCTAATAATACAACAATTAAGTTATCTTGGATTTTTTACTAGTGTGGAAATCCCCTCTTAGTGGAGATCTTTGTCATAAAATCTATGTGTATTCCTAATTACAACCCAATCCACAGAATGGTTTGATTTGTGTATTCATTAGAGCAGTCTTTACTTGCCTTTTATACATTTATACATATTATAAGATAAGATAGATAAGTGATAATTATGATTTTTTTTGTATGATAAGCTTCAATTTTTTTTTTAATTGGAAATTGATCAATTTTGTAATAAATAATGATTGGAGATTCCCGACAATGCTACCATAATACTATGTTACAAGTACTAGTTTAGTACAATATTAGTACAGACACAACACAAGTAGAGAGTGACCAGTCCTATAATGCACTCATCCTCCAAACTAAATGTTCCCACAGCCAGCCAAACAAACACAGTTTGTAAATGGCTGGTGTACATATACATATCAAATATCCAGTCACAGGATGTTATCAGATAATGTAAACCAAACATTCTGATACATGAGTAGGTACATACTTGTTCAAATTGTATATTTATACATGCACTGTGTAATATGGGTTCATCTGTCTTTATACCAGTGATGAGTAATTTCCATAAAAATATTTTCCAAAAAATTATAATGAGCCTGAGGAATCCCACATCAGGGCAAAGTTCTTATCTCCTGTCTAATGTCTCCTTCTTGGGCTGTGGATTTCAATCCTTCCGCATGTAACTTGAGGTCATCCCAAATTCCAAAAGGCCTTACCGGCTCACAACAAATGTGATTCTTTTACCATTTTTAATGAAAGACAGCAACAGGTACACACTCCAAATATTTTCCATTTCACATACAAATAGTCATAAAAGAAATAAAAAGGTAGCACTCCGGGAGTGCCGGCAGAAGTGAAAACTTCAATATTAACGTTGTGTTTAATTATAAGTATAAAAATACTATCATTTATGAGGTAGAATACAATGTTTATTTATTGCGCTATCGTACACAAATATGACAATTTATATGTTGTTATTTATAATATTATATCGTTATTTATATATTACATTAAATTTTATCTCTCAGAAAAATCAACTTCCATCCATAATTTCGACGACTTTTACACCATCGTTATTATCAGAATCATCAACCCAAATTTTTACAACTGATACAATTGGTTTATGATAACTGAAGTAAGAAACAAACAGTTTTGATTCGAACCTATTTAAGTGTCTAATAAAGACCGCATCAATAGTAGTTTTGTATTTCGTCGTGCTAAAATTGCGATCATTTGACATAGTTAAACCAAATTCACAGAGCAGCACACTCAAGCACGGTAGAAAGAGTGGGAGATACTAGTTCCTCTCCCTTCCCCTCGATCTTACGCTTTTTCGATCAGCATCACGTGACCCTGACGCGAGTTTGAAAGTTTTTACCCATACAAAAAAGTGCTCAGCGCCGCTAAAGAAGTTTTCACTTCAAAAAGAAGTGATAGATATTCCCTCTCACACTTATTTATATAAAGTTATTACAATAATGAGTCACATGAATGTAATTTACTCAAACCTGTCATATTATTAACACTACAGGTAGTATTGTGCTTTAGAAAGTGATTCAGCTTGCAGTTGCTTTGATTAGTTGTGAGTTGTGTTGTTGTGAGCCGCTTAATCTTATTTATCTGATATTGCATGACGTCATGTTTCACAATAACTTGTAAGATTATATCGGCCGAGACATTGACAACCACAGGCCCAGGAGGTGGATAATATTTGGAATTCTTTGACATTTAGGTACCTGGGGACCATTTACAAACTAATATCACACGAGCCAACAACAAATATCATTGTCTACTATAATACTATACAATACTGTACAAGATATATTTTACAATAATTCTCAGAGGGCATCAAAGTTAGTTACAACAATGTCTCATGCTACACACAGATATTATAGTCAAGTATACACAGGAATATACAACCTCAGCCAAACAATGGACCACACAGGAACACAACACACATACATACACACTGGCACTCCACGGAAGTTCATCTATACAGAGATTAGTAATGTTTGTTCCTCTCAGGCAGTTATATTAACACTGTAAACTCATTCAACACTGAATATTGAACTCACCATTGTGAATGTGATCGGCTACTCTGTACACTATGAAACAAAACGATAGTTATAGTGAATTGAACTGGGGAATCCCCTGCAAAGCACAATATCCCAACAGGCAGATGAAGCAAGTCTTCAGATGATGCAATGAGGGTGCAGTGTGCGGTGAGTCTAAGTACGGGAGTGAAGGCGTGCGTCACTAGTCACTGCTCACAAACCTCGGAACCGAACCAATCGTCATAATCATGCATCCCAGAACAATCCTGGCGCCACCGACACCAGCACACACACTCGAGGCCGCGAGCTTACTGCGCGCTCACACTACGTATTCAGCGAGAAGTTTCATTACTCATCACGATTCTACGCAAACAGGGTTTTCCGCGTTCATCGAACAAACGACACTCACAGTTTTATCGCAGAGATACGAGCACTCTCAGAGCCGCGGAGGCTGGATCATTTCCTCCTTATCAGTTTGCGTATGAAGTTATTGTGCAAATAAACAATACACTCGGCTCTATTGGGCGTATTCAAACTTCAAATCCGAGGAATCCAAGTACAAGTCTGCCTTCACTCTTCACTGTTCGCTACTATTGTTTTTTTGTAGTGAAGTCCGAAGTGACTATATTGAACGTGTTATCGATTATCGATTGTCTCAATTATTCAAGTGCTAGTTCATAATATTCAACCTCATAATAATTTACACCTGTATAATAATAAGTTTCCATACGTAGCAGACCGTTTATAATCATCACTATCATTCTGTCTAAATTAATGATAATTAACGCAGCTAGACAAAAGGAAGGTTGTAGGTAGGTAATTAAACAAACATTTTGGAAAATTTCTTTTGAATGTAAATTTAAAGATGATAGTTACTAAAACAAAACTCAAACTCAAACTCAAACTCAAAATTCATTTATTCAAATAGGCTACAATGGAGCACTTTTGCAAGTCAATTTTACATTTTATTTTAATATTCTACCGCTCATTCGCAAGGCACCTCTATGAGAAGAATGAGCAAGAAACTCATAGGGATTGCTTTTTTTAAATATGTGTTTACAATTATTATCTTGGTTACATAATTTATTTACAGGTGGTTGCAGAGGTTTCCAGGCATCTTTGTCTTCTATGTATTGGCTAATTTTATAATAGGCTTTCTTTTGTAATATGTCTTTAACACGGCTTTTGAATTTACCTTCTGTGAGCCCCGTTATTTCATCAGGGATTTTATTATAAAAACGTACACAATTCCCTAAAAATGATTTATGGCTCGTTTTGGACAATCTGAATCGAGGTACAGCTAACTTATTCTTATTTCTAGTATTAAAGCTATGAGTGTCACTATTTAACTTGAATTTATCTAAATTTTTTCTGACATACATAATATTTTCGTAAATGTACAAAGATGGTAGGGTCAGTATATTTATCTCTTTAAAGACCTCTTTTAAAGAGTCTCTTGGGCGCATCTCATAAATGGCACGAATTGCACGTTTTTGCAGTATGAAAATAGTCTCAATATCTGCTGCCGACCCCCACAGTAAAATACCGTATGACATTAGACTATGGAAATATGCAAAGTAAACTAATCTAGCTGTAGCTACATCTGATAGTTGCCTGATTTTATACACCGCATATGCTGCAGAGCTTAATTTCCCTGACAATACGTTAATATGATTACCCCATTGTAACTTAGAATCTATATTCATGCCAAGGAATAAAGTTGCATTGTCAAGCTTTAGTATTTCACCATCAAGAACTACATTCGATTCTATGTACCTAACGTTAGGTAATGAAAATTTCAGGCATTTAGTCTTTTTCGCATTCAATAACAGATTGTTAGCTGCAAACCATTTAGATATTACTACTAAAGCGTTATTTACATGTACAAGCTCACTATCTTTCCTATCCACTTTGAATATTAGCGAGGTATCATCGGCAAATAAAACGATGTCTGCTAGGTCTTTAACCATGTAAGGGAGATCATTTATATATGCCAGAAACAAAAATGGACCAAGTATTGACCCCTGTGGCACTCCCATTCTAACAGGATGGCTTGATGAAATGACACCGCCAATATCCACTTTCTGCTGTCTGTCCGACAAGTAAGATTCCACCAAGTTCGAGGCATTTCCATGAATTCCGTATACCTCCAACTTCCTCAGCAGTGTGCTATGATCCACACAATCAAAAGCTTTGGAAAGATCACAGAATACGCCAATAGCATCCTTTGAACTCTCCCAAGCCTGAAGGATCAGAGTCATAAGGTGACTACCTGCATCAGTCGTAGATCTACTCTTGGTGAAACCATACTGACTTTGATGTAATATTTTGTGTTGATTGAAGTGAGACAGCAGTTGGTGCAGCATCATCTTTTCAAAGACTTTGCTCAGGACAGGAAGGACCGAGATCGGCCTATAGTTAGAGGGATCAGTTTTGCATCCCGATTTAAAGATTGGGGTGACTTTGCTAACTTTCATCAGGTCCGGAAATGTGCCTTTATCTATACACAAATTAAACAATTCCGATAAGTAAGGAGCAAGGGTGTCTATAAGCGACTCTACCAATTTAACCGATAGGCCCCAGAGGTCTTCAGTGGCTTTTACATTTAGGCTTTTATACGTTTTTCTAACATAATTTGCCGATACATGTGTAAAGGAAAAGTCAGGTATATCATGTTTAAAATTTTCCTTTAGATAAGTTACTGCTAAGTCGGGAGAAGAGTCAAGTGACTTAGTTGAATTTAACGCGATGTTAGAAAAGAAGTCCGCAAAGATATTTGCAATTTCTTCAGAACTTGATATTAATTGATTATTTTGTAATAATTTATATTCTGTATCCTTAGTTTTACTTTTACCCGTCTCTCTATTAATAGTATTCCAAACGGCCTTAACTTTATTGGTTGATTTGCTTATTCTATCTCTAATCATCAAGGCTTTAGCTTGGATGCAGACGGCTTTGAAAGTCTTTGAGTAACATCTAACATATTCTACAAAGGACTCTGAATTATTATGGGCTTTATCGCTGTACAATTGGTACATATTATCTCGGCTTATTCTTATTCCCTTTGTGGCCCAGTCGGCAAACTCTAGTTTACCATTACCCTGTAATTTCCTCTTAGGACATATCTCCTTGAATTCTTTACTTATTACTGAGAACATGGTTTCGTAATTAATATTAGGGTCCTCCGCGGTGAGGTTAGTATTTGCTAGGTTTACCTCTACGCTGGTATTTAGTTTTTCTAATCTATACTTAGTGAGCGGCCTATGCTCAATAACAGTCTTACTTTTAGTATGATTGGTTTCAAATCCTAATGAGAGTGCTCTATGATCGGACCTAATACCTGATGTTAACGTTAAGTTATTACATTCACAGTTAGTAAAAATATTATCGATACAGGTCGAGGAATTGCCGGCTACTCTTGTAGGCTCACAGAATAAGTATTTCATGCCAAAGGAATTGAAGAGGCTAATTAAATTCATTTTATCTGAGGATTCTACCAATATATCAGTGTTAAAGTCACCGCAGACAATTATCGATTTATTGCTCCTTGATATTTTATTAAGTATAGTTTCCATTGCAGATAAAAATGCCGAGAAATTTGAGCTTGGCGGCCTGTACACACATAGTAGTATGTGCCTTCCAACCTCAACACAAGCCACCTCGCAAGTGCGTTCGACAGAACAGCCGACAATGTCAGTTCGTTCTTTATATTTAATACATTTTTTTAACAGTATAATGGAACCACCTCCCTCGGCGGATGCTCTGTTGAACGTACTAGCTACTTGAAAATTATTTACATTAAATGCCATTTTGTCGCTTTTCAACCAAGTTTCACAAAAACATAATATGTCATAATTAAATTTATCTAATAACAGCTCAATATCATTTATTTTGCCAGAGAAGCGATTTATATTTTGATAAAATAGATTTAATGTATTATTGCCGCCCTCTGTTGTCTCATGACTTAGTTTAAATTTTGTTCCACAGTGAATTCATTAGTACATATACTAACCACTGTGGAGTCATTATAAAACTTAGTTATACTACTTATAACTATGTGTATATTATATGCCAACAATTTGGCAATAGTTAACATAGATTTTTTCGAACAATACATATTATTCGAAGTCAAATAAAAATTAGTAATAAACTTATTACTATCAAAATATAAAAGTTTGTCACTATGACGACATGTCAAATTATGAAACAGATTGTTAAGGACATGTATGTGCTTATTTTGATCTGACGTTAATGATGAAGAATATGGGAGAGCACACAAAATGATCCTAGAACAATCAATTTCAAGAAGAGAGGTTATGTTATTAATAATCTCCCTTTTGTCAATACTTAAACTATGTCCTATCATTATTATTACAATTGTGTTTTTGTTTATACAGGAATTTATTTTTATTTTACTACATATTTGTGAATATGACGCACCAGGGAAGCATAAATTGGTGACATCATAACTAGACTCATTACCTAATAATGGACCTAAACCTACACCGATTTCATCAGAATACACAAATACCTTATGTTTACTACTATTATTTGTACAATCATCTACCCTCTGAGCCGCCGCAGGAGTAGTACATGGCGGTGACTGTGAGTCAGGCATTGGTGACATATGCGGTTGTGACTGGATGTGGGTGTCACATATAGATGACATACACTCTGTATTAGTTGTTGCCAACTGCACTAGGTCTATGACAGTATTGTAGTGTTCTGCTAGCTGAGTCTGAGTGGTAGCGTAGCTTTTGAAGATATCTTGGAGTGAGTGTTCCCTTTGCAACAGCTCGGAGCGTAGTGCCAGTATGTCCTTATCATATATTTGTTTTAATATTTCTAACTCCTCTATACAATTTTGGAGTTGTTCTTCTAAGTTAAATTTATTTTTAATTAGTCTTACATTTTTTGTAAAATATTTTTTACATTTTAATTTTTGTGTATACCTCCGGACCAGTTTCTTAACTCTTATATATCTTTTAATTTTCTTATGACTTTTAAATATAGGAGCTGAGCAAACACAAGATGTTTCACTAGTGAGGTCGATAATGTCTAAAGATTGAGGGCACTGAGTTTCACCACCTACTATCTCATTGTACATGCATTGTGTGTGGGCAACCTGTTGAACATCAATTTTTGACTGTAGTTCTAATATTGTCAACTGAGCAGTGTCTAGTTCGCGTTCAAGGTCTTTTACACGGCTTAGAGTCTTCACATAGGTAAGTCCACACTCATCAAAGGAAAGCACAATGGTCTGTAGTTGGTCACATTTGTTTAATGATTCTGTGTATTTAATGTCCAGCTCGGCCAACTCATCCTTTAGGTCAGCATTTTTTGAAACAATCCGCTGAACCTCAATCTCACTATCTTCTCTCTCTCTGAGTAGTTGCTCATTGAGGTCCTTGCAGGTTTTGAGTTCCAGTAATGCAGCCCTGAGCTGCTGCTCCATGTCTCTGACAGTAGCTCTGCGGGTCATCATTTTGCAGCTTCTGAAAGTTATTAATAATTTCTTTAAGTACTTTGAAAAGGTAAAGATTTGGTCACCTTCCTGTATGTCTCATGTAATTAAAAATTTTGTAATTTTTTATGTTGTAATATAACACAAAGATCGGGTTCTTCGTGCTTTTTTTCAATTATAAGAAAAAATCGATGATGATGATTGATGATGTTTGCTTTGCTTGTAAATCATAAATCACCCTTGAGCCGGTCTGTTTGCTCATTTGTCGCATTTATACTTACCTGCTATGGCTTATGGCATAAACAGGAACTCATTGGGGTTATTCCGGACTAAAATCGACTCTCTTTTTGCTCACGTCAACTGTCAAATTTTGAAAAAATCTTGAAAATTCCTATGATGTCAGTACAAAATCAATTGCAAATTGCAACGTCATTTTTTTATAATTTAGCATCATTTGGACGTTTCAAAGTAGTGTTTATGAAAATAATTATATGTTTTATAGATTATACGTTTTTCTGCGCCGTCACCTTAACTCAATAAAGTGAGTGAGTAAGTGTAAAATACCCTTATTATGAAATTGTTAATTCGTCGTCCAAAATTTTGACAATCATTGTTTTATCATTGGAATAGCTGTGCGAAATGAATCTTTACAGTTATAGTATTACACATTATACAATATTACAGCGACTATCGACTATTAATAATTATTGTTGTTGAACATCACTACACCTGTCATTAAATCATGGATGATTTTGACTTTGACAACTACAATAACTATCAACATGTATCGAGCAAAAGTCAGTTGATCCCGTCTTTTTTGTTCATCGCACAGTTCACATTTTTTTCTTTTTAATAATATGGCAACATGTGCATTTTGCCAGTGTCGAGTAAAATTCGTGAATGTTCACGGGATATTAAATTATGGTCTCCACTTTCGTGTTTTGCCAGTGTCAAGTTAAATGTTATTTTTTAAGTAATAAGTTAGTCAGTCAGGTCAGAGTCAGAGTGAGCTTAATAGCTCGTCTAGTCACGTGAGTCTTCCAGTAAAATGGGTGGAATTTTACTGAAAGTTCGGAGGAGTTTTGGAGGGGGCACCAAAATTCATATTTCAGCACCATATCACTTGCCTACATCTGTGCACATTCAAAAACACTTAACACGCAATATTCCACCATTATTACACGCTAACAATCAAATTCTACACGATTATTATGCAAAAGACGTGGAGTTAATGATATGATCAAGGCTTGCCGCCAAAAACTCCCACAGTTCACATTATTACAAGTTTTGGAATTGAATAACACCACGGTAAAGAGATATACAGTAGTTTGACTCCATAGAAACGGGCGGAAAATGGAAGTGAATAGATGTCGGTAGATGTGGGTAGAAGTGGGTATATAATCCAGAAGCGGGTGCCACGCAGCGACGGGCGGACGTCGCGGTAGTTTTTTGCAAGTATTTAGTGTTATTTACGTCATTTACTTTTGACGTATGTATACATAATATAATAAATTATATAAAATTATATAAAAATGGCAAAAAATAGCATACTATATTATGCTGTTTTTGGTAGCTTGAACTTATCATTGAACTTATCAGGAAATCCAGAAATAACATTATTAACCCCCGACGCAAAATCGACGGGTGTTATAAGTTTGACGTGTCTGTCTGTCTGTCTCTGTGTGTGTGTGTCTGTCTGTGGCACCGTAGCTCCCGAACGGATGAACGGATTTTGATTTAGTTTTTTTTGTTTGAAAGTAGAGTTAGTCGAGAGTGTTCTCAGACATGTTTGGTGGAAATCGGTCCAAGATGGCCGCCGCTACAAAATGGCGTATTACTTTTTTCATCCGCGACCCCCTCAATATGGGTATCAAATGAAAGGGCTTAACTAGTAGAATACAACCCATTAAATAAAATTAAAAATCCAAGATGGCCGCCACCACAAAATGAAGAATTGCGTATTGCGTTGGGGGTTTTTTATTTTTTAATTTAATTCACTTGTTTATCAAGCAACATGGAAAGGTAATAAAATTAAAAAGGTCAGTTAGTTAAAAAGGGGAGGAGGAGGGGGAAGGGTAGGAGGGGAAAGGGAGGAGGGGAAGGGGGGGAGGAGGGGGAAGGAGGGGAGGGGAAGGGGAGGATGGGGAAGGAGGGGAGGGGGAAGGGGAGGGGGAAGGGGAGGAGGGGGAAGAGGAGGAGGGGGAAGGGGAGGAGGGGGAAGGGAAGGGGGAAGGAGGGGAGGGGGAAGGAGGGGAGGGGAAGGGGAGGAGGGGGAAGGGAAGGAGGGGAGGAGGAAGGGGAGTAGGAGGAAGCGGAGGAGGGGGAAGGGTAGGGAGGAGGGGGAAGGGGACGAGGGGGAAGGGGACGAGGGGGAAGGAGGGTAGGGGGAGGGGGAAGGAGGGGAGGGGGAAGGAGGGGAGGGGTATGAGGGGAGGGGTATGAGGGGAGGGTAGGAGGGGGAGGGGTGGGGGGGAAGGGGAGGAGGTTGTCTTGTCTTATCTCTTGTCTTGTCTCTTGTCTTGTCTCTTTTCTTGTCTCTTGTCTTGTCTCTTGTCTTGTCTTTTGTCTTGTCTTGGGTTTTAATATACGCCGCCACGACATGATAGGTAAGTAGGTAGTAGGTAGGTAGCTCAAGTAAGTAGATAGTAGATGATATGAAACAGGTAGGTACCTACTGTATGCGGGCAGCGGCTGCCCGGCAGCCCTATGACTTGCGCATGTACCGCGCGACTGTAGGTATTTATGTTCAAAAATCACGCTCAGTTAAACTACTGTATATCTCTTTACCGTGATAACACACACTGTCTCTAGATTTTATGTGTGTAGCGTAGAGTTCAATGAATCTTAAAAAATATTAATTACAGCTTTAGCAAAAACTCTGATGTGTGAGTTGCTTTACTATAAAAATACTTCATATAGTTCTGACATTTCAATTAATTTGACTTTGACACATCAAATATTTTATTTATCTAAAATAACCTCAAAATCCGAAAACAAAACACGAAAAATAGTAATTCGGTGATTTAAAACAAGAAACTTATCAGTTTTTTTACTGATTAAATATGTATCGCGGATGTTTGTGCCAAAGTTTATTACAGCTGCGACACGTTCTCACTATGGGATCGAGCAATCTTCACACAAACTCTGTCAGTTTTGCGGCCAAGAAGACCACTTCTGCAGCCGGAGGTGATTAGATTATCACTTATGAAATAAAGAACTCATTAATGAGTAGGATTAATGAGTAGGTAGGAGTAGGAGAAGTAGCTTATTAAAAATGAAATGAAGCACCTATAGTGAAACCAGTCCTTACATACAAATACACTAAGTTTCTCTTATTTTTTTCTAAAGTTTACTTAGTCCAGTATTTTTTTTATTAAAAACAGTCAACTGTAATAATATTAAGTATGTAACATAACTCAAAATTCATTTATTCACATGAAGCACTTTTGCTAGTCAACTTTCCAATTATTTTGTTCTATTGTAAAACTTCCCCCCATTCGCAAATCACCTCTATAACAAGAACGAGCCAGAAATCATAGGGATTGTCTGTTTTAACTGTGTGTTGACAATGTTTTATGTCGGTTACGTAATTTATTATTTGAACAGCATCAGCTGGTTCATCAGGCGGAAGTTTCCAGGCGTCTTTGTGTTTTATACTGGCTGAGTTCACAATAGGCTTTCCTCAGTGAGTGAATGATGGTACGTTGCAGGCGTGATGGGGCTAGGCAAGGGCAAGAAGGGCAAGCTGGGCAAGCTGGGCAGCATGGAGAAGAAGGAGCTGCCCGTGGAGACCGACCCCGAGAGGCTCGTCAACTACGTCTGCGGCTCCAACATATACACCACCGGGGAGGATGTCAAGGTAATACTCATTGTTACATTATGAACAGAAGAGAGACGTGACGGTGTCTCAGAACGACCGCAGCCTGCAGCACCTTGCAGGATCTTGCACCTTTCCATCTTTCTACACGGCTAGTGATAACGATCAGCCTTTGTAGATTGTCTGGATTTCTCGTTACCATTCTTCTCGTAGTTCATTTGAATAAACAAGTTATTACATTTTATTTCATGAATTCGTCACGTTTCCCCCACAGAATGATGTCAAAGTGTGCAAAGTTTCAGTGTAAGGTGACAAAGTTCATCATAACCAAAAAAGTTACAATAGTTGTACATGTGACGTCATGTTACAGCTGGGTGTGGACAGTGAGTACCCGGCGTGGCTGTGGGAGCTCAACACGGGCGCGGCGCCGGCGCTGGAGGAGCTCGACCCCGCCACCAAGCAGTACTGGCTGCGAGTGCGCGCCGCCGGCATGCGACGCAACAACAAGCTGCGCTCCATGAGGAAGTTCTAACTCACTCCCTGCTGCCTCGCCGCACGAGGGTCACAGCTGTCTACTGTACATAATAATAAATCATTCTTTATAATGTAAGGATTTAAATAAATGCTTAAACGGTTATTTTGTTTTTTAATAAACTGCCGAGCCCTCCTCCGCCCTGGCGGTTAACCGCGGGGGCAGCAAATCGCTCGGCTGGTCGCTTTTCTGATTTAATATGCACTGTGATTGCACGCACTTAACTCTTTATATCGACGACCTCTGTGGCGCGGTGGGCTCATATCCGCTTGCGATGCAGAAGGTTGCGGCTTCGATTCCCGCATGGGACAAATGTTTGTGTGATCCACATAAATCCGTTACCCTATACATAGGCGGATTTAGGGGGGGGGCCAGGGGGCCAAGGCCCCCCCAGAAGCATTGTGGAGTTACGAATTTTTAACATATTTCATGGTCAAGATGATTTTTTTTCTCAGCGCTCACAGCAAGCTGCTCGTGCACTTATTATTAAGGGTATTTGAACTTTCTAACTGTTCAGAGCGAGCTAAACACACACTTTTTGGAGTAAAAATTATAATATTTTTGCCCGTCTGCATCTTGGCGCCCCCCAGAACCAAATCCTGGATCCGCCAGTGGACCCTATATACCATAATACAAGCATTAAGTTGCTTAGTATGGGGTTAGGTGGCGCTGTGTGAAATATCCTGAAATATTTATTTATTTATATGCTCAGTGCCAACCGTCACAAAATTCCAACCGCGGCGGTTGAATGGAGAGCTGTGGCCCGCTCCGCGGCTGACGGCCATCTTGTTTTTACTGTTACATCCTCATTACAACCACAGATCACTATACTAGTACTAATTACAACCTCATCTACAGTCACACCTCATTTTATATTCATAGACATTTCACGTCATCCTGATATATTTTAAAATATTTTGATAACGTCTTGTCAACATTCATTCTAAATAAAAAGCTAACATGAAAGTATATTTTATTTGAAATACTGTGAATTTATTTCATTGGCGACGAGAATTAAAAAAAAATATGAACGAAGATCAATTCAATTTATTTTTACGTGCCCAACAGGCACAGCAACAGAATATTTCACAAATTTTGCAACTCTTAGTCCAAAATGTCAGAACGGACACAACAAGGCGTGATGGAACACCAACACCAACTAATACAACACAAGAGAAAATACTCCTCATGAAGAACTTTAATTTAGAAAAATTTAACAAAGACGAACACAATATTGAGGATTACATCGATTTTTTTGATAACAAATGTAAAATTATTAACATAACAGACGACGCTGTAAAAAAAGACATCATAATCAACGCATTAACACCAGAAACGTTTAGAGAAATTAAAATAGCATTGACACCAAATTTTGAAAACAGCACATTTACAGATATACGTATAAAACTGCTGGATTTATTCAGAATTAAAAAAACGAGATATCGCGCATTAACAGAGTTTTGGAATAGTACCAGAGAAACCACAGAAACTATGGAACATTACGCAAATCGGTTAAAAAACATAAGTAGAGAGTGTGGTTATGAAGACGAGCTTCTAGAACGACAATTACGTGATCGATTTGCAACAGGACTTAACCATACTGATTTGGAAACAGATTTAAAACAAAGATGGCCCGAATTGAAAGAGTTGGAGAATGGAAAATATCGTGAGGTAACATTCAGAGAAATTTTCGCAGTGGCTCAATCAAGAGAACAGGCCGAACAGGACACACCGGGCTCTAGTGTACAACGTATTAAACAGAAACATAAAACAAACCAGCACAACAATAAAACAAACCAACATAGAACCCAACGTAAATTACTACCAAAACAATGTTTGCGATGTGGCAAAAAGGAAAAACACGATATATCCAATTGTGCCGCAGTACAACACACTTGTAGCGAATGTAATGTGAAGGGACATTTCGAAAGCTGCTGTATTAAAAGCGGACGTGCTTATATAACATCAACAAAAAATAATTACCATAAACCGACATTGCAAAATATTGCATACAAATCTACGTCTAACTCTGCAAATGACACCTCAGATAGCGATGATGACGAAGAACAAATATTTAGCGTTACAAATTCTCAAAACAAAGATTGTAAAAAAATTGACGTGACGATCAACGGTGTTAAATGTACAATGGACTGGGATCCTGGTTCTACATATTCGATTATCAACACTGCCATGTGGAAGAAAATTGGATCACCCATGTTAACTAAAGCACCTAGGTTAAAAGCCTACGGCAATAACAAACTGAAAACAAAGGGACTTACAGATGTCACCATAGGAATTGATAAACAACAGAAAATATTACCTGTAGTGGTAATGAAAGATGCTAACCCAATGCTATTCGGTCTCCATTGGAGTGAAAGTTTTGAGATGGCCTTTCCGAAACCAGTATATTCTGTCAAGACCACTACACCAGCAACATTGAAACGAGTACTTAACAAACACAGTCAACTATTTGTTGGAAAACTTGGAAAGGTTAAAAATTATCTAGTCAACATACATATTCAAGCAAATGCTAAGCCAGTACACCTTCCTGCTAGACCAATCAAATTTAGCATGAGGAAGAATGTTGAAAGGGAACTTGATCGATTAGTAGAGACTGGTATAATACATAAAGTGGATCCAAACACAACACCTGTCGAGTGGGCAACACCTACTGTTAATGTTTTAAAACCTAACGGAGAAATAAGAATCTGCGGAGACTACAGTACAACTTTAAATCCTGTATTAACCAAACACTTACACCCGGTACCTATTTTCGATCATCTTCGACAAAAATTAGCAAATGGAGAGTATTTTTCGAAAATTGACTTGAAAGATGCGTACTTACAATTTGAAATAGCTCCAGAATCACGAAAATTTTTAGTAATATCAACACACAAGGGCTATTTTCAATATAATAGAATGCCCTTTGGAATTTCAACAGCGCCATCTATATTTCAACATTACCTTGATCAATTACTTGGGGATATGCCCAACGTAGCTATATATTTTGACGATATTGCAATTACAGGAACAAATTTAGACGAACATTTGAACACTTTATCGACTGTTCTGGACCGGTTACTAAAAGCCGGTTTGAAAGTAAATCTAAAGAAGTGCAGTTTCTTAGAGAAGGAAATTGAATATCTTGGTCATACAATTGATAGAAATGGTGTACGTCCAACAAAAGGGAAGATAGACGCAATAACTAAGGCCCCGCAGCCTACCAGTGTAAAAGAATTGAGATCATTCTTGGGACTTGTGAACTTTTACGAACGTTTTATACCGCATCTTCACGGTCTGTGTGCAGATCTACATGGAATGACTAGCGGAAAACAAAAATGGCATTGGACAGATCACGAAACAGTAATTTTTGAGAAAACCAAAACAAGTATTGCTAAAACGAGACCTTTAATAGCATATGATGAGAATCGTCCCTTGTTTCTAGCGTGCGATGCATCCGAAAAAGGAGTAGGTGCAGTACTATTTCACAAAGAAAAAAACGTCGAGCAACCTATCGCTTTTGCGTCCAGAAAATTACGAACGGCAGAAAGCAAATATTCTGTTATTGACCGCGAAGCTTTAGCTATCATGTTTGGTATTAAAAAATTCGATAATTACCTGAGAGGAGCAAAATTTACATTAGTCACAGACCACAAGCCGTTAATACACTTATTAGGCGCACAACGAAATTTGCCGAAACTCGTAAATAACAGACTAGTGAGATGGGCACTTCTAATTGGTAGTTACAATTACAACATTCTTTACCAAAAAGGGGAAAACAATATATTGGCTGACTGTTTGTCCAGATTGCCAAACCCGGAAACACGACCATCGAAAGAGGAATCCACTGTTCAAAATGTTACAACAAAACTCTTGGAGAATACGCTATCTGACTTACAATTGTCACAGAAGAAAATTAGTGAAGAAACATCTAAAGACCCTTTATTAACACGCGTACGCAACTGTTTGAAAACCGGCTGGAGAGACCTTGAGTATGAGCAAGACATGAAACATTATTACAGAAAACGTTCTGAACTATCCATTGAAAACAATATCATCATGTGGCAGGGTAGAATGATCATACCCGCTACACTTCGGAAACTTGTTCTTACATATCTTCACAGAGGCCATCCCGGAATATCTGCAATGAGAGCCCTTTCCCGTTTTTACGTCTGGTGGCCAACCATGGATGAAGATATTGACTGTTTCGTAAAACGATGTACAAGGTGTCAAGAAAATCGCCCATCTAATCCTGATCTACCAATTTTCTCTTGGTCCATTCCAGAACAGGTTTGGGATCGAATTCATATCGACTTTGCAGGCCCGTTTGAGAACACGTATTGGTTAGTTTTGTGCGATGCACTATCAAAGTGGATCGAAATAAGACCGATGGAAAACATAACCTCAAATAAACTATGTTCTGTTTTGAACGATATCTTTTGCACATTTGGATTACCACGCATGATAGTTTCTGATAACGGCCCACAACTAACATCGTACGAATTCCAAAATTATTGTAAATCTCAAGGTATTACGCACATCACATCATCCCCTTATCATCCACGAACGAACGGTCTGGCGGAGAGACTTGTGAGAACTTTTAAATCACGATTGAGGACAAGAGACCCGAAACATATGAAACAACGATTATCGGAATTTCTATTCACATATAGAAACACCCCTCACACATCAACTGGAAAGTCACCGTCACAAATGATGTTTGGTAGACAACTGAACTGCCTATTATCCAACATCAGACCAAACAAGATACAGGAACTACAGCGCAAACAGGTCAAAGCAAATATCACCACTGCATCAACACCCGACTTCCAAATCGGACAAAACGTATACGTGAAGACTAAGGAGGAAACAAGATGGCAACCGGCTACTATAGCTGCAAGAAAGCACAAATATTCTTACGTGATCACCACAGCCCAAGGACTCTCTAAAAGAAGACATGCGGATCAAATCAGACCACGCTTGTCATCGTCACCGTCATCAAGCACCCCTTCTACTCACTCACCAAACACTAACTCTCCTCAAACAATTCATACCCATGAACCGTCTTCATCTCACACTCCATCTTCCCAGTCACCTGCGCTAAACACTAATTCACCACAAACACCTTATGCAAACACATCAGTGACAACTCCGACATCATCTCCATCCTTTCAGACTCCCATTGCTATTCCAGCACCACAACCACACCTTCGCAGAAGTCAACGCCAATGCCGACCTCCTCGACGTCTGATCGACGAGATTTAGGTGGGGAGAAATGTTACATCCTCATTACAACCTCATCTACAGTCACACCTCATTTTATATTCATAGACATTTCACGTCATCCTGATATATTTTAAAATATTTTGATAACGTCTTGTCAACATTCATTCTAAATAAAAAGCTAACATGAAAGTATATTTTATTTGAAATACTGTGAATTTATTTCATTTACGCACAGCTCAAACGAACTGCCTAGGCGGTTGCATATTAATCCAGAAACGCGCGGTTAACCACTAGTGCGTTCCTACGCTGAGAGATAGACAGGGCCGGATTTAACCTTAGCACCACCCTGGGCACTAGAGAAAATGCCGCCCTCCACCCTACCACCGTGCAACTCCAGTTTTTTTTTGGGGGATAAAAATTTAACTTTGAAACCTTAGGGCTAACATTTTTGCCGCCCCCTGAAAATTGACCGCCCTGAATGTCGTGGGATAATGAACAGCAGGGAGCGTGACGATTACAGGGCCGAGAGAAGAGAGAACAAACGACGCTTTATATTGTTCAAATAAAACGTTTTAATATCAACAAGTTACAACGGTAAATACATGACAATGTACAAAACTTCTCCAAACAGTAGTATGCGTAGGGCGTAAACGCAACGTTCTCTGACGTCACATCCGTGTGTATGCCGTCACGGCATCCTTGATTCTCGTGACGATCGTCGTCACGTTTCACGTCGTCACCATTTTCCAGTAGCGTTACATTTTTTTGTTGTCGTCCGATGCCAGCGGCGCAGCACCCGCGTCTCATCTCACAGGCAGTCCATGGTGTCCTCCTTGATGATCATGGGGCACGCGTAGGCGCCGTGCTTCGTGCCGAACGAATACGAGTATGGGTTCTGAAACACGCAATCGTTTACATTACGGACGCTAGAGCGGTGCGGTGTCGCGGAGGCGAGCTGTCGCAGAGAAGAGAAAGGAGAAGGCGTACCTTCTTGACGTTGTAGAGGTCCGGCGGGTACGAGGCGGGGCCGGGGCTCTTCACGCCGCGACTGCCCGCGCCCTCCAGCCGCGCGCCCAGCGAGTACACCGGCTGCCTGCGGGGGGAGGGGACACGTGTAATGACACGCGACACACGGAGGACAGTGCACGGAGGGAGCAGACTCACCTGGTCCTGTAGACGTTGGTGTCGCGCTGGAAGTAGACGGCGGGGCCAGGCGAGCGCGCCTTCAGCGCCGCGCCGCCGCGTGCGCCCATCGTGTACGCCGGCGAGCCCGGACCGAACCCTGCGCCGGGAGTCGGGAGCGGTCAGTGGGGCACTCATTACACGGTCCGACAAGGTCACACAAGTGCTAATCGCTCGTGGCTAACGCTAAAATACGTAGGCGCTCGGTGATTGATGACAGTCGTTATCGTTCGCTGTTCCACCATGTCGCGTCCACACTGGCGATCGGTGCTCGTGTGAGCCTGCAGGATTGCGCGTGAAGTAAAGAAGGTATTGAAAAAAAAAGAAAAGGTAAAGGAAGAAGAGGAAGAAGTTGATAAATAAGGTATAATTGATACGCACGGATGGCGTAGGCGTTGGGCGCGGGTCCGACGCGTTTGGGCGCGAAGCCGAGGCGCGCGCCCATGGAGTAGAGCGGCGCGCGCTGCTCGCGCATGAGCGGGCAGCGCTCGGGGGCGTGCGCGCCGGGCCCCGGCGTGCGCAGCGTGGCGCGAGCTGGCAACGCCGCGCCGAACGACCACGCCGGCGCGGACTCCACGCCCTCCCGCGTCACGCGCTCGATGCGGTACGCCGGCCCCGGACCTGCACTCAGACGTTACCGTCTCACCGCTCACCGCCGCACGACATGACATAATAGATTCCTGCAGTTCACGCCTATTAGTATACAGAATTAGCTGACAATATCGCGCAAATCATGATAAATATTTTATTGTAAGTTTCACACTACTGTAATATTGATATCTAACTACAGGTCGAAAGGTGTTATAAGTAGAAGAAGACTATGTAGGTACTAGGTACATAGAGTGATGTAAAGTAGAGTGATGTAAAGTAGTGTGAGGTACCGATGTTCTTGGCGCGCGCGGTCCCGCCGGCGCCGCCGAAGGAGTACATGGGCTGGCGCGTGCGCGAGGGGTCGTGCAGGTTGTACCCCACCGTGCTCGGCAGCTGGTACGCGCCCGGCCCCGGCCCTGCGCACACACGACTAGTGACGTCACCGGGCCCCGCCCGGGCCCCGGCTCTGCGCACACACCACCAGTGACGTCACCGGCCCCCGCCCGGGCCCCGTCACCCGCGCCTCTCCACCACACTCACCCAGCGGCTTGATGCACGACATGCTCGACGCTCTCCCGGGACGATCTCAACACTGCTGATTTGGAATTTTGTTCAAACACGATAATTTAGATTAAAATTAGTTCAACTGAAATTTTGAGTTTGTGTGCTGTAAACAAAAACAAAGGAGTGTTGCGGTGACGTCACGTGACGGCAATGAGGTCCCAGTGTCGCTGACCGCCCGCGTCGGTTGCTACCGAAGAGTATCTACTAATATCTATGTGACCGCCTGCTGTAGGTAGACTACTGTCTCTCGCTGCTCGGCGTGTAGCCTGTCTGCTGGCTCAGCACCGGGTCGGGGTCGGCACGGTCGCCGGTCGGAACTAGCGGTATATATTCCCCCTACATCGATGGCGTCCAGGTGGTAATAAACCGAATGGCGACTGGTACCTAATTGTCTCACTGCAAATCTAGCCAAACAGCAAAAATCTATCCTAATGCTCCTCCGGAGGCAGCTTCGCTCCTGATGGCAACTTGTTTATATATGCCACCCGGGAGTCGCGTCGGGAGCAATCCATGGTGAGGATATAATTATCGTACTGGCGATGTAGGATCGATGGAATGATGTAACTGCAACATCTTGATGATTTAATCATTTTCTTATAGTAAGTAGGTACATAACAAGCATCAAAGGAGAGTAAAGTTTTGCAATATACCTTACATTAGATTAGTGATTAATTTAAGTAGATATAGGTATTTGTGAATCTTACAGCAATGAGTTTTAACTTTGTTGCTGTTACCTTTAACCACGGTAAAGAGATATACAGTAGTTTGACTGAGCGTGATTTTTGAACATAAATACCTACAGTCTCGCGGTACATGCGCAAGTCATAGGGCTGCCGGGCAGCCGCTGCCCGCATACAGTAGGTACCTACTGTTAGAAATTGTGATACATAACGATTTAAATGCTTAATAAACGATGCGAAAAAGCAAATCAACCAAATTAAAAATAAAAAAATATAAGAAATGACATAAGAAATGACATAGTCTATGGCACTATGGTCTGTCAGAAGTCATGATGACAAGGCGGCGAGATGCAAGCGTGTGATAAAATAGCAACAAAAAAATAGTAAACTATGTAATTGCCGAAAATATAATACAGTTCAACAAGTAAATATGTACTTTTATTCAAGATCCTGTTGGTATGTATGTGTGACTCTTTTATATCAGAAGTGAAACGAACCTGACGAACGCTAACATGTCCAAATGCTGTTAGTAAGAGCTGTTCTTGACGGAATGGATACTGAAAGAGATTGGGTATGTCACCATTATTATACTTTTTCATTAATAGTTCTAGTGAGTTACTAGGTAATTGTAGATCGATCTTGAAATTTGGCTGAGCGGTGAAATGCGCGTCAGCGATGTGCACTGCTTTACGTTTTCGACGCAACGCTATGGTAAGTTGGCAGCAACTGGTTGTGCCCAGGTATTTATTTTGCTCACTTATTATTGTGTTTAATATTTTGTATCAAACGATAGCTTTGCTGGTCTGTGTAGTTCAGAGTTCAGAAGTCTTACAAATTTTATTGGTTTAATTTTCTGTAGTGTAATAGTTTAATTACACACACACATTACAGTATACTTAATAATAATTAATTATTAAAATAAATAAAACGGACAGATCTACCTCTATATTATGGTGGGTTCGTGTACAATGTTTTGTTACTTACATAATATTGTTGCACAATCTAAACAGAAATCTTGCTGATATTTTATGTGATATTGCTCTTCGGAGCAAGGACTTTTATGTTAAATTAAACTAAATTTTAACAAACCTTTACTGTAATCAATGGTAAATAATAGTTATTTTGCTATAGCGAAGTTGCTAGAATAAGCAAATTTTGCATAACCTTATTTGATTTGGTGAGAAGATAAAGGAATAAATAAAATGAATTACTGTTCATATTAAGGCATTTCTTGTCATGCTTGAGGAGGTCAGTTTTGAAGATAAGGCACTGGCCGCACTGATCAGATTCAGATTCAGATTCAAATACTTTATTCACTTTCCACATAATTTTCTTAAAAAGGATCTTACATATTACATACATTTTACTAGGTCATTTGTGGACCCTGTCGGGTGTAGTGAAAGTATAGAAGAGAGGGAGAATATAAGTCATGTACATTAATAATATGTCAAAAATATAATTTAAGATTGTGTAGTTAAAAAATAATAATAATGTCATAGAATCATAATAATTGGTCAATGAACGAATATCAAGAAGAAGAAGAAGATTGAAGATCTGTCAAGTTTTGCTTCTTTGTCAAGAATAGCTGATAGTATAATATATTTTGAATTTTGCTAAATTGTACAATATGTTTTCCAATGGAAGTAAGAGAATCTTACTCTAGCATTGATGATGAAATTATTACTGACCATATCCTTATCGCAGACTTTCCTAGCACAGTGTTTATGATACCTTGAGAAGGTGGACATTAGCAGAGCTGCGGCACCCAGCCACACGTTGGAGCTACAAGCTGAAAAGAGGAATGTTCAACGTGTGGCTTTTGAGTACCTAAGGTATTATGAAACTGTTTGTCAATGTTACCTACAAAATATGGCATCGGTTCACATTAAGTTCACTTTAGACTTTGTAACAATTCGGTTCGTAAAAATTATTTTATTAATCTTCTATGCTTAATACTGAGACGGAATGTATAGTGTACCGTAAAGTCTATTACTGTAGTTATTAGTCAGTCATATTCCCATTGGCAATTAATAATAAATCTTGAAGCTTAGCCCCTGAAGCAAGGAAATATGATATTAGAGAACCATTTTTAAAACTAAAACATTGAATATGTTTTAAGTAAATTATATCTGCATTAATTATATATATCTGTATACATGTAGAGATGATGTACCTATACCCAGTAGGTATTGACACAAAGTATTTTTACATTTGAATTACTATAGCTATAATATTGGATACAGAGTTTTCTAGAATCAAATTGAATTTTAATATCAGTGAACCAGAACAATATTTTGGTTCGGAAAGTAAAAGAAAAAAAAAGTGTTTAGTGAAGTAAAATGACAGTAAAAGCACGGCTTATACTAAATGTTCCCACTGAGGTCGAAGTGACTGTGATATTATAATATTGTTCTGTCAGTCTTAGGTCCGTCTAAACATAACATTGTACCTTGAAATGTGTCTTTTATTATTATTACAATTTGCATGCTGAAAAGCGGACTGTAGCAGACTATTATATTATAGAATAGAAAGCTCCTTATTGTTCACACAGGTGCAGCAATATAAACTTGGAACTAGGGTTGCACGGAGGGAGGTGTTGCGATTGGCGGTCTTATCACTGATGGCGATCTCTTCCAGACAACCATATTATAATAACTTGTTATCTTTTGTATACATACTCTCGCAATGAATAACTTTGAAATTTGAACTTTGAGTATATAATGTAGACTTATTAATAAATGTAGTGTATTCCACAATGAATGATGTTGACTCATCAAACTGATATTTTATGGATATATATTCTTACATATTATTTGGGAGGCCTACAGCTATGGTGCATAAATAAAGTAGTGAAGAGCCAATAAATAGCTTCCACATATAAAGTGATAACACCATTATATGCAAAAGGAATAAGGATACAATATTATAACAGATGACATATTATCTTTTTGGAAGGGTTTACATAATTGTTATCATAGACTTGAGTAAATGAAATGTATGTGTACAATCATTTGAATGCTCTTAGGGCAGTTTGTCTATTACAGAATGATTTACGGGTTACCACCAAACTACTAATGGGGGGGATTTACACTGCTCACTACATAGCTCAGATTTCATATTATTGAATGGTACAGAAGAACAAATAATAAAATAATTTTGTGATAATTTGTATTCATAGTTGGAATTCTGGATTTGCCCCAGATGTCATAAAGTAGAATTATTGTTATGACACTACATGATTTATAAACGTGAGCATGTAACCTTTTGTAAAGAAGACATTTTTTTAATTATTGCAATTGTTACTACCTACTTTCTATGTAAGGCAGATTTGAAATTTAATTAGGTAAATTATTTAGATATGATTACATTTAAAAGTAACTGTATGCAATGGTTACCTGTCGTTTGGACTATCTAGTACCATCTTTATAGGATAGTAGTATCCAGTCATTAAGTTAAGATTGCTAGTAGTACTAGTTTAAAAGTATGTTCAGGCTACCATATTTACACATTGTTTGTTCATAGAAACACTTCAAAAGTAAGTGTGAAATTACATGATCAGTAAATATCAATGGTCCATCTATGAATGTAGTGATCAATGAATATCAATGGCCCATCTATGGATTTAGTGATCAATGAATATCAATGGTCCATCTATGGTGTGTATATCTAGGATGTGTATATGAAGTCACTTAAATTATATAACATTAAAGCATGAAGAGTTTTGTGGGAAGTATTATGTAAATGAGAATTTACTTAATATTTATTCATAGGTGAATAAGAATTGTTTTAGATGAAGATATAATTAGTCTTCCACACTGTTAATAATATTATTTTGAATGGATGGTAAGAGACCAACAAACAAATGATGAACTGAAACTGTCTTTTACTATATATGTAAATATAGGTTACATATATACACATTGGTACACATGCACAGAATGTTCTCGTTTAGATCCATTTGAAAACTAGGTGATATAGTAGAAGGCATATCAAATATAAAGACTAACTGACAGTTTATATTTGGAGGACCATAATTAAATATTGATGATATTGCATTTTATAATATAATATGGTATTAAGTTTCATTTCACAAACTTAAAAGTTAACTAATAATTGTATGAGCTTGGATGAAGAAATTCCCACAGATTCGAGGTCCTTTGGCCGCGACAGACATAACCAATGTAAACACCACAATGCATGACAAGTGATGGCAAATTTTGGTATTGTCATTTAGAATAGAATGTTGTTTTTAAGATTTGATAAATTGGGTATGTTGATATTGTTCAGACCTAAATGATGGTACATTTCCTCATGCTAATAAGATGGTGCTCTCAAAGGGAGTCATTGTTCACAAATTGTCACTATCATATAATAACATATCAGTAACTTTCTGAAGGGACTTACTTTATGTTTTGGACAGCGTCATGATAGAAAATACTGTTGTAACCGGTATGGAAACTCAATTTTTGTGGAATTACTATGAAGCATTTGTGTGACTGTACAATTGTACAATGTCTATAATATTAGCAAGTGTTAGTAAAGAGTTTGAGTTGTTATGATAATTAACAGTTATTGACATATATATTAAAAAAAAAAATGGCGACTTGTGTATTATGTATGGGTTATGGGAGTCCCTTGTGTTTTTATGTGAATTACATTAAGACTTGGTGACTGTTACGAGTTAGAACTCATACCTACAATAAAATATATATGTGACCCTGGTGAGGGAGTAATATGTTGAACTCATACCTACTATAAAATATATATGTGACCCTGGTGAGGGAGTAATATGTTCTAAGTTGGCCAGATTTTATCTGGCAAAGTTATGTAAATGTGACCCTGGTGAGGGAAATATCTGTTGTAAATTGGCCAGAGCTGGCAATGTTTTGTAAATGAGACCCTGGTGAGGGAAATATCTGTTGTAAATTGGCCAGAGCTGGCAATGTTTTGTAAATGAGACCCTGGTGAGGAAAATATCTGTTGTAAATTGGCCAGAGCTGGCAATGTTTTGTAAATGAGACCCTGGTGAGGGAAATATCTGTTGTAAATTGGCCAGAGCTGGCAATGTTTTGTAAATGAGACCCTGGTGAGGGAAATATCTGTTGTAAATTGGCCAGAGCTGGCAATGTTTTGTAAACGAGGCCCTGGTGAGGGAAATATCTGTTTTAAATTGGCCAGAGCTGGCAATGTTTTGTAAATGAGACCCTGGTGAGGGAAATATATGTTTTTGGCCAGAGTTGGCGAAGATTGATGGCTAGAGCTGCCAAAGTCCTGGTTGGCCAAAGTTGGCGAAGATTGTTGGATAGAGCTAGCAAAGTAATCAGTGGCCAGAGCTGGTAATATGCGATGATGATATCATATGGTTCAGATCAATATGAAGATTTTGTTGATGAGACACCGACACACCGTAACAGACATTTGACTTCACTAATCGTACTATGATATCAAGAATGCAACAGCAAAGCATGAGAATCGTTATTTAAGAGAGACAAATCTTAGTGCTAAGCAATGACCTATCGAGTTTTCCGGAAAATGATTCAGTCTTCAAGAAGTTCTAAATACTGGAAACGCAGATGAATGAGGTATTGTTAGCTTAATTTATATGGCCATATAATATCTACTTGAATGTTATAGAATATCTATGGCCTTTATGAAGAATAATGGTTGCCATGGATACTGTTGCTCATAATGTCAAATCTATGTTTTAATTATTGAAATATTATGTAAATGCAAGAAAATGTATAAAATGAAGATATACAAAGAATTCTGAAGATATCAAACAAGCTTTCAGATGTACTATACTAGGAATAAAGAATATCCTTTATAGATCAAAAACGTTGACCAGAAGGAAAATCTGCTAACCAAGCCAATACCCAGCAAATAGATCAATAAAACCAAGATGAATGCCAATGGGTATTGTACACATTATATCATAGACCGATGATAAAGGATATTTATAAACAAGACAAGGACATTGATTACATTGAGGTCTATGTTCCAGTGGTCTACCACTCGCCTATAAGATACCTGATTGGATGCCAAGAAGGAACTAGAAACAGATACACCAAATGGATGGAGTCACAGCATTCTTACTCAGCAAAGTTACTGAAGAAACTTACATTTATAACCTGGTTATGAGGATGAACATTATGATTGTAAACTAAATATGTCAATGTATAATAGACACGAGCCAGCGAACAAACTATTGGCACAGACAATTAAATATTGTGTTTGGTGTAATGGTTAAATAATAAATTAGATTTTATACAGTGGCTCATGAGCCTATGTTGCGTGGACCACTATTTTGTTTGTAAAAAAGTAAGATCAATTTTGACGTCATATTGGGAACTGTCAATTTGACGTAACTCACTCTCTCGCGTTTTCTCAACTATAATCACGAACCGTGTAACAAAATTTGTATGAGCATTTTTTCGATAATACAGAGTAAATTAATAGTAGTGCAGTGTTTCATTGTGATCGACAATACATAATATCTGCGAAACTGCAAAGGGACGACCCCCCGACGGCACGCCGGCCGGCACACTTCGGTGGCTGGTCGAGCCCAGTTGGAGCCGGAGGAGCAGCTGCTGGGGTGTACGAGAACAAACATTGGTCCTACGAGTCGGATTTCGCCAAAACGAGATCAAAAAACTGTGCAACTGAAAATAAAAGTAGTTTCGCATAGCATCTGAAAAAACGTGGAAATATTTGAGGTTGGTTTATATCGTGTTCATGACAGTCGGTGACAGTGAAGTGACATACGGAGTGGAAATTGACATTGACAATAGCAATACCGGGAACTTTTTTCATAACCATTTTTAGGCAAATTTTTCGATTGTAGCATGTCTAAAATGGCGGAACGAGAAGAAATTCTAAAAAAGCAAGACGAGTTGATACGTCAGTTAAAGGCGTCGTTGACAAATTTTAAAAAGACTCCAAAAGTGCGGCTCAACACAGTGTATGTCCAAATCCGTATAAACCTGCTCGAAGAGATATGGAAGAACTTCAACAACAACCATATGCTCCTGGTTAGCTATTGTGATGAGCAATCGGCGGAATACTTTAGTAAAGACTTGCAATCCCAAGCTCTGGAAATATATGTAACAAGTAAGTGCGAAATGGTTGAAACTCTCGAAAAACTCGCGCCCGCCACTGTGCCAAATGTAACGCAAGCGCCGTCGTCTCAGTCACAGAGTCAGCCACAATCTCATGCCGATATTAAGTTGCCCAGAATTAATATCCCTACCTTTTCAGGAAATTATTATGAATGGATATCCTTCCATGACTTGTTTGTGGCACTTATCCACAATAATGATAAACTAGGTAAGGTTCAAAAATTACATTATTTAAAGTCCAGTTTAAAGGGAGAAGCAGAACTTTTGATAAAACATATAGCTATCACCGAGTCTAATTATGATAATGCATGGACCACATTGAAAAAGAGGTACAATAACCACAGATTTATAGTGAATTCTATTCTCAAACGGTTTATGACAATAAAACCATTATCAACTGAATCATCTACCTCAGTTAAGGCCATCCTAGATACAACCAATGAATGTATTAATTCCCTTAAAAGTTTGAAAATACCTGTGTCTGATTGGGATCCCATATTAGTTTACATCCTTACTACAAAGTTAGATCCTGAATCAGTGCGACTGTGGGAACAACACATCAGTGAACAGGAGGATATTGGGGATTCTCTGCCAACTTACGAACAATTAAGCATGTTTTTAGAATCACGATTCAGAACACTTGAAGTGCTGGAAGCTGCCAAACCGACTAAACATCACTCTAAACAAACATTTCATGCTGATGTAAATGTTACTTGTAAATTTTGTAAACAGAGTCACCATATTTTTCAGTGTAAGGAATTCACGGGCTTGCACTACCAGGAAAGAAAGAACTTTGTCGAGAAAAATGGACTATGCTACAACTGCCTCATACCAAATCACACGGTGTTCAACTGCAAGCATAAGATGTCATGCCGGAGGTGTGGTCGCAGACACCATACATTAATACACCCAGAGAGTAACACACAAGGTAAGCCCACAGCTGAGGGAGCTGAAGGGACGCATCTGCAAGAAACCACACCTACAATAACTAAGCCGCCAGTCGCCAACAATGTGGCTGCCCACTACACAGAGAGGAACTCCACCAATCAAGTGCTGTTGCCTACAGCACTGGTGAAAGTTATTACACACAATGGGAGCACATACTATTTGAGGGCATTGATAGATCAGGGGTCAGAAGGATCTTTCATAACAGAATCTGCAGCACAACTTCTAGGGACAAGAAAGATACCTATCAATTGCCAAGTTAATCGACTGGGAGAGGGGGGAGGCCTCAACTCTAAACACATGACATATTTTCAAGTGCATTCAAGACATAACTCGAATTTTAGCATACCTGTACAGGCTTACATCTTGAAATCACTAACAGGAATTTTACCCGCGAGAGAAGTACACATTGGAGACTGGTCAACATACCTGCAACAACTAGAGCTCGCTGATCCCGACTATGACAAGCCTGGGAAAGTGGATCTAGTACTCGGTTCAGATGTATACAGTGCCATAATTACTGATGGACTAAAGAAGGGCCCCGGAGGTTTACTTTCAGCACAAAAAACACACCTCGGGTGGATTATCTCAGGCCAGACAAACAGTACAGAAACAGAGTCTACACAAGGCTATACAATTACACTTACCAGCATGCACTTACACTTTGAAGATAACAAGCTGCTTCAAAGATTTTGGGAAATAGAGTCAGATGGTGCATGCCACACAACTTTAACTGAAGAAGAGGAGAAATGTGAGAAACATTTTAAAGACACTCATAAACGAGAAACAGATGGACGCTATCTAGTAGCTTTACCTTTTAGGTCTGAAAATCCAGCTTGTCAGTATGGTTCCTCAAAGGAAGTAGCTACGAATCGACTATTACAGCTAGAGCGTAGACTGCTGAAAGATGACAACTTAAGAAAGGATTATACTGCAGTAATACACGAATACATTGAAAAACAACACATGACAGAGGTTACAGAACAAGAAGACAAGGACAAACTAACAGCTGTATACCTACCTCATCATGCTGTAATCAGACAAGATAAAACAACATCAAAAGTAAGAGTCGTTTTTGATGCATCATGTAAGTATAAAAATAACAGATCCCTTAATGATGATCTAATGGTTGGGCCTCGCCTACAACCCACTTTGAATCATATAATTCTGCGATGGCGCCAACACAAAATTTGTATAGTTTCAGATGTGGTACAGATGTATAGACAAGTCAAGGTGACTACCCCAGATTTTCAACGCATATTATGGCGTGACAGTCCTGATGAAGATATAAAGGTATATAAAATAAATAGAGTGACATTTGGAACTGCAAGTGCTCCATACTTGGCAACAAAGGTGCTTCAACAACTGGCCTATGATGAGTCTGAGAAATATCCTCAAGCAGCACAAATCACTTTAAACGATTTTTATATGGATGATCTACTGAGTGGTGGGGATAGTTATGAAGAAGGAATTTTGATATACAAACAACTGACAAAACTACTAGAATCTGGTGGATTTCAACTACAAAAATGGAATTCTAATAATACTGAGCTTCTGAGAGCCATGCACACAAATGAAGATGAAACTACAGACAAAGAACTTAACCTGGATATGACAGTCAAGACGCTTGGCATAGCTTGGAACAATAAGAGAGACAAATTTCAATATTCTATAAACTTGACAGAAGAAAGGGCTAAAATTACAAAGAGGACCATAGCAAGTGATGTGTCCAAGTTATTCGATCCTATGGGATGGCTTGCTCCAACTATTGTTTTGGGAAAGGTATTTCTCCAAAGATTATGGCTTTCTGGCATCGCTTGGGATGAAGAAGCACCGCAAACTATCAAAGATGACTGGCTTAAATATCGTGCAGAATTACCCTGTTTGTCTGATATTACTATTGATCGCTGGCTACACACTACATCTCAGTCCAAGTTGGAACTACATGGCTTCGCTGATGCCTCCACTATAGCCTATGCAGCAGTTGTATACTCACGGGTAATTGATCTAGCAGGAAACATCCATGTACAAATACTCACTGCAAAGACGAAGGTGGCACCAGTAAAAACAGTATCTGTACCCCGATTGGAACTTTGTGGAGCCGTACTGCTTGCACGACTCATATCAGACACAGCTGAACAACTACAGGTACCTAAAGAGAACATATATGCATATACAGACTCACAAGTTGTACTGGCCTGGCTTCAAAGACATCCTAGTAGTTGGAAAACATTCATAGCCAACCGAACATCTGAGATTTTATCCAACTTACCTAGTCAACATTGGAATCATGTAAAATCTGGAGAGAACCCGGCTGATATAGCCTCAAGAGGAGTTTCAGGATCTATGTTGAGCAAGGAGTACCTATGGTGGAGAGGCCCAAATTGGTTAACAAATGGAGAGTACAAAAATGAAAAATCATCAGACTTACCAACAGACATAGACATGGAACAAAGGGCAGTTCATTTCACTGAAACCTCGGAGAAGACAGATAAGGAGTTTGCAAACATTTTTGAGCATTATTCGACCCTAGAGAAACTACTGAGAATAGTGGCATGGTGCAAAAGATTCGGAAACAAAAATAAAAGAAATTTGCCTAACTACTTGACAGCAGAAGAACTCACAAATGCATTAAATGTGTGTATAGTTTTATGTCAAGGAGAAGAGTTCTCCCAAGACTTATCAAGCTTGAAGGAGCATAAACCTCTGAAGACAACTAGCGCTCTTCGTTCACTTAACCCCTTTTTCGATGAAAAGGGGATCTTAAGAGTTGGAGGACGACTGCGACACGCCAATATACCGGAAAATGCAAAGCATCAAATTTTGTTACCCTGCAACCATCCATTGTCAAAATTGATAATCGCTCAAGCTCATAGAAAGACACTTCATGGAGGGCCAACACTTATGATGAATTATATAAGACAAAAGTACTGGATAATCAGATGTAAACAAATGATAAATCAAGAAGTGCACAAATGTGTGACATGTGTGCGACATAGAGCTACTACACAAACTCAACTAATGGCAGACCTACCTAGACAAAGAGTTACACCAGCAAGACCATTTCTAAACTCTGGTGCAGATTTTTGTGGACCTATAAATTTAAGAATTTCAAAGGGAAGGGGATGTAAAACTATCAAGGGATATATATGCATCTTTATATGTATGGCAACTCGGGCAATACACATTGAGATTGTCAGCGGCTTAGACGGCGAGAGTTTTGTGGCTGCATTTAAGAGATTTACGGCTAGAAGAGGGCATTGCAGTCATATCTGGAGTGATAATGGCACGAATTTTATCGCTGGGAACAAACTGTTGAAGGAGATGTTCGAGGGACAGGTGAAAATCTACGACCAGCTCGCAAACGACGGGACTACGTGGCACAACATTCCTGCGTCGGCGCCACACTTCGGCGGCCTCTGGGAGGCCGGTGTTCGTTCCATAAAATATCACATCAAACGCATTCTTGGTAATAGTACACTAACGTATGAGGAAATGTCAACGGCAACCGCCCAAATTGAAGCCTGCCTAAATTCTCGTCCCATTTCTCCGGTGAGTAATAATATTGATGATCTCTTACCATTAACACCGGGTCACTTTTTAATAGGAGAACATCCAACAGTTGTCCCCGAACAATCTTATTTAAATGAAAACGTAAATAGACTAAATCGTTGGCAGTTGGTTCAAAGAACGGTACAAAACTTTTGGGACCGATGGTCCAAAGAGTATTTAAGCAGACTTCAACAGCGACCCAAATGGGTTAGATTAGTAGATAATAATATTCAGAAAGGAATGTTAGTTTTGTTAAAGGAAGACAATTTACCGCCAGGAAAATGGTCCATGGCTAGAGTTATTGATGTACATCCTGGAGATGATGGACTTATCAGAGTTGTTTCACTTAAATGTAAGAATGTAATTATAAAACGTCCAATCACAAAAATTTGCTTGTTACCAGTTGATGTGTAGAGTCATTTTGTGATTTTTTTTTATAACTTTATTGTTAGGATTCTTTCAATGTTCTTATGATGGGTGGTGCATGCCTAGTTAAACTTATTTTTGTAAACTATAAGTTAACTCAAGAGATTATTATGTAATAGAGTCAATTACCCCTTATGATGGGTGGCTGATGTTAAAGAAACAATTTAATGGTACAAATCCGTATTGTAGTTATAGATACATAATATCATTGTAAATGTTTGAAAGTATTATAGACCCACCCATTTGAGTCAATTTTCTTGTTACATTGTTTAAGAATAAAAGAACATTATCTTCAATAATGTTCTTGATGGGTGGAATGTTTGGTGTAATGGTTAAATAATAAATTAGATTTTATACAGTGGCTCATGAGCCTATGTTGCGTGGACCACTATTTTGTTTGTAAAAAAGTAAGATCAATTTTGACGTCATATTGGGAACTGTCAATTTGACGTAACTCACTCTCTCGCGTTTTCTCAACTATAATCACGAACCGTGTAACAAAATTTGTATGAGCATTTTTTCGATAATACAGAGTAAATTAATAGTAGTGCAGTGTTTCATTGTGATCGACAATACATAATATCTGCGAAACTGCAAAGGGACGACCCCCCGACGGCACGCCGGCCGGCACACTTCGGTGGCTGGTCGAGCCCAGTTGGAGCCGGAGGAGCAGCTGCTGGGGTGTACGAGAACAAACATATTGCTTTAGAATTTGGGATGCCTTGCTCAAGAATAAATCCATATGTTTATATTGTAAATGGAAAAGATGTGATTGTTATAGCAGTATAATATATCGATGATATAGATCTTTATAACATTAAGGAAATGTCATAAATTATAAAAAGAGATACAAAAATAAAAAAGGAAAGGTGCCTGAAGGATTTAGGAACAACCAAACATTACATTGGTTCCAGAATATCACAAGAATACAAAATTTAATTTCAATTGAATAAGCAATATATACAAAGATATTACAACAGTCAGCCCACTAATGAACATTGGGTGGCATGAGGTATCAGAAGGCAACAATGCTTATGAAACTCGTCTATAATGTACCTAATTATAATAGAAATGTTACCAGTTGTTGTGATGCAGACTAAGCAAATGATACTGAAGATAGAAGATACATATTTTCACTCCCATTATGCCATTTGATAAGTCAGCGTGATAATATAGATGGAGATGACTGGAAGCTCCTTCGTCAGCATATCAGCAGATGACTGTCTTTAAATAAATAATCATGATAAAAGTAATCAAATTATAATATCTCTTTAATAAAATGCCAATTTCACTAAGAAAGTAATTTCGCATGATAAACGACGTAGTGCCATTCAAACGAAAAATTAATTATGACAATAAGATGTAAACATTTTAAACTTAATAAAACAAACAGCAATATCCATGAGTTTCTTGCTCGTTCTTCTCATGGAGGTGCTTTGCGAACGAGTGGTAGTCATTTACTAACATAATTCTCAAAAAAAAAAAACGTGTTAAATTTAAAATTAATTAACTTGAGTTTTTCTTTTATTAAAATGATTTACAACAACACAACGCGAATATGAAGCTTAACTAAAAAGTTTTTATTTAATCTAAATCAAATTATTGCTCTGTACCATTAGTTGTCGATATTTAAAAAAAAATGTACTTGCTCAAATGTATTTACTATCCCGAATACGATGTACTGTCGGTAGTATGGGGACATACACCAACAAAGAATGGCCGAGATGTGTTTGGGGATAGGGACATCCCCATGGCAGAACGGCCGATTGTTAGAAATTGTGATACATAACGATTTAAATGCTTAATAAACGATGCGAAAAAGCAAATCAACCAAATTAAAAATAAAAAAATATAAGAAATGACATAAGAAATGACATAGTCTATGGCACTATGGTCTGTCAGAAGTCATGATGACAAGGCGGCGAGATGCAAGCGTGTGATAAAATAGCAACAAAAAAATAGTAAACTATGTAATTGCCGAAAATATAATACAGTTCAACAAGTAAATATGTACTTTTATTCAAGATCCTGTTGGTATGTATGTGTGACTCTTTTACTACCTATTTCATATCATCTACTTACTTGAGCTAATATCTAGATGAGTTATTATAAATTAATTATATTATTTTTGTACATTTATTGATATTTTTATTACAAGCTTTTATTTCATTTCATATTACCTACCTATATGTACCTTACTACGTCCGCTTAGGAACCACTGAATGTCCGTTACAAAAATGCAACAGTCGAATGAGATTTGAAAATTTATTGTATCAAACTTAGTACACCCTTCATCCCGCGTTTTTTGCGGCTATTACTAAAAATACCAAAGAACACTTCCGCCTAACTTACTTTTCAAACAAAATCTAAATCGAATCTATGAGACAGACACGTCAAACTTATCACACCTTTTCGTCTTTGCGTCGGGAGTTAAAAATAAATACGATTGATCACTCTTCAATTCAATAAAAAGTAGGTACATAATAACAGGTAGATTATAACTAAAGTTTGTTCATAATTAAGAAGCCTAATCTGGGAACTACGAGTACAATAGGTTTTATTCCAGCATAGTACATAGTAGTAGCATAGTAGTAGTATAGCACCTACCTACTTACCTATCATGTCGTCGCGGCGTATATTGAAACCCAAGACAAGAGACAAAACAAGAGAAGAGACAAGACAAGAGACAAGACAAGAGACAAGACAAGAGACAAGACAAGAGACAAGACAAGAGACAAGACAAGATACAAGACAAGAGACAAGACAAGAGACAAGACAAGAGACAAGACAAGAGACAAGACAAGAGACAAGACTTGTACTCTTACTCGGTCTCTCACTTGCACTCTTACTCGGACTTTTACTCGGTCTCTTACTCGCACTCTTACTCAAACTCTTACTCGGGCTCTTACTCGCACTCTTACTCGCAGTCTTACTCGAATTCTTACTCAGATTCTTATTCGCATTCTTACTCGGACTCTTACTCGCAGTCTTACTCGAATTCTTACTCAGATTCTTACTCGCACTCTTACTCGGTCTCTTACTCGCACTCTTACTCGGAATCTTAATCGCACTCTTACTCGGACTATTACTCGCACTCTTACTCGGACACTTACACGCGGTCTTACTCGAATTCTTACTCAGTTTCTTACTTGCACTCTTATTCGGACTCTTATCGGACTCTTACTTGGACTCTTACTCGGTCTCTTACTCGCACTCTTACTTCAGCAGAATACTTTTAAAAATAAAAAAAAATAAATTCTTACTAACTTACCTCAAAAACAGCATAATATCGCATGCTATTTTTTTGCCATTTTATATAATTTATTATATTATGTTTACATACGTCAAAAGTAAATAACGTAAATTACACTAAATACTTGCAAAAAACTATCGCGACGTCCGCCCGTCGCTGCGTGGCACCCGCTTCTGGATTATATACCCACTTCTACCCACATCTACCGACATCTACCTACTCCCACATTCCGACTTTTTCTATGGAGTCGAACTACTGTATATCTCTTTACCGTGCTTTAACTCAAGCGATAAGCATTAAAATATATGTGACATATTATAACCTGCCAAGTAGTGGTACCTAGTGGGTTAAGTAATTAACATTTAGTTAATGCTTCCATTTGCAGTAACAAGTATATAGATATATTATCCCAATAAATTATCTCGCATTATTTTACACTCTACGCCACCCGCTACCATCATAGGCGGATTTAGGGGGGGGGGGGGCAGGGGGCCAAGCTCCCCCCCCCCAGAATCATTGTAGAGTTACGAATTTTGAACATATTTCATGGTAAAGATTATAATTTTTTTCTCGGCGCTCGCAGCGAACTGCTCGCGCACTTACGAGTCGTATTATTAAGGATGTTTAAACATTCTAACTGCTCAGAGCGAGCTAAACACACACTTTCCGTAGTAAAGATTATAATTTTTTTGCCTGTCTGCACCTTGGCCCCCCCCCCCAGAACCAAATCCTGGATCCGCCTATGGCTACCATAATAATATGAAACTAAGGAGTCGTGACCCAGCTGGAGATAAATAATACAAACAAGGATAATAGTCATAGTTTAATATCGTATGATTCATCGGAAGGTGGAATACTGCTTGAGAGCCGGCTCCGGCGCCGTCACAGCATCCGGCACGGCGTCCGCGGCGGCGTCCGGCGTCTGCTCCTCGCCGATCGGCGCCGCGCCCCACTGTCGCACGACACGCACGTTATACACTCACATATTATATTAGGTACTCTAGGCTAGACAAATCGTGATTAACGGGTGAGGGTCGGGTAATCAGTGAACCGTAGGTACCGAATAGTATTTATCACAACTCGCATTCAGTCTGAAATTAGATATTAGTTTACTGAACATTTTAGTGCGGTGTGGGTGAGTATTTCCTAGTTTCATCAGAGATTCGTCGACTCTTCGCGGTCACCGTCGACGGAACGGAGGCCGCTCGTAACTCGCACGTCACGAGCGGAGGCGGAACACGCGGGCGCACCTGCACGGAGAGCGGGTGTCGGCGCAGCGTGCGGTACAGCAGCGCCGCGTACAGCAGGTTGGCGACGGCGAGCGCGCGCAGCGCCGTGTCGAAGCCGGCCGCCGCCGCCAGCGCGCCCACCGCCGCCGGCGCCACCGCGCACGCCGCCGCCGCCGCCGCCTGCAGCAGCGCCGCCGCCGCCGCGCGGTCCCCGGGACTGCGCGCGCGCGCCAGCAGCGCCGGCACCAGCGCCGCGTCCACCGCGCCCAGCCCGGCGCCGACGGCCGCGTGCGGCAGCAGCAGCGCGGGCGCCGAGCGCGCGCGCGCCAGCTGCAGCGCGCCGGCCGCCAGCAGCGCCTGCCCGGCCAGCGCCACGCGCTCGGCGCCGCACGCGCGCGCCGCGCCGCCGAGCGCGCTCGCCGCCAGCAGGTAGGCGGCGCTGTCGGGCACGAAGGCGAGGCCGCGCGCCCACGCCGGCGCCGCCCAGACCGCCAGCCGCGCCGGCACCGTCGCCTCCAGCGCGGCCATCACGGCCGTGCTGCAGCACACGCAGCCGGCGCACGCCCACGCGGCCGCGTCCGCGCCCCCACCGCCGCCCCCCTCGTCCGCGCCGCTGCTCTCGAACTGCTCCTCCGCCAGCAGCGTGTACTGCAGCACTGGACGGACGACACGGAACGATCGGTCCCCGGGCCGGCCGCGCGCCGAGCCCGACATTTCCAACTTGCTGATAACACCGTCACTAGTCACCGTGGCGCAGTCGGTGCGGGATCGGCATCGGCATGAACATTGATAAAACAAAAATAGAGCCAAAATGGACCTTCGTATACAATAAACGGGTACAGGTAATGTAACATCGGCAATGATCGATCGGCAGAACCGCCGATGACCGAGCTCGGTGATCGGGGATCGCGTGTCGGGTGCCACGCGAGCCGACGACGTTCGTGGCGCTCACCGAGGTCCGCCGCGAGCGCCGCGGCCACCAGCAGGAAGGGCAGCGCCGGCGTGTAGGCCAGCAGCCCCGCCGCCGGGTAGCCCAGCAGCACGCCCAGCGCCACCGCGCCCAGCAGCGCGCCCAGCGCCGGCCGCGGCGCGCCCGCCGCCAGCGCCAGCCCCGCCACCCCCGCGCCCGCCGCGCCCGCGCCCTGCGCCGCGCGCGCCGCCCCCGCGCCTAGCGCCGCGCCCCACCCGCCCCCGTGCGCGCCCACCCCCGCGCCCGCCGCCGCCAGCGCCAGCGCCGCGCCCAGCAGCAGCGCCGTGCCGCCGCGCAGCACCGCCAGCGCCCCGCGCCGCCGCACGCCGCGCGCCGCCGCGCCCGCCGCCGCCAGCTGTGCCGCCGCCTTCGCGCCCAGCACCGCCCCGGCGCCCGCGCCGCCGCCGCCGCCGCCCACCCACTCCGGCAGCACCGGCACTGCACACGCGCCGCGTCACGCACCGCACCCGGAGCCAGGCCCGCACGCGACACTCACCGAGCACGGTGAGCAGCACGTTGTCCAGGAAGAACGTGAGGTAGATGAGCGCGAAGGCGACCGCCCACTTGTCCGGCCCGCCGCTGCACCCGAGCATGGCTGCGCTCCGGCCGCGAGTGCCGCCGCCGCCGCCGGAGCCGACCCCGGCCCCGGCGGGAGGGGCGGAGCGGCCGCAGGTGCCGCGCGCTGATAACAGAGACAATCATCCGCCCGCCCGCCTCCGCGAAGACCGGCTGAGACGCAATTTTCCGCCTCGACACGCTAACGCGCTAACCACACGAGAGGCGAGAGAGAACCGACGGATAATATTCAATGTGACGGAAACTGAACCGATCAGTTTCGCCGATAACGAGTTTACACTTCGATAGAAGCTGTACGTTCTCATCGTACCTACGAGTATGTCGCCGCTTCTCGACAGTAATGGGCCGTGTGACGTGTGGGATTTCAAATGTATAGTAGTGTCCGACCGAAATTTCGGTTTCGGTTTCGGTTTCGGCTGAGTTTCGGCCAAAAATCGAGTTTCGGCGAAAGTTTCGGTTTCGGCCAAAATTGGCCGAAACTTTTGCCGAAACCGAAACTCCCATCGGAAGTTGTCGTGCACGCTCGCCTAGCTTCGTTTTTCGCGACAAAGCTTTGGCGGACGACTAATAATTGTAATATAGGTTTGTTAATTTTTAATGTGTGATTTGATAATATTATCTTTGTTGAGACTGGAACTAAGCGTGTAATAGCAATTTTAGTAATTATTATTTTTATATAGAGGTACCTAAAAGAGATTGATGATTCTTCTAAGTACAAATAGGTACAAACCAAAGTATTAATTAGTAAGATTTCAAAATACTAATACTTAGTTTTTTACCCGTATGTCCCCGAGTGGCTCAATCGCGCCGCACCTGCGCATGCGAATTTGAACCTCATTTTAAAGAAGCTAGTAATAATAGATGTCAATTTTGATTTTTAAGTGGCAAATGCCTTTATTGAGAAAAACAAACTAACAATACTACAGCTACTACAGCAGTAAAGAACACTTTTATTAACCACAGATCGGCCACAAGCCGATCTACAGAAAATCCAAGTGCTCCAAACCACTGTCAGTTGGCAGAGTGCCCAGAATTTGATTTGAACTGGAAGTTTTGCCTGGATTAAGGGGTTAATGAAACAGTAACAATTAGTGTTTTGATTATAATTGAAAACTGATAAACATTTTGCTATAAGAACTTAATTTAAATAAATAGGCCAAGCGCTATTCAGACTACGCGCAATGTAGGCTTCCGTAGAACTGGCAAATCGTATATCTACTGCCTTAATTTTCATCAACGATATCTTTAAAACTTATAAAACTATCTTAACTGCTATGGTTTTCCTGAAAAGTTCATGGTTGAAACTATATTCGTAATTTTTGACAGTGTTTGAAAGCCAGTAGTTTAGATTTTAGAGGGCAGGGGGAAGCCCAAAAAAAAAAAATAAACTTGAATATCTTTCAAATGGATCATTAAATCGAAAAATTTCCTTAGATATATTATGTCCTTCATTAAAATACCTATTCAACAATACCCCAAATGATGGGATTAGCCAGAAAAAATATCATCGCCATTTTAAAAGTTTGGGAGGTACCCTAAATTAATTGATTTAAATTTATTTTTGTAACCGTTCTCTTACCCTAATCATTGCCCTCCTCTGTGCAAAATTACAGTTTTCTAGGACTTATAGTTTCTCCGTAAAGCCGCGGACAGACGGACGGACAGACAAAGCAAAACTATAAGGCTTCCTTGTTTACCACGGAAGCCTAAATTTTTTTTAAATATTATTATTATATTTTTTAAAATTACAACTGATGCAACAAACTTAATATTATGCTGTGCTTCCATTTTATGTCCTAATCAATGCAGAATAATGGGTAAATTGCACCAAATTTCACTATTTTAAAGATTTTTTTACTTGACCACGTGAGTTTCGGTTTCGGTTTCGGCCGAAACTAAAGCCTCGGCCGAACATTCGGTTTCGGTTTCGGCCGTAAAACCAGTTTCGGTCGGACTCTAATGTATAGATAAGAAAAACAAAAATATAACAACGATATTACCAATTATACAGGTAGAGTTATCTTTGCTAGAGACGTGATGACGTGAGTCGTGAGTCCGTGGTCCGTGAGTCGTGGACGAGGTAAAGTTAACTTAATGGTTAGTACTAGTATTCTTTTATCTGTGCAGTGGCGAATTTACAGTCTTGGCCGCCCTAGGCCCCAGTCCATGTAATACCTGCACCTACGTCTATATAAAACGTGTCTACTCCATTAGAAGTCTGTGGTCTACTCCTACTTAGTTCCTATACAGTGGCGGATCCAGGATTTTTTCATGGGAACAAGGTAGGTTTGTCCATTTCAACGTTGAGGTTTCCTACAATTTTTAATCTCTGAAAGAGGAAATGTTATGTCTCTGACAAGTGACAAGAACATGAGCGTTAAAACTCGTTCCGAGTAGTATAAAACTTTTAAAATCTTGTAATGCGCGAGCAGCTTGCTGCGAGCGCCGAAAAAAAATTATGTTTTAGACTACAAAAGACGTGCAATTAGCTCGTTCTGAGTGGTAAGAAAATACATAACATTCTTTTAAATAATTGCGCGAGTAGCTAGCTGCGAGAGCCGAGAAAATTATATATTAGACTACAAAAGTTGTGCTATTACCTCGTCTGAGTGGTGAAAAAATTACATAATATCCTATTTATAATTGCGCGAGCAGCTAGCTGTGAGTGCCGTAAAAACTTTGTATATCAAACCACAAAAGGTGTGCGACTAGCTCGTGGTGAGCAGTGAGAAAATTAAATAATTTAGATACTTGTTATAACTGCGCGAACAGCTTGCTGCGAGCGCCGAGAAAATTTTGTATTTCAGGCTACAAAAGATGTATTCTGAGCGGTGAGAAAATTAAATATTTTTATTATAGCAGAGCCGCCGAGAAAAAGCCATGCCCCCCTTTAAAATATTTACCTACTTTTAGTTATTTCTTGTCATCAGTGATTTTTTGTCATGATTGGCCGCCCCTAAAATCTGGCCGCCCTAGGCCCGGGCCTACTGGGCCTTAGGGCAAATCCGCCACTGTATCTGTGGTAATGGTATGGTAATTGGTAAGTGCAGTTCGTATGGTGGCCGGTGGCCGAACTAGCACAGTGTTTAAACAGCTCTCTTGGTAGCCGTGTGGTCACGATTCACGATTATAAAAATGAGCAAGGGCGGATCCAGGATTTTTATCTGGGGCCAAGGGAGGCCAAGGCGCAGACGGGCAAAAATATTATAATTTTTACTACGAAAAGTGTGCATTTAACTCACTCCGAATGATTAGATCCTTAATAATAAGTGTGCGAGCAGCTAGCTGCGAACGCCGAGCAAAACAATAATTTAATCTTAACCATGAAATAGCGCCAAAATTTGTAACTCTCTAAAGCTTCTGGGAGGGAGGCCAGCGGCCAGGGCCCCGCGGGAAACCATTGTTTCTCGCGGGTGCCAAGGCCTCCCCTCCTATTGCTCGTACAGCTATACTAAATACTAGACGGACCAAACTCCATTGCTATTTATCAATCTATAATTACAACATTGGCAAATATATTTAACGTGTAACACTAGTATTTCATCTATCAATATAAAAAAAAAAGTTTATGCCAATGTCAAGAGCCCATAGTGATGTAGGCTAAAACGACTCATATCGACATAAATAAAGTTTTGTGCTATAATATATGTACGTATATTTCATTTTATTCATCTAAAAACATGATTGATATGAGGGACGAACGAACTAATGAATCTAATTAATGTTGATCACAGCAGCATGATCTGTAGTGTAGCTACAGCATATTATATGCAACGATCATTTTGTGGCGGTTCATCTTACCGCCACTCACACGTCCGCGCTTGAATCGCTTCGCGCGCTCACTACTGATACCTACTAAACGTCTATTTTCTAGCAAATTTTTAAACCATTTTCAATGAAAAAAAAAACGTTATATAGTTAAAACTATAAAGAAATAAAATATCGAAAAATTTTTACTCAAATATTAACACAGAGCAAATAAAAAAATGCGAACTTTGCAATATGTGTTAATATTCGGTATTTTTTTGGTTTAAACACTTTTTACAAAATACCTCTCAATATTTCTTATTTTTACCTGCATATTATTAATCTAGAATATATAAGCTTTGATTTGATACTAAAATATAATGACTTGAAAAGTAAAATTTAGCACAATAAATCAAAACAAACCACCCATTATTGTATAAATTTTCAGCACCTAGAACAAAATACTGAGAATGGAAATATTAAATCAATAAATTAAAACTATTTTAGTTTATATTTTTTAATTTAAGATATACTTAACTATTCATGTTGAACTGGTTTTCTAAATTTACCTTGTTTTTTAATAAAATAATAGCGGATTGAAATTAATCATGGAAAAATATTACGAAACGCGGAAAACGAGACAAAGATCATATCGACTTTAAGACATGTAAAACATGTAAAATGTAAAATAACAATAAATAATTTTAATAAAATAAAGTTATTTAAAAAAAAATTTAAAAGCAGATTTCACTGGCACACATGAAAACTTCGAAACCTTAATTTTAAAAAATATATTTTTTAATTTTACCAAAAACTTGACTTCAGATTTAATGATCACAGATTAAAAATACTTATTATGAAGCCATTTACAATCAAATTTACGCAAATTTTTCATAGATAAAAACATGTTTTAAAGAAGCAAGTCCTTAGGACCGCTATAGCGGTCGGGACGTTTGAGTGGCTAAACCAGGTGTACGTAATTGCCAACAAATTCCGCCGAAAAAGTGGCTCATCGAGAAATCACGTGACTAAAATTTAAAAAACGAATCTTATCAAAATATGGTCTTGATTAGTTAAAAAATGAATTGTGCGGCATTTTTATTGGGAACTGTAGTACGCATGCTCTGCATTTGTCAACACTCCATTTTGATTTTGATAATTTTCCATTTTGACAAGTTTTAAGGGTTAATGGCGTTTTTGAACATTTATGTAACAATATTATATTTTTTTATATTTTTGCGCTTATTTAACAGCAAAAAGTGATCCCTTAACACACTTCAGTTATGTGTGGCTCCTGCACCATATCATAACACATCCTGGTATGATCAATTATACATAAAACGAAAATATTTTCACATAGATTTGACGTTTTCACTTGAAAGGTAAATAACAGACTGAAGCCCGAAATTATAACATTTTAAGCTACCACCTTCTCCGGCAACATTTCTTATATGTCCTAAATGGACCGCAGTTACTTTTCCCGACTTATTATTTATTCGTAGGGCTAAACACATTAATTGAAATGTAAGAAAAAATTTAAGATGACAGAGTTCTATATATTTTTATTATGTATTCGATATTTAACAAAAAAATAATTATATCGATTCTGTAAAGCGATAGTATAGATCGGCATCACTAAGCTACGTGCTAAATACCATGTCATTCATCACATAGATGTCAATGTCAAATTATTATTATTTTTTTTTTCTTTTTAATAATATGGCAACATGTGCATTTTGCCAGTGTCGAGTAAAATTCGTGAATGTTCACGAGATATTAAATTATGGTCTCCACTTTCGTGTTTTGCCAGTGTCAAGTTAAATGTTATTTTTTAAGTAATAAGTTAGTTAGTCAGGTCAGAGTCAGAGTGAGCTTAATAGCTCGTCTAGTCACGTGAGTCTTCCAGTAAAATGGGTGGAATTTTACTGAAAGTTCGGAGGAGTTTTGGAGGGGGCACCAAAATTCATATTTCAGCACCATATCACTTGCCTACATCTGTGCACATTCAAAAACACTTAACACGCAATATTCCACCATTATTACACGCTAACAATCAAATTCTACACGATTATTAAGCAAAAGACGTGGAGCTAATGATATGATCAAGGCTTGCCGCCAAAAACTCAATGTCAAATTATGTCAAATCGTAGTTGACGGCACAGATCAGGTTGACGCAGCGTTGCCAGTGCGTTACTTTTGTAACATTTTGCGTTACTTTTTGACCCTTTGCGTTACTTTTACGTTACTTGTCCTAAAATGTTACTTTTGCGTTACTTTTGGGGGTAATGTTTTTTTTAAATGAACTAACAATGGAAGAATATAAAAAAATAACTTAGTGAATCGGAACGCAATCGAAACGGAAAACAAAAATTTAAAAAAAAAGTAAATAATATGTCAATGTCATGGCTCGTCCACATATGCCGGTCAATGACTCCGCAAGTCGTAATTATTCACACAAATTGGCTTCAAATGGTCCATGATTGATTAATATTCAAAATATAATTAAAGTCGTCAGCTATGGAGCCCAAAATGTATACCAGAAATTTACCGGAAAAACCGTTAATATCCGAAGACATTCGTTTATAGACAAAAACTGTTCATCCATAGACAAAACACACACTCAGAAAATCATTGGCAGGTATATGTGGACGAGCCATAGGACCAATATAATTACCTACTGAAATCTATCAATAAAAAAGTATAAGTACCTTTATTTAAATTGAGTAAGTATATTACATTTTATATAAATTGTATTAAAACCAGGGGTCACATCATCGTGGCCACCTGTGAGACAAAAAACAGCTTACGGATTTTATAAAGTGAAAGATTTACGGATTTTTTAAATACGCGATATATTGATATTTTAGGTCATAAACTAGTTGAATAACATTTTATTGTCTCAAATTGCTTTAAAATTTTGGAAAAAAACGAAATACATAAGTATTATTGTCAAAGTGAAGCAGTTTGACAAACAACATAAACCGGCCACGCTGAAAGGGACGGAAAAAAATAGCTTCTCCTTTTTCTTCACACAGAATTTTCCCTATCACACACACACATAAAATGGCTACTTCTAGTTGTATTACTTCTGTGATTAAAATTAGTTTTTTTTTTAAATGCGTTACTTTTATTGTAAATGCGTTACTTTTCGAACCTGTCTGCGTTACTTTTGAAGATAGGGCACTGGCAACACTGGGTTGACGGCACACGTCAACGTAACAGTCGACAGTGTTAAAATTGCAAATTTACGTGTAATTAGGTGGAATAAAAGAAGCTGTGTGTGAGGAAATGCACGCGTAGTGTCGGTGTGGTGGTGTTATTGTGCCTCGGGCTATCGTGGCAGCGTGTCGAGCGAGTCAGCATGGAAGCCGCGCCGAGCCTCTGATGTCCCTCCGCTCCCGCCGCCGGAGCGCCGCCTCCGACGCTGCACTCCACCCCGTCACCGAGATATGGTGAGCACACTCCCACTGCACACAGCTCTGCAGCTCTCTCGCTGCAGGGGCTCCTCTCTCACACAAGCAACAAACTTATAAATTGCTACATGTAGTCATTAAACATAAAAGAGGCTTCCACGTTCATAGTACTGTGTAGGTGACAAGATCCCGTCCGTAAAATGTACGCAATTACCCATTGTTAGACGGTGAGATAGGATAACAGATGTGCAGTGCTAACATCTGCTGTGTATTGCAGTGTGTTGGACTGATGATTGTTGCCTCGGATGAAGTTACTATTGTAATGATTGTGAGTGATATAATATGATCCGCTGTTGTGATGATGTCAACATACAAAGTGTTTGAGCAACAAGCACAGTCACATGTGCCTGATGTCCAACGCTAGTTCAATGTTCTGTGATGAGTTGTGAGTTGGCCCTGATTACCTACCTAGTACCTAGTAGTTAGGTGACACTGAGCCCTGAGGCCTGGCATGATGTGACCACATTCATGGTGAAGATCATAACATACTGATTCTGGGAATATTGGTCAGCTCCCCATTATACAAATCTCCAAGTTATATCTACATAATCTGTGTCAGCAGCTTTTACTTGCTGAGTTTATAGCATATTATGTGTTATTTTAGGGTCTGAATGACCTACACACGAAATTTGAACTCGATTGGTCCGGCCTTTTAGATGTAAAAGTCTAATAAACTTCTATCCATAAAAACTTTCACATTTTATAATATTAGTAGAGACTATAAAAATAAATCATTGGTACTAAATGCCTGATTCCATTTTATAACACTATGAAGTATACCTAATTCTCATGCAATGTATTGTAAGTTGACACCAAGCATGCATCAACCACTCGTCCGCTCACAACTCCACAACTAACTGCTCCCACAGTGATGTGTACTACAATAATTTGACTTTATATTAGGTAGGTATATGCTACTCCACCCTACAACTAGCAGTTACTGCGAGCACCTGAAGGTTGCAAATGATGTCCCTCACGGGATTACCCAAACAGGCTAATGTAATTAGGTACCTGTATCGGCTTAACAAGTTAATTTAAGTAATATTAAACCAACTTTTTAGCTTGCTTTCGTTGAGCGAGGGTGACATGCATCTTTTAATTCACATCCGAAAATCACTAGACTAAATTGAAACCTGCACCTGATTTGCTCAATATTCATCATCATAAAATAATAAATTAAAGTGGACTACAGGAGGCACCTCTATGAGTAACACATAACATAATAGGTATACCTAATGTGGCAGGTTATCAGTGCTCCGGCATTATCAGCTGCTCTGCCTGCGTTGTACACATTTGATACTGATTCAATCATTATAGTCACAAGGTCGAGACCGTGTCCTGTACGTCAGTAGGTACCTATTGTCTCTTGTTTCCATAACCTGGTCCCATTCCTTGACTAAATGTCTAATGTTTATCCAATAGGCATATTGGAATAATGGCTAACGGAAAATACTTACCACAATATAAACAAGTATGTTAACCTTCATTGGGTCGCGCGGCGTCGAATCGACCGCATGCAATACATTTTCGCTTATAATAATAATAATTCTCAACATATGCATATGTTATCCTTAGTAGCTTGTCATTAGTTCAGTACCTACCAAATAGACTGTTTACAATTGTTCCCCGCGTCCCTCTTTCCAAAAGAAGAGTAATGATTTTGGTCACGGCGCAGGCGTCGAAATGACGTCGCGCGCCCAAATGCTCTAAATATGGCAAATTATTACTAAATTGAGATTATTAGAGATTTTTTTGAATAAAAGGAGTCGTTCCCTAATGAGACAGAGTGCCATAATTGAAAAAATACTTCGTAAAGATGTACTAACTGAATCAAACTTTGTGACTGAGGGTCAGAAATATCCGATTACCTATTTTCATAGGAACCTCAATCTACTGAAGAATTAGGCATGCTAGTTTCAGGTGACAAAGATCTCGCTTGTTTTAGAAATAATTTTGGGAAAGAATAAATAAAAAAAAAAAGAACAATAAATGTCCATAAATCTTATTATTGCACAAAATGCAATAAAATTTATTTTGGGGAAGACACTGACTTAGAAAAAAACTAGCCCAAAAATGACCGTAGTTGATCTAATTGCAAAAGTGATTTTAGTACTTTTTTTTGTTACTATACAGTAGGTATTTATAGTAAGTTACAGGTACCTAAGGCCGGTGCAAATTCCTTAGCTGGGTTTTGACTAAATTACATTATTAAAATTTTATAATTATTTTTTCCTGCATTTAGTTACTTATTTTAAACAAATTCATGTCTTGGATAATTAATAATGTTCCTGTTAGTAAAACAAATAATAATTATTGTTTATTAAGTATGATTAATTTCGCAAATATATCCTATAGGTCTTTTCGGTGACGCGCGACCGCTGCCGTTACAAATGACCGCGCGCCTGCTTGAAGGTTAATATAGAAGACTCTGCCCTTTCTCATCCACTCTTTAGAGTTTAGAGGATGAAGCTGCCGTGTGAACCACCACTCTTCCCCTGTCTCTGTTAGTCTCTTGCTCGTCTGTTCATATTCCGTGTTACAGTGTTACTGCATGGATTGGTGACGTGAGGTCTGACTGATTCAATTCTGTAAGGCGTATACCCAATCACATAATAGGCTAGTTCCATATGGCGCAATAATGTGCGAAAAGTGTCAAATTCTCTAATAAAATTACCTACTGCCTGAGAATTTGACAATTCACACGGATATTTGCGGCAAGTGGAGTGCCGGCTTTAGTGTATAGCGCACCTATAGGCAATCTAGACAGGTCTAGTGAGTGGCTAGTAATGCGCGCGTATATTTAGCGAGCGCGCGTGTGTGCGTGTGTAACGGAACTCGCGCGCGCGCGTGTGTGTGTGTGTGTGAGGAAGGTCGAGGTGAAGGACCGCGGCCGCCGCGCGGAGCCATCGCCAGCTAATCATTGAGGCTCTATCTAAAGGCATTCCTACATCATTTACCTATAGGGCTCCACAAGAGAACTACGCGCTACTTCTTCAAAAATAAATAATAAATCAGGCCGCAAATTACAGAGCTCTCAAAGTAGGTATAAAAAAACTGACCGGCGTAACCTGCGCACCTGTTCAATAATACTTTACGATCTTTTCTCATGACTCATGACAATTGACTACCAAATATAGGTAGGAATTTAGAAGATTTTGATAAAATAACACCAGATTTTTAATACACATACAGTAGAGTTGAAAACCGCCATGTGAAGAATGGCGTTTGAATAGCAGGAAATTAGTCATAGGGGTAGTACCTGGCTCATTCTCATGGAATCGATTCTCATCGTCACCTTCATGGCAATTCTTATTTTTTGCTTATTTGTAATGTTTATGTATTATATTGTATAGAGATAAATAACACGAGTAAACTTTTATATAAATCATTTATATCGTACGTTTAATTTCGAAGAAAAACAGTTTTGAAATTTTCGATGCCACGAAAGTGATTCCGTCATTATTTTTTCACAAAATTTTCAATTAAAACCCTTTTCAAAGACTAAATCTATCAAAAATGTACAATAAAACGACATTCTACATAACAACAAACCTCACTACAGAAGTAATTATGCGTAATTTGAGATATTAATTTATCTTTCACTTTACTTTTTTATTAGTCAGAAATTTGGTATGTATGTATCAAAACCCTAACATAACAGATTAAGTACTTTTTAGTTGATAAAAAGGCCCTTTCAAAAGAAAAAAAAATACAAAAAATCACTTTCGTGGCTTAAAAATCACCTTCATGGTAAAAAACGCTATGAAGGTGATGCCACGCTGGTGACGAAAATATCCCTTTTTAGTGAAATTCTGGAAAGTTTAGGTATAATGTATAAAATTAAATACTACATCTTTATCTCGCACATTTTGGCGTTTCGAAAAGCTAGCTTTGATTTAAATAACTAAAATACAATGCATAAAAATGTTGTCCATGCAAGTGATCGGTACATCCATGAATAAATTGAAACTTAGCAATTTTATTTTTTCCCATGGCTCGATAAGTCCAAGATCCTACTTCTACGATTGCAGAACATTGCCATCATTGAAATGAATCGAACTCTGTATTGGATTGTTGATGTTGTGTTTAACAGTAGCCAATAAACTACGCAAATTTATAGCACCTAAAATCGTGTGACCGCCGCATTATGTCATTTTAAATTCAAAATAATAATAAAAGGCTTATTTTTAGATTGTATACTGTAAAGTGTATTTGTTTGCGAAAATTTTGGTAGATGTTATATACAGATACACCGAAATTTGTTAAAGTAGTGCTTAAATGTTTCACTGCAACGGAAAGTGTGACACCATGAGAATACGAAAAATGACCCCGTTTTTGACCTTTCATGTTAATTTTTTTGTATTATTTTTTGTGTATATTATGACAATCTTTATTTATTTTATAGCCAAATATATGTTTTATCCACCTATACAAAATTCATGTCTCTTTCTTTAACCGTTTAGGAAATATAACCGTGTGACCATAAAATTTGAGCTAAAATGAGAATGAGCCACCTACGTAATATGGCGATAGATATAAACCCGTCGAATTAGAAATACCCGATCAACATTCCGCCGACTACCGACTCATCGACGCTCACCAAAACAGCAGCGGAATGTTGGTCGTGTGTGTCACTCACTACACCTCATGTTGCATGTTCATGTCGTGCACTGTCCACTCACCGCAGCATTAGATGTATAATAATATGGGGAATCATTGCAATAATAGCCAATAGCTCCCAGACACATCATTTACCATGCTATTACAATGGAGTTCACTGTAACCCGCCTGTTGACTGTATGAATGCATACAGGCAGTGCCGGCGTTAGGGTAGGGCGCGGTTGGGCGACCGCCCAGGGCGCCGGATAAAAGGGGCGCCACAGGCTCTATAATGGGGCGCCCGTGGCGCCCCATTCGTTCTGAAAAATTCAATATTTCTCGGTGCTCGTAGCGAGCTGCTCGCGCTTTTATAAGAACATTTAGTTTCTTTGTCACTCGAAGAAAGATAAACGCACATAATTCGTGCTGAAAAATTCAAAATTTTCTCGGCGCTCGCAGCGAGCTGCTCGCGCTTTTATAAATAAGGTCATTATGATTCTTTGCCACTCGAAGCAAGCTAAACGCACATCATTCGTGCTGAAAAATTCAAAATTTTCTCGGCGCTCACGCTTTTATAAATAAGGACATTTAGTTTCTTTGCCACTCGAAGCAAGCTAAACGCACATCATTCGTGTTGAAAAAAATCTAAATTTTCGCGGCGCTCGCAGCGAGCTGCTCGCGCTTTTATAAATAAGAATACTTATTTAGTTTCTTTGCTGCTCGGAGCAAGCTAAACGCACAACATTCGTGCTGAAAAATTCAAAATTTTCGCGGCGCTCGCAGCGAGCTGCTCGCGCTTTTATTAATGAAAAGATTATCTTTCTTTGCCACACGAAGCAAGCTTAACGCACATCATTCGTGCTGAAAAATTCAAAATTTTCTCGGAGCTCTGGAATTTTTTCCTTTTTCGTTTTTAGTATGGGTTTGAATTGCTTTTTAGGGGGCGCCGTAGAAATCTCGCCCAGGGCGCTGGTAATGTTAAAACCGGCCCTGCATACAGGCATTCATTATCTATACCTACGTTATATGAACATTATATTATAGGTACCTACGCCAGTAATAGGAAAACGTGACTGATTTACTAACGCAACGCACAGTTGAAACCTCTAAACAGTAGGATTAAAATTGGGCACGTACCTATAATGTGTATTGTATAGGTTTCGTGACATTCGCTTCATCACAGCTAAGACGAGCTTTATGAACGGGAACGAAGTCGCGAGTGTGAGCTAGTGATGACACGCACCAGGTCGCGGTTGCTCAGTACACAGTGACGAGTGAGTCGGTGTGAGTGTGAGCAACCAACACCGAGCACCACTCACTTGCTGGCCACGTTGGAAGGTCACACTGGAGGATGCGACACTACAATCTAACTTTTGTATGATTACGATACATTTTAATGACACTGTGAACACGACATTATATAAAAATCCCTATGAGTATCTTGCTCATCCTTCTCGTAAGGGTGGGAAGGTACCTATTTTCTCTACCACCCGGTAGAGTTTTAAAATAATTCACAATAATAATATGACTGAAAATTTATACTCTTCTCTATTAGGTAGGTAGGCATTGTTCTTTATTTGAATAAACGCAGTTTAAGTTATACATAGGTAGGTACATAACATTAACCAGCATAGCAGAGTTAGCAGAGGATCCACGCAACGCTACACCTCGCTACACTGAGGCACTAGTCACAAGGTGATAAGTGCAACAGTTAGTCCCACGCGAGTGTCACATGCAGCTCCTGAGCTCAGCACGCTGCACGAGGGTAGAGATGTCAGGGGAGCCCTGCAGCTCTTGAAATACATACACTGGAGCCGGTGGCGAGCGGCGAGACAGGTTACTGAGGCGAGACCCGAGCCACAGCTCTAAGCCTGCAGACACTCACGTGACTATATTGAGGTGTGCTCAGGAAAGGAGGAAAATCAATTGATTCGAGCGCGTTTCCTTGTTTCGACATTACTTATGTTGTACAGTTTTTACGGTTTGATTGGACTCACTCCGCTCGGCTTAGCAAATGGCTGCAAGTAATTAGATTACTCACCTGCTGATCGATGGATATAATATGTATGTAGGTATGTATAATTGTAATCTGCACGTGTAACACGAGCGTGCTGCTCCATTTAGGAAAGCTTTGCGCTTCTTGACAGGTATCATCTAAAATCTTCTTAATGTAGGTATAATGTAAAAGGAATGCGCGACTGATAAACTCACTGAATGGTCTATCAATGTGAAGCTCAAATCGCTGATCGGATAGAATTGAAATTTGGCACACATGCACCTATAGTACGTAGTAATAGTATCTGGGGGCACGGTAGTGCCCCCGCCAAGTCGAGCGCGAAGCAAGCACTGCCGTACCATCTTTACAGGAACCATTTCGTCACATTTTCAGGCCCCTATTTGAGAACCTCTGGATAAGACCAGAACACAGAAATTTTCGTCATCCAGTAAGCTATAATTACATACTTAAAATCCAAAATTTCAAGTCTGTAGGTCATTAAGTTCCGAAGTTAAGCGAAAGCAAAGTTTCGCATTTTCGACACTCACTCACTCACTCACTCATGATCATCAAAATAGAACTAGTACTTCCCATAAACTCAGAAAGCTGAAATTTGGTACATACTTAGAATTTATTGTCTAAGCCATAGGAAAACTAAAAAAACATGCAATTTCGGTCTCGTTTTCGAGATAATTCATCTGCATAAATAACTTTGTAATCTCATATAAATGTATAGGATTACAAAGTTACATTTGCAGTCAATGGTTAAAATTGTGTAATATTCAACTTATTAATTCAAAATATATTTAAGGCATAGTATATATGTATATGTGAGTGTGTATATGTGTCGTAAATCGTCAGTTATGATCAGGCGATATCTAGCGTGGCCAACTAAAATAAGAGCCCAACCAAACTATTAGAAGAGATCGACATACCGCCTTTACTACAAGCTTTTATTTACCTTCACCTGTCGGTCTGTCTGTCTGTAATTAAATCTTGCAAGTTTAATTAGGCCCACTTCCCGGTATAATATTATGATGCATTGGACTAAGAGTGAACGCACACGTATCTAGATGGCGCTGACTGTATTTTAAAACGGGCTTACGGTTTGTATTTCTGATAACCTTATAATATAGCGTTTCTACAAAAATAAGTGAAATCCCACCAAAAACATTCTGTAAAAAACTAGCCAAGTCTCGATGGAGCTGCTCTCTAAAAAGTAATGAAATCTAGACAAAGTCGTGCCAAGTAAAAGGTTCCTTACTGCGATTTCTTTATTATTATAATTAATGTTGTGTGACTTGGCCGTTGAAGGGTACACAAGGGTATTATACCAGGTGTTCCATGACACTATTGCACCAATCTGTCCGCTACCCATTCACGATAGAAAATTTCCACTTGGAAAACGTTGATTGGATAACCAGTCAATTGTAGGCTTGATAAAGCTGCGTATTTCAATAATACTTATGTTTAGGCGATCCAAGTGTCATGGAGCATCTGGTTTTGTACCCTTGTGTACCCTTCAACGGCCAAGTCACACAACATTAACTATAATAATAAAGAAATCGCAGTAAGGAACCTTATACTTGGCACGACTTTGTCTAGATTTCATTACTTTTTAGAGATAAACAAGCAGCTCCATCGAGACTTGGCTAGTTTTTTACAGAATGTTTTTGGTGGGATCTATTATATAGATTCTATCTAAGAAAAGATTTCATGATGCGAGAGTGAAACCGCGAGCGTCAGCTAGTTCGTTATACATTCTCATTTATTATCGTAGGACCAAGGTCCAAGGCAGGACCAAGGTCAGACTCAAGTCCAAGGTTCACATTAGCACAAAATATAGATTATGTAGAGTCTTGCATCAAATCGGAAGTTATTATGACGATACTTATGCATAAACTGTTTAGAATACATTTGCAATATTTTATGGCTTTACCGTCGAGCATAACTTTGGACCCGTCAAAGGAAGGTGAGTAGAGGTTGGATGGGCATCCTACTAGCAACACGCTTCCTACGCTGTCCATACGTGACGGTAACCGCTCATCATCGGATAGGCCATCTATTTGTTTGCCATCTTCAACTTTCAACATTTACAATACAAATAGTGGTACCTACCTATTATGTGGGCGTATCATTTATCAGGCGAACTGTAGGTACATCTCATTCATCTCCTTGCGTAAAAAACTAGAAATTTATAAGAAATCAATATAAATTCACAACTAATGTGGAAGTCATTGGCCCCTAACGAACAGTTTCTCCAAACTGGTTTCACAACTATTTTAGAAGCCTACGGTGGACTCGTTCATCAACTGTTCAACTTTATGTCCCTAATAAATTATTCAATTAAATATTATGACATTGTTGAATTAATGTTATTATATTGTTGATTTTGCGAATCCCAAATTTCCGCATCGCTAAGAAGTGTGATGAATGGTTTACAGCAGACGTGTCCACAGCGTCTGCTAACACGAGTGCGCTCGTGTTAGTGCTGCCGGTGCTGGCCACATTCGGCTTGCTGCCATTCTTCTCTGCCATTCTCCGCGGCTCGCAGTTTCCTCCACCTCCATTATATAAATAACGTTATATAACTCTCGTTAGTTTTCTGCTATATTGATGCCAATAAACACCTTATATTATCACCTGCTGTACAAAAACAAAAGACGCGTGACATTACGCTGTTTCGGATGTAACTCCGTCGCGTCCTCGTTTCCTGCGAGTGTTCTCTATCTGCACATACTGTAGTGATGACCAGTGTTAAAGTGCACGCAGTTTCTGTTCCGTGAGGTTCAGTAGAAGTGGTGAGGTGTGGTGGGACGCTGGCTGTAGTGTAACTGGCCGGTTGTGTTGCGTGGTGGTGTCGGTGGTAGTGTGTACCATCTATTCGATACTAGTATCTATAGCTAGTTGATATAGTGTAGTGAACTTGTGTGACAGTCGGCCGACATGTTGCGTGTCGTGCCGGACGCGGCACTGATCGTCGGACCGATGTCTTCGTTATGTACGTATGTTGACAGTACCATTGGTGGATTATTGCCTCGCTCACCGCTTCGCCAGCCGCTCTGCCCTGTGCACCAGTAGACAGGCAGTCTTAGAGTACAGAGCAGAGTCGGTTAGACACGATAATATGATAAAGTAATAATATATTACGGTGCGTGGAGTGGTGTTGCGCAAGGCAGTGTCGGAGATGTTCAATTATCACGCGACCTTTGTACAAGTAAGAGGCCTTCAGTAATTCTATACGGTACATCGGTACAACAGCCAAGTATACATCGCTTCATTCACTGCGCCGTCACTTACAGCTTTGAACTTCATCGCTGCTTGCGTCACACCATAGCTTCACACACACGAGCACTGGCGTGAGGCGTGCAATCATTGTATAACTTGTTAACAAATGTGCTCGTGGAACAGAAGAAACATCATCCACGGCGCAGTGTCTGTGAAGCAACACGATAACGTTACGTTACATGAAGCTCTTGTTGTCGGGTCGCATTCTGTTACTAAAGGACCAGCTCCACTTGCACACTCTGTTTCGCAGTGTCAATTTCTCGAGCAATACAAAAGCATTTTTGAGAGATAGATTACTTTCAGCGGACGAATCGCTGACCGTATCTTGTACGATATAAACAGCAATCAACTATCGCTGTGAAATGAGTTATCCACGCTTCACTGGACTAATAGTGCAGCACCAACCATTTATAGCACGTTGTATAACTGGTGCAGGTACCGTGAGCTGCAGACCCTCGACACTTGTTTATTGTATTGCATGTTAGGTACCTATGTGGAAGCTGTACTGCTACCTATGTACACACACTCCTGGAATCCTGTGTGTCGTGACATCACAATATTTACCTACTAAAACATATTCGCTTGATAATAAAAATACCTAAATGTTATAAAATCTTATTAAATGTTAATGTATTCAGCCTGCATGCAGGTGCGCAAAAAATATTCAAATAAATTTAAAAAATTCAAAAAAATATTTTAGGAATAGGAATGCACTAGGCACTAAGTAACTATAAAGTTACGTCATATCATATTGTAATGTGGAATGACATTGATCACTGCGGGGCAGTGGCCGAGGCAGGTCGCATCCAGGTGTAGCCTGCGAGCGCTGCATGTGACCGAGCCGTCGGCAGGTGTGAGGTGGTCCGCCGCCGCTGCGGCTTCCTCCGCGAGGCATCCGTCCTGTTAGGGAGCACCTGTACCTGATACCACGCCTGGCGATTACACATTCAAGTGTGAGGTGTGAGCCTACTCGTAGCGTCCGGCGTCTTGTCACGCCGTCAAGCTGAACTCTGATTGTCAAGTTGACAGTAAGACTCGATCTTTGCTACACTGCAGTATAAAAAACGGTCAAGTACGAGTAGGACTCGAGCACCGAGGGTTCCGTATAAACCTACGGCATTCTACGGAACCCTAAGGAAAAGTGGGTATAATATTATATACTGTAGGTTTTGATTCCCTTGCGAGTACTTGCGAGTTTGAAAATATGCGGCTAAAATTGCTGTTTCTTTTGATTTCGTTGACATAGATGTTTGATTTTTTTACAGCTTAAAGTTATTATAAAGTTGAGTATTTGGTATGAATTTCAATTTAATACCTGTACGCGTTCTTGAGGAAAGGGATAGTAAGTAAATACAAAATTATTAAAAATATTTTTTATATGATGTAACTAAAAATTTACAGTTTTCGCAATTTTTCCTGTGCCTGTGATTTAAGACGTTGCTGCGAACCAAATTTCAAGATTCTGAGTTAACGGCAAGTACCCTGTAGGTTTTGATTCCCTTGAGAGTAGTCGCGAGTTAAAAAATACGGCTAAAATTGCTGTTTCTTTTGAATGCGTTGAGATAGAGGTTTGATTTTATTACAGTTTAAAGGTATTATAGACCTTAGTATTTGATATGAATTTTAGTTTAATACCTGCACGCGTTCATGAGAAACAAGGAAGTAAGTATGAAATTATTAAAAATATTTTTTTATATGATGTAACTAAAAATGTACAATTTTCGGAATTTTCCCTTTATCTGTGCTCTAAGGAATTGCTTTTTACCAAATTTCAAGATTCTACGTTCACGGCAAGTACCCTGTAGGTTTTGGTTTTTTGAGAGTAGTTGCGTGTTTAAAATTTCGGCTAAAATTGCTGTTTCTTTTGAATGCGTTGAGATAGAGGTTTGATTTTATTACAGTTTAAAGGTATTATAGGTTTTAATATTTGATATGAATTTCAGTTTAATACCTGCACGCGTTCATGAGAAATAAGGTAGTAAGTATGAAATTATTAAAAATATTTTTTTATGTGATGTAACTAAAAATGTACAATTTTCGGAATTTTCCCTTTATCTGTGCTCTAAGGAATTGCTTTTTAACAAATTTCAAGATTCTACGTTCACGGCAAGTACCCTGTAGGTTTTGGTTTTTTGAGAGTAGTTGCGTGTTTAAAATTTCGGCTTAAATTGCTGTTTCTTTTGAATGCGTTAACATATAGGTTTGATTTTATTACAGTTTAAAGGTATTATAGACCTTAGTATTTGATATGAATTTCAGTTTAATACCTGCACGCGTTCATGAGAAAAGGGGTAGTAAGTATAAAATTATTCAAAATATTTTTTTCATATGATGAAATTAAAAATTTATGGTTTTCGCAATTATTCCTTTATTTGTGCTCTAAGGAGTTACTTCGTGCCAAATTTCAAGATTCTGAGTTCACGGGAAGTGCCCCGTAGGTTTTGATTTATTTGGTAATGTCGAAAATTTGCTGAAATTTGCGACATATTCGACTATATCTTTTGATTGCGTTGGCCTAGAAGTTTGAATTTTTCACAGCTCTAAGAAGCAATGGACCTTAGTATTTCCTATAAATTTCAGCTTGTTACCTCCACGCGTTCCTGAGAAAAAGGGTCTTGACAGACAGACGGACGGACGGACGGACGGACGGACAACAAAGTGATCCTATAAGGGTGGGTTCCGTTTTTTCCTTTTGAGGTACGGAACCCTAAAAACAAAAAAAATGTTAGTGGTGTGTCATCCCGCATCCCACCGATAGCCACGACTCACGACCATGAATGCTAGTGTGACACTAATGACCCTTGCAACCTGTAACTACCTACTTGTTTACCTGCGCTGTCGGCCGGCGGTCCGGTGTGCATGGTGCATGCGATCCGTCTGCAACACACGTCACACGCCTGACATGTACCTACCTATAGCTATATCTGGCCTGATCGAGGGCAATTATGTTTGCTGATTGACCGCTCATTAACGTTCCTACTATATTTACTCAGAACTTTACATGTTAATGTATAATTGTAATGATGATCATTGCATCTTGAACCTCGATATCCTTGGCGCCCCTCTGTAAATATATTTCGTAACAAGATAACATTAAAAAAAAATTCTAATGCTTATAAAATCCGTGGAAACTTGGACATATTATTATTAGTCCGCGATCCCACCGCGCCCTGGGTCACGGTTGGCTTATTGTTGAACTTGTTGACTGTAGTTATTCTCATTTACTCATCAAATAAATCATGTCTTAACATTGTCTCGCAACAACAAAAATATAATATAAAAAATGTTGGCAAAAAACAGATGTGTAAGTTCGGCATGCAGTGTTATCTGCACGATTATTTTTTGTCGTCGCGACAATGTGGGAACTGGGAACATAACAAAGAAGTAAAATGTAGCTCTATAATGATAAAAACGGTAATTGCAGCAGCAGTAGCACACAATGCAGGCACAGTTCACTGTCAGCGCGTGTGTCGGTGTGTTTTTATTTATTTTCAAAATGACTCGTCGACAATAGAGTGCGTCTGTTAGTGACGTCACTGACGTGTCGCCTGTAGTGTGCGCGTGCGCTGCGCCGGCTGACAGGCGAGTGGTTACACCTCGCTCTTATCAGTTATGTTAATGATGTGCCTTAATGTTAGTGTTACGGCACCGTTACTGAACGAGTGCGTGGTACACCACTACACAGCGTGCTCACGACACTTTCCTATCGGAGTTCCGTCCGCGGCGACCTGCTCTAACGTAATAATATTATACTTGATTAATTACCTTGACACTTCACAAGAACATTCATACAAATACCAATACTGAGAATTCCGTCATCTTTAGTTTACGTTCGTCCACTGCAGGACACAGGTCACTTCTCAGCTCCGTGCTTTTGTCTTCTATCAATATTAATAAATGAATCTGTTAACGCGAAATAAATAACATCGGTCCGGCAGCGGCATGCGGCATGGCGGCCCAAGTGATAGGTGAAGAGTGCAGAACGAGAGTCGCACCGCGCTGCGAATAGATGGCGCACTTTGATCGATTGATTGACTTTCCAGGAAACTTCGCTTTATATTAACTTTTTTCCAGGAGGTTGGCTCATTTTCCTTGACTTCTCATTGTTTGAGAATTTGGTAAAAAGTGCAAAATCCAGTTGGGTAAACGCGAAAAACATTTATTGTAAAAATATTTTAGTGAAAAATTATACGGAACATTGATGTAGTTCACTGAATGTTCAGTGTTGATGTTTGACTATTAAAAGTTAATAAAGATAAAACTATTAATTCAATTCCATTGAACGTTTAGCTGGCAATAAACTGTACGAGTGAATTAATTGCTCACTACATACAAGAGTTGCCCGGAGCCGCCTCGACGGACGTGCTCCAGTGTGTGTCGGTACCTCCGCCACACCCGAGCGAGCTGTCACTCGCTCTCATCTCTCTTCCACCCGGAGATATCTGTGGCTTTAGTCGTTCGATCGAGAGTTGTCACTGCTCCACGGAACGAGAACTTTACATCTGTATCAGTGATAGTGACAGTCGACTGACGCGTGACGAGACTACTTCTCAATTCTTCCGGTTTCTCACTTTGATTATCGCCATCTACCTTTAGGTAAATAGTTAAACCTACTCAATATCATTTAAAACTATAGTCATTTACGTTCACTTTACGTTTCATCAATAATATTAGAGTCAATCGTCTTTTTGACACGCATCATTCAGATCTCTGAGATTTTCTCGGGTCATCCTCCGACCTAGTCGTTCACTCTCGACGGAGCGGTCGCGGTCGACGACGCCGCAGACGTCGGCTATCACGACAGGTGACGAAGAGGTCGCACGCCCGACGGACGATCTCGCGGTCGACGGGTGTCATCCGACGCTCATTTTTGAGATTTTTGTCTTTCTAATCGCTCGTTCCGCGTGTCGTCAAGGTGAACGGGTCCTTTCCATTCGACAATGTATCCTTTCACCTACTGCGACGTGTGAGTGTGTACGAGCCGTGCGTTAACGAAGCGTGTCTTGTCGACAGAGGCGGTGAGCGCGCGTGTGGCGGCAGCAGCATGGGCGTGCGTCGCGCGCACGCGGGCGCGGTGCTGGCCGGCGGCGCGCTCGTGCTCGTGCTGCTCGCGCGCCTCGCGCCCCTGCAGGCGCCCCCGCGGCCCCCGCGCCCGCGCCCCGCACCGCTGTCTTCCGCGGCGCCGCGCCGTGCCACCTCCTCCACGCCCGCGCCGCCGGTCCCCAGCGTCACCGCGCCGGCGGCCCCGGTGGCCCCTGCAGCTCCGGCGGCTCCCGCGGCCCCGGCGGCCCCGGCGGCCCCGGCGGCGGCCGCGCGCGACCCTCGCGTGACGTACACGGGCTCGCTGTACGTGGCGGGACACTCGCGGCCGCACCCCGAGCTGTGCCCGGCGCTGGGCGCGCGCGTGCGCCTCGTCGTGCTCGTGAGCTCGGCGCCGTCGCACGCGGCGCAGCGCGACGCCGTGCGCCTCACGTGGGGGCACGCCGCGCAGCGCTCGGACGTCGCGTTCGCGTTCGTGCTCGGCGAGCCGCCGGCGGCGCTGCGGCCCGCGCTCGACAAGGAGGACGCGCTGTACGGCGACCTGATCGTCGGCCGCTCGCGCGACTCGTACGCGAACCTCACGCTGAAGACGCTGTCGATGCTCGAGTGGGTCGACACGTACTGCCCGCGCGCGCCGCGGCTGCTCAAGACCGACGACGACATGTTCATCAACGTGCCGCGGCTGCTCGAGTTCGCGGCGGCGCCGGCGCGCGTCAACGCGTCGCGCACCATCTGGGGCAAGGTCGTGCGCAAGTCGCCGCCGAAGCGCACGCGCAAGTCCAAGTACTACGTGTCGCCGGAGCAGTTCCCGGGCAAGCTGTACCCGGACTTCGCGACCGGCCCCGCCTACCTCGTGACCGCGGACTGCGTGCGGCCGCTGCTGGCGGCGGCGGCCGGCGAGCGCTACCTGCCGCTGGAGGACGTGTTCGTGACGGGCGTGCTCGGCGCGCGGCTCGGGCTGCGCCGCACGCACGCGCCCGAGTTCTACAACCGCAAGATCGCGGGCCACCCGTGCGCACTCCGCCGCGCGCTCGCCGTGCACATGGTGCGGTACCACGAGCAGTTCGACTTCTGGCGCAAGCTGCTCGACGGCCGCGCCAAGTGCGGCAGCTGATGCGCCGGCGCCCGCCCCGCCCGCCCGACCTACGTTTTGTATGTTTACGTTCATTTGCACACGTTTTAGTGTTGCGGTGTCGACGGTCGCTCTCGACCGTCGCCCGAACCCGCGAACGAACCGAATGATATTATCATTATCGTCGTGTCCGCCCCGTTCGACCGCCGCCCTCACCCGCGGCTCTCTACGATTTGATGTGATCCGTGACGACCCTACACGACGACACTCGACGTGACGTGTACGTGACACCGCACGCAGACTCACGAACACTCGGACGTCTCCCTCTCGCGGCACCCGCTCCCGACAGACGGCGCTCGCTGCCCGATATGAACAAACGCACACTGTGGCGGTGTCCCTGTGACGCGGGACCCCGGCCTACACTGTGACGGTGTCCCTGTGACGCGGGACCCCGGCCTACACTGTGGCGGTGTCCCTGTGACGCGGGACCCCGGCCTACACTGTGGCGGTGTCCCTGTGACGCGGGACCCCGGCCTACACTGTGACGGTGTCCCTGTGACGCGGGACCCCGGCCTACACTGTGGCGGTGTCCCTGTGACGCGGGACCCCGGCCTACACTGTGGCGGTGTCCCTGTGACGCGGGACCCCGGCCTACACTGTGGCGGTGTCCCTGTGACGCGGGACCCCGGCCTACACTGTGGCGGTGTCCCTGTGACGCGGGACCCCGGCCTACACTGTGGCGGGAACTCAATACTCGTACTATTTTTTTTATTTATTTGATTCAGTAGTTGGATGTAGCTAGAACGTGATGACCTAATTTATTTCCATGTATCTATAATTTTATAAGGAAAAGTATACTCGCAAGCTCTCATTTTGAGTAGTAAACGTATTGTAAACTACTACTGTGTTATTGAATCTCAGTGGGCGGCGCTCCGCTCGCGGCGGACGGTCGGCGGACGATCGGACGCTCGTGTCACTCCTGATGTTATTTTACTGAATTATCGCGAAATGTTTATTGTTTTGAATGATTTTTGTATATAAAGTACAAAGTGTAGTCGCGGCAGGGTCCCCGGCGGCATCCGAGGATCTGATTATATTTTTTACTCGAATGTTTATTTTGTACCTGCGTTATATACTCGTGATGCGTGACGTATGTTGTGTTGTATATATACTGCCGCCGGGGGACCTCCGCGGTGCCTCGCTCGGCTCGCACCGGCCCTGGGGCACGGGGGCACCGGACCCTGGGGCACGGGGCGCGCCGAGTGACCGCACGGGGGAATATTTTTTGACTTTTGTAAATTGACTCGAATCAAATAGTGCTAAGAGGAGGCGTCTTCACTCCGCGCTCGATGCTGAGGCACTCGAGTGGCGGCGCCTCCTCTGTGGTGTACGGAAGAACAATCTCACGTCACAATGTTACGTACCTATATCGTTGTAAGATCGTGCCACTTGTAAATTATTATATTATACTGTATAGATACGTACTTACCAATAAACCGATGAGTGACGTCACTGCACCGGTGACGTCACACGCAGTCTCTCGTTTCATTACTCTCCTCGCTCCCTCACACACCGTGTTCCCATCCTTGTCACACACCATAAATGTTACGAAGGTCTGAATTTAAAAGATTTATTAACTACCAAAAACAAGCCGAGCGGCCCCGTGAGGAGTGCGGGGGAGACACATGCAGGACAGTTAGGTGCGGGGGAGACACATGCAGGACAGTTAGGTTAGGTGCGGGGGAGACACATGCAGGACAGTTAGGTTAGGTGCGGGGGAGACACATGCAGGACAGTTAGGTGCGGGGGAGACACATGCAGGACAGTTAGGTTAGGTGCGGGGGAGACACATGCAGGACAGTTAGGTGCGGGGGAGACACATGCAGGACAGTTAGGTGCGGGGGAGACACATGCAGGACAGTTAGGTTAGGTGCGGGGGAGACACATGCAGGACAGTTAGGTTAGGTGCGGGGGAGACACATGCAGGACAGTTAGGTTAGGTGCGGGGGAGACACATGCAGGACAGTTAGGTTAGGTGCGGGGGAGACACATGCAGGACAGTTAGGTGCGGGGGAGACACATGCAGGACAGTTAGGTGCGGGGGAGACACATGCAGGACAGTTAGGTTAGGTGCGGGGGAGACACATGCAGGACAGTTAGGTGCGGGGGAGACACATGCAGGACAGTTAGGTGCGGGGGAGACACATGCAGGACAGTTAGGTGCGGGGGAGACACATGCAGGACAGTTAGGTGCGGGGGAGACACATGCAGGACAGTTAGGTTAGGTGCGGGGGAGACACATGCAGGACAGTTAGGTGCGGGGGAGACACATGCAGGACAGTTAGGTTAGGTGCGGGGGAGACACATGCAGGACAGTTAGGTGCGGGGGAGACACATGCAGGACAGTTAGGTGCGGGGGAGACACATGCAGGACAGTTAGGTTAGGTGCGGGGGAGACACATGCAGGACAGTTAGGTGCGGGGGAGACACATGCAGGACAGTTAGGTTAGGTGCGGGGGAGACACATGCAGGACAGTTAGGTTAGGTGCGGGGGAGACACATGCAGGACAGTTAGGTGCGGGGGAGACACATGCAGGACAGTTAGGTTAGGTGCGGGGGAGACACATGCAGGACAGTTAGGTGCGGGGGAGACACATGCAGGACAGTTAGGTGCGGGGGAGACACATGCAGGACAGTTAGGTTAGGTGCGGGGGAGACACATGCAGGACAGTTAGGTTAGGTGCGGGGGAGACACATGCAGGACAGTTAGGTTAGGTGCGGGGGAGACACATGCAGGACAGTTAGGTTAGGTGCGGGGGAGACACATGCAGGACAGTTAGGTGCGGGGGAGACACATGCAGGACAGTTAGGTGCGGGGGAGACACATGCAGGACAGTTAGGTTAGGTGCGGGGGAGACACATGCAGGACAGTTAGGTGCGGGGGAGACACATGCAGGACAGTTAGGTGCGGGGGAGACACATGCAGGACAGTTAGGTGCGGGGGAGACACATGCAGGACAGTTAGGTGCGGGGGAGACACATGCAGGACAGTTAGGTTAGGTGCGGGGGAGACACATGCAGGACAGTTAGGTGCGGGGGAGACACATGCAGGACAGTTAGGTTAGGTGCGGGGGAGACACATGCAGGACAGTTAGGTGCGGGGGAGACACATGCAGGACAGTTAGGTGCGGGGGAGACACATGCAGGACAGTTAGGTTAGGTGCGGGGGAGACACATGCAGGACAGTTAGGTGCGGGGGAGACACATGCAGGACAGTTAGGTGCGGGGGAGACACATGCAGGACAGTTAGGTGCGGGGGAGACACATGCAGGACAGTTAGGTGCGGGGGAGACACATGCAGGACAGTTAGGTGCGGGGGAGACACATGCAGGACAGTTAGGTTAGGTGCGGGGGAGACACATGCAGGACAGTTAGGTTAGGTGCGGGGGAGACACATGCAGGACAGTTAGGTTAGGTGCGGGGGAGACACATGCAGGACAGTTAGGTGCGGGGGAGACACATGCAGGACAGTTAGGTGCGGGGGAGACACATGCAGGACAGTTAGGTGCGGGGGAGACACATGCAGGACAGTTAGGTGCGGGGGAGACACATGCAGGACAGTTAGGTGCGGGGGAGACACATGCAGGACAGTTAGGTGCGGGGGAGACACATGCAGGACAGTTAGGTGCGGGGGAGACACATGCAGGACAGTTAGGTTAGGTGCGGGGGAGACACATGCAGGACAGTTAGGTGCGGGGGAGACACATGCAGGACAGTTAGGTGCGGGGGAGACACATGCAGGACAGTTAGGTTAGGTGCGGGGGAGACACATGCAGGACAGTTAGGTTAGGTGCGGGGGAGACACATGCAGGACAGTTAGGTTAGGTGCGGGGGAGACACATGCAGGACAGTTAGGTGCGGGGGAGACACATGCAGGACAGTTAGGTTAGGTGCGGGGGAGACACATGCAGGACAGTTAGGTTAGGTGCGGGGGAGACACATGCAGGACAGTTAGGTTAGGTGCGGGGGAGACACATGCAGGACAGTTAGGTTAGGTGCGGGGGAGACACATGCAGGACAGTTAGGTTAGGTTAGGTTAGGTTTTTTTTTTTTTTTTTTTTTTTTTTTTTTTTCTAGTCCGTTTTTCCCCTGTGTGGGTAGACAGGGATCTTTCTTCTTTTTATTGTTCCACTGTCTTATTTATTCTTGCGCTTATACGCGCGTTTTGTTTCTTTTATTTACCCTCTTTATTATATCATCTAAAAATTTAATCAATTGGTCCCGTTCTTTTCCTGCAATCAATTTCGCGATATTCTCCTTTGCTACATTCTCTCCTATTTCTTGCCTTAAGTCTTCCCGCTGACGATCGAGGACTGGGCAATCAAATAGGAGGTGAGGAACAGTCTCCTGTTCTGCTGGGTCGCAGAGACACGCTGGACTCTCCTTACACTTAAACCGGTGCAAGTATTCAGAGAGTCCACCGTGTCCCGTCAGAGCTTGTGTTGTTGTTGCTCTTATTTGTATTTTCCTCACCGTCCTATATGCCTCGATCGCACAGGGGAAGAACATCCGCGTTACGGCAGCAGTCGTTGCAGACCTATACCTCCGGTTCCATTCGTCAAGCGATCGCAGACGAATCTGTCGCTTGACGAATGAAACCGGGCAACGATCATAGTCTATCGACATCTCGGTTTCTTCTAGTGCAGCGTCCTTTGCGAGAGAGTCGGCTCTCTCGTTCCCCTCTATCCCCGCGTGTGCCTTAACCCAGAATAAATCTACGGTTTTGCCGCGAGCCTTTGCTGTAGTTAGGTTGCGTCTGACGTTAGTTGCTAGGGGGTGAAGGGAGACTCCGTTTACGGTGGCTTCCAAGGCCGACCTCGAGTCGCTAAGGACGCTGCACTTTTCTGCTGAGCCATCAGCCGCCATTTTTGTGGCCCTATCCAGTGCAAGCAGCTCCGCCTGGAAGACGGAGCAGAACGGTTCCAGCCTGAGTTTGTGCGAAGTTACCTCAGCGTTGTTGATCCACACGGACAGAGCCGCTCCCACCTTCCCTTCGATCTTGGAGCCGTCCGTGTAGATCAACTGCGTGCCGTCAGGCTGGTCTCGCTCCTCTCCGTCCTCCAGGTTCTCGAACTCAAGCTGCACCTGCTCCGCGGGGTGAGGCAACTCCGTGAAGGCCACCGGCTTCTCTACCTCTGGGTCTGCTAATACTCGCTGGGCGTAGCCTTTCTTTGCTATAAAGAGATCGGCTGCTTCCTGAATCCGAAGGTCCAGTGGAAGCAGCCCAGCGAGTATTAGCACCGAGTTTAGGGAGACAGTCCTGTACGCCTTAGTGACCTTCTGCAGGAATCTGCGTTGTACTGCATCGAGTTGCTTCCTCACTCCGAGCTTTTTCGCAGCTGGAGCCCAGGCGCTAGCCGCGTACGTAACCACTGGCTCTACCACCGCCGTGTATATCGTCCTGATCACCTCTGGGTTGAGCCCCCAGTGGATCTTTGCGGCCCTCGCAAGTTGTTTGTGGAGGTCTGCCGCTTTCCTACAAACGTTTGAGACGTGGGTGTTGAACGTAAGCTTGTGATCCACTGTAAGGCCCAATATTTTAATGGCGTCAGTCAGGTCAACGCTCACTCCGCCCATTGTCAGATGCGGGGAGTCAAACTTAAGTTTGTTTGTGATCACCATTGCCTGGGTCTTATGAGGTGCAAACTTAAGCTTGTTACGGACTCCCCAACATCGGACGTACTCGAGGGTAGCGTTTGCCCGTCGCTGAACCTCCGCGCCTGTGTCGCCAGAAATGGTCAGGACGATATCATCCGCGAATGCTTGTACTCGCTCACCCTCTTCCTCTATGCCTTTCAATAGGGGGTCCAGCAAGAGGTTCCAAAATGTTGGGCCCCCTATTGAGCCCTGCACACAGCCTTTCGTGGTGGTTTTCCGGTGCTCTGCGCCAGCATACCTGACCCGTACCTGTCTCTGGTCTAGGTAGCTGTCGACGAGGCGCCTCAGGTTTATTGGGCATCCTGCTTCTGCGAGTCGGCACCTGATAGCGGGCCACCATGCGCTGTCGAAGGCTCCCTCTATGTCAAGCGATATGACGGCGATGACTTTCTTTTTCTTCAGCTCCTGCCTTATATATTGCATCATGACGTAGAGGGAGTCCTCGGTGCTGCGCTGTGGGGTGAAACCAAACTGGAGCCGGCTCATGCCGGGCATGATGTGCCACCTGATGCGCCTCATCAGCATCTTCTCCAGCATTTTACCCAATACAGGCAATAGCCCAATCGGCCTGTAGGACTTGGGGTGCGAGAAGTCGGTTTTGCCACTTTTCCGCAGGACCACCACGACTGCCTCCTTCCACGCCAGGGGGAAATGAGACAGCTCCAAACACTTGTTGAACAAGGCGAGAAACAATGCGGGATCCAGGGTGATAGCCGCTCTGCAGGTGTCCGCTGTGTGTCCGTCGAGTCCAGGCGCTTTCTTGGGGTTGAAGCTCGCCACAGACCATCTGAGCTCCTCCGCCGTGAACGGCGGGTCGCAGGAGTCATCTTGTTCCTCGTCGTTCACTCTGTTGGCTACCACTCTCATCAGCTTATGGTCTGCGGCGTCTTCGTCTGGGTTATCCCCGGGATAGAACGTATCGGCCAGTAAGTTCGCGGACCCACTTCCATCAAGCACTCTTCCGTCTTGGACCAGCGGCACATCTTCTCTTCTGACGCTTGTACGGCCAATCACCCTGTATATCCCGTCCCACACTGTCTCCCGGTCCTGTTTGCCACAGAACTGCTTCCAGCTGGCGGTCTGGGCCTTTTCGGCCTCCGCCAGGTACTCCGCTTTGGCCTTGAGGTATTGCTCCACGACCCATTTTCGGCGTGTCGGTCCGGCACATTTGATTCGGCGCTTCTTGCGCATGACTTCTCTTTTTGTCGCAGCTAACTCTTCGGTCCACCACGGAAATTCCACTAGTCTTTTGTCTTTAATTTTAGCTAATGTCTCGTCACATGTCATCGTAATTGTATTAGTAATTTTGTCAATTGTGTCGTCCAAAAGTTGTTTACAGTCTATTGTCTCTATCATGTCCGTCTTAACGTCCTCGTTCCTCCAAATTTCGGCCAGTTTCCCACGAAACTGGTCCCAATTTGCTTTTCTAGTGTTAAATCTACGCGTGGTAGATTTAACGTCAGTTCCTTTCGCTCTCGTCATGTCAATGTCATAGAGGATTGCCGAGTGGTCCGATACGGTCACGTCAGCTGCGACTCTCCAGTCTGCGACTCGTCCGAGCATGTTCGCGGAGCAGGCCGTGATGTCAACGTTGCTGGAGTACCTCACTCCACCCCTGTACGTGTCAAACGTGGGCTCCGTTCCATTGTTGAGGACGTGCAGGTCCAGCTCGTCCAGGATTCCTGCAAGCTCTTCGCCTCGGTGGTCTACCTGCCTGCTCCCCCACCATGTATGCCACGCGTTCACGTCCCCACCGAGCACCACGTTGTCCCCTCCAGTGTCCTCCACCACCCTTCGGATCTGCTCAGCGTAGGGATCGATGGACTTATCCCTCTCTAGATAGATCGACATCACCACAATTTCCCATGCACTCGTCCGGAGTTTGGCGACTGCTATGTTCTCCGTCGTTAGTGTCGGGCATTGGGTGACGTCGATCTCCCCATCGAAGACCAAGATGGCAGCTTTAACAACCCGGTCTGTGGCGCTGCCAGCGCACTGTACCACTCTGACACCGGGGTAGGGTCTCATTTCTCCCACCGCCCCGACATATGGCTCCTGTACCAGTGCGAAGGCTGCCTTCCGGTTTGCCGCTTCAGTAATAAGTTCCGCTGTGGCAACTTTGCTGCGTTGCAGGTTGGACTGGAGGACGTGGTACTTGGCGCCTCCGACTCGGGAATCCACGCTGGTATACGCTTGGGTGCCCTCAGCAATACTGTACTGCTGTACGTGCGAGCGCATCCCAACGCCTTCGAACGGGGCAGTCCTCGCTGAAGGCGTTGTGATCCACTCTGTCCATACGTGCATTTACGCAGTTAACACAGCGTGGTGTCTTCCCCTCTAGCCGATCGGTGCACGCCGACCCCAGATGTGGTCCCCCACAGTGGCAACAGGCGTCCACGGATTCACGGCAAAACCGCTTTCCGTGGCCGTATCCGAGGCATCGCGCGCACTGTATGAGGGGCGACTGGTCCATGACCCGCACCTTCTGTAGGTCGATATACACCGCTCCGGCTTCGGTCAGGCGACTCCATAGTTGGGGCGACACTTTGAGGATCACATGTTCTGTAAGGGTGTTTCTGGCTCTTTTGCGGAATTTTACCTCCATTCTATTCTCCTCTCTCGTGAGCCCTCGAAATAGGTGATCATTTTGCACCCTTATTCCGCTTAGCACTTGTTCGTCACCATTATATTTCATAACATCCTTCAGGATGACGAGGGGGTCCTTATTCTCTATCTCTTTCACGTGCAGGTCTCTTCCAGACGCCCTTAATCTTTCTTTTACCTTTCCTATTTCCTCTCGCGTTCCGCATCTAATTATGACTTTCCTATCCTTAACCTTCCTGATATTGTCCACTCTCACTCCCTCCTCCCTCGCGTTCACTGCAGTCTTTATCTTCTCCAGGACTTGCTCCCCCGTTTCCAGCTCATCGTTGGAGCCGACCACTACGGAGTGGGTGGTCGTCCCTCCCATCGGCTTACCTTTAAGAGGGGCGGCCACAACACTCGCGTAACTCGCCTTCGCCAGTTCTTGGTGCGCGCTCAGCATTTCCTTCAGCTTTCCTATCTCTTCATTGCTTTCCTCCAACAGCTTGCTGTGTCCTTTAATCAATTCTATCATTTTTTGTTCTTCCTCCTTTCTATTCCCGCCCAAATCCCCGACTTTCAGGGACTCAATGTTCTTTACCTTGTCCTGTGTTGTTCCTTTTTCCTCTTCTGATTCTCGCAGTAATTTGAGCAGTAGATCAAAACACTCATGTATCGCTGATTTAACTTCTTTCTTCATATTAAGGTTTTCATCCATCCTCTTTCTCGTTTCTTTTACTTTATTCTTAGCGTCTGTCATCCTTTTGGAGGTCGCAGACAGCTCTCTCACCATGAGTGCCGCGTTGTTGGTGGCGGGTATAGTGAAGGCGGTCGCTTTCGCCTTGGTGACGGTCCGCTCCAGCAGGCGAGGCGCGGCGGCGGCGGGCGGGGCGGGGCGGGCCGCTGTACTCAGCGACTCGAGCTCCCCGGACAGCCGCCGAACCAAGCCCTCTCCCGCTGGAGGGGCCCGAGCCGAGGCGGCGGCGGCCGCTTCTTTGGGCTTCGAAGGCCCTTCACTCGTAGCGCGAGTCTTGGTAGGAGGTGTAGAAAACATTTTTCCTGATTGAACCTAACACTAACCGATTTAACTGTCAGAAAAATAATACTAATTTAATTTAATAATGATAATTAATTATTGTAATTATAAATTGTAATTTCGCGATGGTAAATAATTGTTTATATCAATGTCAATATCCTTAACCTACTGGCTGTATAGAGGCCTACTATAATAAAATAGCAATATTAGTCGTGAGACTATGTTAACCTATAACTAATAATATTATATTGTTTCTGTTGCAGGTGCTGAGCGCGCGACGGGAGCCGGGAGGAGCCGCGAGCGGTCGGCACGAGCAACGGTCCACAACAAGTCTAACTCGAGGTGAATACAGATCTGCGACAGCGGAATGCACCAATATCGGTATGAATTGTCAGCGACGCAGAACGACACCAGTCATTTAGTTTTAAGTCAGAGTTATAATTATTGTCAAGTCCAATGTCCAAGAGTTTGTATTTAAGAATCGACAAGATACCACTATAAGAGTATTGTATGAATTAATTGTATTTAATAGATGCAAATGCAGTAATTGATGTATTAATGATTTAATTTGAATATAATATGTATAACGTCGGCACTTAAGTTCACCGTATGGCCTGCAAAAGAATCGCACCTAAGTCAATCCCGTAGACTGTATATTTCTTACGTAACTAGATGGCGCTGCGATCGAGTTAGCACCCGCAAGCGGTACGATCGCACGCGCCCCTCAGACAATACTATCGACAAACGGGAGGGTTGGGCGGGTAGAAAAAACGATTTTTTGCGCGTCGGATATCGGCGTGCGACAGGTCAAACGACGCAGAAAGTCACCAGGATCACGACAAAAATAATATTAGCAGAGGATCCCGAACAAAAGTTTTCAGGATCGCCGAAAAACGTGATATTTTAACAGAATTTAATATATTTGGTGTTATTTTTCAGGAACCCTCGCACCCGACTAGCCTCACACCGCAGCCGAAGGACACACGGACAGACGACCGAGCAAGAAACCAGCAGGGCCCAGTAGAGAAGCCGAGAATTTTAAATAAAGTAGGTATATATAAAAGTTATTAACTCACAGTTCAAATCCACAATGTGTGTCCAAAAATGTAAATGTTAATAGGCTATTGTAGTAATTTCACTGTATATAACACTATCAAAACGCGGCGTGTCAAACGCCTCGGTCAGTTGAATATTCAAGAGTCAAATTCGAAAAAGAGCGTCACGTTTGATTTATCCAAAATTCAAACTTCGAATGAGATGCGAGCGCGACCTCACCTATGAGGTAGGTACCTTTGTTTGTTTTGTAGGTTACTGACGCGCAAAAATAATGCAGTTAGGAGGGTATTTTTGAAAAAAGTGAAATTTACGACACTCACCGGGTTAAAAGTGAGGTTTCTATTAATGCGGGTGTGATTTCACTGGTATTCTATCTGAAATGAGAACAATTTTGTTTCAGACAAAAAGTCTTCAGGAGTGCCAATAAGAATGAGGTTATAAAAAGCTATGTTACGGCGAAAATTCGAGAATTGTGTACCTAAACAAGAAATAAATCTCTAAATTTACTGAAAACTTTTGCTTTTTCAGTCGGTACTTGTAGAGGGCGTCGAGCCGGTTCTTAATATGTGTAACTTGTAACAATGGTGTCACAAGGGACTATGTTACAGCGAAAATTTGAAGATTATGTAAATATGATAAAATCTCTGAAAGTTACTGAAAATATTTTGTTTTTTCTGTAGGTACTTGGAGAGGACGTCAAGCCGGTTCTTATGATGTATAATTTGAGACAATTGTGCTATAAAAGACTATGTTACGGCGAAAAATCAATATTTATGTAAATATGGAAAAATCTCTGAAAATTGCTGAAAAAGTTTCACTTTTTCCGTCGGTGCGTGTAGAAGACGCTTGGCCGGTGCTTGTGGTATGCCAATTTTGATGATCGAACCTCAAACGACGGAGAAATAGCAAATAATGAATTTTTGAAAAGTGTCAAAATAAGTCAAAATTAAAATAATCTATCAAAAACCACTTTCACAGAATCGATGTACTCGTCAGCCTCTTCAAAATGATGTTTGTCAATTGTGATAATTTGTCATGTAAAAAATTTTGTCAAAGCCAGTACCTACACAATTTCGCAGTTGGTTAAAAAGTTAATATTTATCAAAGAAAAATAACGATTTTTTGCGCGTCGGATATCGGCGTGCGACAGGTCAAACGACGCAGAAAGTCACCAGGATCACGACAAAAATAATATTAGCAGAGGATCCCGAACAAAAGTTTTCAGGATCGCCGAAAAACGTGATATTTTAACAGAATTTAATATATTTGGTGTTATTTTTCAGGAACCCTCGCACCCGACTAGCCTCACACCGCAGCCGAAGGACACACGGACAGACGACCGAGCAAGAAACCAGCAGGGCCCAGTAGAGAAGCCGAGAATTTTAAATAAAGTAGGTATATATAAGGTTAGGTTAGGTTAGGTTAGGTTAGGTTAGGTTAGGTTTTTTTTTTTTTTTTTCAGTTTATTTACAATTTAAGTTAAAAGTTATTTTACATTTAAAGTTGTTGGCACGTGTATTAAAGATAGTTTCATTCGCGTCTTTGCTATTGGATACAAATCGGCGTTTCAAGTTAAATATACACATTAAAAAAATATACAAATACAGTAAAGTTAAAAAATTTTAAGTTATATCAGTAATATTTTTATATATATGTACATTTCGTTAATATTGAGTTTTTTTTTTTTTTTTTTTTTTTTTTTTAATATTATTATTAATTTTTTTTTTTTTTTTTTTTTTTTTTTTTTTTTTCTTATATTATTATTATTATAAATTTTTTTATTATTATTATTATAAATTTTTTTTTTTTTTTGTTTTTTGTATGTATATATATACTTTTTTTTTTTTTTTTTTTTTTTTTTTTCCTACTTATTATATTCCTTTAAATTATTTACAATTATTTTTATTAAGTTGACGAAAGATGTAATTGTTTCAGCCTCCCGCAGGAGATTTGTTATTTTATAGGGATTTGATACATCAAAGTGCGAGCAAACTTGCTCGTGTCTAAGCCGATCTGCAGAAAACCGAGGACACTCGAGCAATAAATGGTCCATCGTTTGTACTATGTTGACGTCACAATTGCATTTGTCGGTCGCAGATATCTTGAACCGATGAAGATATTGTCGGTGGTATCCGTGACCGGTCATTAGCTGTGTGAGGTGGAATGAGTGCCCCACGGTTTTATACAGGTTTTCAATGTCAGTTAATTGGGGAAGCCATTTGCGAGTGTAAGTTCCTTTTGATGATGTTACATATCTTTCAGCGTGAATTTCTTTGTTCTTTGCTTTGGAGTTTTTCTTAACGTGACTTATTGGAAATTTTGTATAGATCGGAGCTCGGTGAGAGGAGGCTGCACTTTTAGCGGCCTCGTCCGCTGCTTCGTTCCCGGCAAGACCGACATGAGCCTTCACCCACACAAATTCTACAGAGCCGGAGTGCAGACGCAAGTGGTTTTGTATATTTGTAGCAAAGGAGTTAGTTGAGTCTCTTTTCTCAAGCTCTTGTAATCCTGAGTGACTGTCTGATAAGATGGTAACAGCAGGTGCCATTGTTTGGTGAGCCCACATTACGGCCCTTTCGACGGCGAGCAACTCCGCCTGGAAGACGGTGCAGCTGTCGTGGAGCTTATATTTCCTTATTATTGGAGTACTGTTATTCGGCTTAAATATAACGCAAGCTGCACCGACCTGCCCGTCGTCAAGTTTGCTGGCGTCGGTAAATATGCGGATGCGGTCAGGTGGGCACGCATTTTCAAGTTCTTCGGGGGTAAAAACTTTACAGAAGGTTATTGGAGTGCGTTCAGATGGATGTGGAAGACAATGAGGTGCTGTAGGTTTCTGTAGCTCAATATCGGAAGGGAGATACGGACAGCGACCAGACAGTTTTGTGCGTTCTATGATACACACCTCCTTGACTTTCAGATCTAGGGGTGTAAATTGTGCGAGAGCGATTGCCGCGTTTGTGGAGATTGTTCTGAAGCCTTTTATTGTCTTGATGGCAAAGCCACGCTGTAGGGATAAAAGTTTGTTTTGAACCTTTTTAAAATTTGCTGCATCACCCCAGATCCCAGCTGCATAAGTAATTATGGGCTGTATTACTTGGTTGTATATGATTGAAATGTTGTCGCTGTGAACGCCCCACGTAGGACGCACAAACTTGCACAGAGTTCGGTAAATTTTGTGCGCCTTGTTCACAATATACTCAGCGTGGCTGACAAAAGATAATTTTTGGTCTAGAATCAAGCCTAGAAGTTTTATGCTTGGAATGAATGACAGGACATGGCCGCCGTGCTTTATTATGGCTTTGCGTGCACTGGGGGTGAAGCCGATTAGCTGCGTTTTAGATGGTTCGAATGTTAACTTGGCATCTTCCCCCCAAGATGTAATAATTTCTAAAGCTCGGTTAGTCATGTCTTCCAATTCCGCTATACCGTTGGCTGTGCAGATTAGAAGCACGTCGTCAGCGTAAGCCTGCAGCTGGCAGCCAGCCGGCAGCTCTGCTTCGAACAGTTCATCTAGTATGATGTTCCAGAAGCTCGGCCCACAGACTGAGCCCTGAACACATCCCCTCGACATTGTTTTAGTTACGCTTGCTTCTGCGAAATTTAATGTGACTTTTCTGTTTATTAGGTAGTTGCATATGAGAGAATGTAAGTTTTTCGGACACCGTATTTTTTGTAATCGTTGGAGTAACTTTGGCCACCAGGCGTGGTCAAATGCCCCTTTGATATCTAGAGACACGGCGGCAACGAGTTTCCCAGCACTCCGGGCGGATTTAATGGACGTAATTGCCTCGTTTAATGCGTCAACTGTAGATGTTTGCGCTTTAAAACCAAATTGTTTGGGATTTGAGTGGCCAGTTGTATTCAGGTGATGCGTGACCCTTCTGGTGATTAGTTTCTCGAGCAATTTCCCAAATACGTTTATGAGCCCGATGGGCCGGTATGCAGATGCGTCGTCATATTTGTCCTTATTTGCTTTGGGAACTGTTATTATTTGGGCTGTTTTCCAAGGGCTTGGAAAGTATGACAAAGTTAAGCATCTATTCATCAGTCGAGTGAGAAGTGTAGAGTAGGTTGAGCAAAATTCCGATATTATATCGGCGGTTAGATGATCTGGCCCGGGTGCCTTGTTAGGGTTCATGGTTTGGATGCAGAACAGTATTTCTGCTTCAACGAATGGTGTATCGTCCGGTGTGTTGGGTGTGAGTAGACTGGCCTGTCTAGTCTCTCTGTGGGCTTCAGATGTATCGGGGGTGTCATCGCTATAGAAGTTGTGCAAGAGCCGTTCGGCTGTGTCTTGGCTGTCTTTGCTATGTATACCGTCAAAAGATAATGTGGTTGTCGGCTTGGGGGGAGGAGCGCGGCTGAGGAGTCTGTTCGTGAGTGACCACACATCTTCTTTGTTCTGACGAGAGCAGAACTGTCGGAAGTTGGTTGTGGAGGCATTTTTTATTGCTTCAGCGTAGGTGGTTTTTGCTTGGGCTCTTTCTTGTAGTATATCGTCCAACGGTTCACGTCTACGTGCCATTCTATGGATGCGATGATGAAGTTGGATAACGTCTTGTTTTAATTTCTCAAGATCGTCGTTCCACCAAGGAATATATTTTTCGCGGTTAATTTTTCGTGGTAATGTTTGGTTGCAGGTTTTTTGAATTGTCTTGGTTAAATTATTAATAAAGTTGTCTATCTCGTTCTGGTCAAGAGTTTCTATGTCAGTTTGTAATAAATTTGAGCGTTCCATGTTCTGTTCTAGTTTTGTATCAAACAATTCCCAGTTAGCGTGTTTAGTGGAATAAAGAAAGGTCGATCTTTTCTTCGCCTTTGCAATTTCGGATAGGTCGCACAGCAGAGTAAATTCGATGGCTCGGTGATCTGATGACGGACACGCCTCGGGTCTGACCTGCCAATCATCGATCTCGGGTACCAACGAGTCGGATACCATGGTGAGATCGATGATTGACGTCCTCCTGACACCGTGCGTGACCGTCTCAAACGTGGGTGTTGTGCCCGAGTTGCAAACCACCAATCCGTTCGAAATGGCCAGATTAAGAACGTCATTTCCCCTTCGATTAGCAGATGATGACCCCCACAGAGAGTGCCAACCATTGAAATCGCCGCCAATTATAATTTCAGCATCATTATGGTGCTGTACGAGAAAATCTAATTTAGCTAAAGTGCTCATTTCGTCCACACCGGGCTCTATATAAACAGAAGCTATAATGATCTTGCGTTGTCTTATGCAGAGTTGAATAACACTTATGTTAGAGGAAGAGTACTGTGTTAGTCCGAGAGCCGCACCGATGCCGGCTTTCACTACTATACAGGCTTTAACCCGATTACCATTAGAAGTTTGAAAAATTTCATAGCCTTGGATATTTTTAGTCATATTTAGTTCCTTGTTCACATAAGGCTCTGTTATGAGAGCGATCGGATATTCGTGTTGTACGAAATATTGTATGAATTCGTGTTGCCACGCACTAGAGCGTCCCACGTTACACTGTAAGAACTTTATATTGGATGTGTTTGAGTTATGGTTGCCATTTGTCGAACTATGGTCACCAATGATGGAATATTATTAGTAACCATAGTCCGTCATGGAGCGAACGCGCTCGTACATGACTGATTTTAAGTTGCACTGGTTGGAAGTAGCTGAGTGGTTTGTGTTGTGTGTTTTATTGTTCTTCTCATTGTATTGTTTGCAGTTAAGGCAGGTGAGGGCTTTGGGGTGACTCTTGTGCGGGCAGTCGGCGAATGTGTGGTTGTTGGATGCGCAATGCGAGCAAGCGGAGATGGATGTTGAGCAGTTATTCTTCAAGTGTCCATACTGTAGACACTTGAAGCATTGCAAGACGGGGCAAAAGGTCTCTGCGAAGACACGCTGGTGGTCTAAATTAACCCTTCCCAGCTTGGTTGCGGCCTTCCAAACGGCAGGAGTTGTAATAATGATAGCATTGTACAAATTTTCGTTCTTTCTATTGTCTCTGGTGAATCTTACTTTGATGTCGGCTTGTACATTGTCAGTGGCGTTCTTGATGGTGGGGTTTTGAGCCGATATTATGTCCGGTATTTCATCTTTGGGTGTATCTTTTGTTATACCCTTCAGGATGAACATAGGCTTAAGCTTGTTGATAGTGGTGATGGAGAGTGAGTTACTGTCCTTGAGGCGGGAGGCGGCGTCATCGCGCTGCTTCACCGACTCGAATTCGACGCGAAGACGATTGTTTGTTATCGGTTGGACACGTAACGGTGCATAAGAAGAAGTTTTAAATGATATGCCTTTTCGCCATGTTTCAGTCATTTCGTTGGTTGATTTTGCAGGCTCCCCCTTCTTTTCCACGATTATCGCGTGATGCGACGGTTGCGGGACTTGAGGTGGCTTTGCAGTAACGTTGGCGTATGTGGCTCGGGTTGGCTGTGTCGGTGGAGCTGCAGGAGGTTGGGTGGTGTTGGTTGGAGCAGCAAAAGCCGGCTTAAACGAGCGCAGTTCTGACCGAATGCATTCTTGTATTGTTGACTTAATCTCCTCAGGCTTGATCGCTGGCGTTGGAGGAGGTAGAGTTGATTTTGAAGGTAGAGCATCCAATAATTTTTCAATATTGTCGACACTGCTGGAGATGTCTTTTCTCACCTCCCGCTTGATGTTCCCAGAGCGTCCGAGTGCCACTCTGATCACTGCAAGGAGGGATTTGATTTGGTTGCTGGTGCCACTATCGACAAGAGCACTGCGACTAAATCTAGGTAATGGAGTGGACTGAGCGTCACAAGGATCCTCATATTGGGGGAAAGACGGGTGAAGTGGCTCCGATAGCGTGAAAGTACCGTCACAACTTCCGTACCGCAGTGGTGCCATTGACCCAGAGAACTCTAGATCATCACTGGGAGGCGAAGATGTCATCATCCTGACAGGCGATCTAAACACCATCGTGACAGAGGTATCAAAACGAGCCAAGTTATCTAATTTGTTGTTTTTGTAATTTGTGTTCCAGGTGCTGGGCAGCGCAGCCACGGGGAGTTGGAGAATTTGCGAGCAGTAAAAAACTATGCTATGTACCCAGGTATGTCAAACACAGGAAATGATTAATTACATAAAACAAAACTAGATGGCGCTGCGAGCAAGTTAGTACTCGCAAGCGATGTTTTCACACTCCGTCTTTACCATTCACTCTAGGGCGGGTAAAACCGAATTTTTGGCGCCAAACCGCGACTCACGATATCTCAAAAGAAGCGGGCTTTTACGAGGATGCCGAATATATATAAATCACAAAATATTTCCTCACAAAAGTTTACACGGCACCCAAAAAACGTCACGTCACTTCTCACAAGACATAGACAAGCACGAGACGAGTGAAGCCCTCGGCTTTAACAACAACAACAAACTTTGTTTTCTTTTATTATTTTTTTTTTTTTTTTTTGTTAATTTTTCTCTTTTTTGTTTCAGGTACTTGTATCAAAACAAACGAGAGTTCACCACAATGACGCCAACCAAACCATGCAAATGAAACAGAATGATGTAGCAGTAATGATGGGATTTTGCAAATTTGCAGTTCGCCGCCTGCGTTTAGTTACAGAGACAGGGGGGTGTCGGGGGGCGCGGGGAAGCAAGCGAACACGCGACACAAGCTCACCGCACGATAATCAACAAAGCACTGAATGTTTATTACAGAGCTATTTATTTATAGAACATTCCAGAAATGGCGCGAAACAAAATAACGGTCAAAAAACCGAATTTTTGGCGCCAAACCGCGACTCACGATATCTCAAAAGAAGCGGGCTTTTACGAGGATGCCGAATATATATAAATCACAAAATATTTCCTCACAAAAGTTTACACGGCACCCAAAAAACGTCACGTCACTTCTCACAAGACATAGACAAGCACGAGACGAGTGAAGCCCTCGGCTTTAACAACAACAACAAACTTTGTTTTCTTTTATTATTTTTTTTTTGTTAATTTTTCTCTTTTTTTGTTTCAGGTACTTGTATCAAAACAAACGAGAGTTCACCACAATGACGCCAACCAAACCATGCAAATGAAACAGAATGATGTAGCAGTAATGATGGGATTTTGCAAATTTGCAGTTCGCCGCCTGCGTTTAGTTACAGAGACAGGGGGGTGTCGGGGGGCGCGGGGAAGCAAGCGAACACGCGACACAAGCTCACCGCACGATAATCAACAAAGCACTGAATGTTTATTACAGAGCTATTTATTTATAGAACATTCCAGAAATGGCGCGAAACAAAATAACGGTCAAAAAACCGAATTTTTGGCGCCAAACCGCGACTCACGATATCTCAAAAGAAGCGGGCTTTTACGAGGATGCCGAATATATATAAATCACAAAATATTTCCTCACAAAAGTTTACACGGCACCCAAAAAACGTCACGTCACTTCTCACAAGACATAGACAAGCACGAGACGAGTGAAGCCCTCGGCTTTAACAACAACAACAAACTTTGTTTTCTTTTATTATTTTTTTTTTGTTAATTTTTCTCTTTTTTGTTTCAGGTACTTGTATAGGTTAGGTTAGGTTAGGTTAGGTTAGGTTAGGTTAGGTTAGGTTAGGTTAGGTTAGGTTAGGTTAGGTTAGGTTAGGTTAGGTTAGGTTAGGTTAGGTTAGGTTAGGTTAGGTTAGGTTAGGTTAGGTTAGGTTTTTTTTTTTTTTTTTAAGGAAGATGGTTGGGATTAGCACATATGGGAAGGGCTCGATGCTAACGGTATACTTCTTACCCTTCCCGTGCTAAGTGGATGGGAATAGGATTTAGTTGGTTGGGGCTGAGTTGGTTGGAAATAGGAAGGATGTAGGGGAGGAAAAAGGACGAGGAATTTATGATTAGAGAAGGAATTAGATGATTGGGTAAGGGAGGAGAGATTTGTGGAAAGGGTGGAGGCGATAAATACTTAGATATATATATAGGTATATAATTTATAAGGGTTGGGAAGGAAAGGGATGTGGATAGGATTGGAGGAAGAATCATAGATATTAATACGAAAATGGAAAAGAATATAATACTTATAATAATAGTTATGGTGAGTAGTAGTGGGAGTGTAAATAAGTGATTGTAGTGGTGTAGTTTGAGAAGTTATTTGATGTATGTGTATGTTTCAAGAGTGATGTTTATGTAGTGTGATTGAGAAGGTACAGTAAATTTTAAGTTGCTTTAACAAATAATGTATTTGAATAAGGGGACATAGTGTGTTGGTGTATGCAGTGATTTAAATCAGTTGATGTAAGTGGGTATAAAGAGTGTTTGTATTTGATAAGATATAATGTGTTATAAGTTGCTTTTTGGTGTGGTATAATGAGTTATTGGTACAAGTGTATATAAGTAAATGAAGTGATAACGACCGGACCGCCGCCTGACGCCGAGACAAAAAGAGGAGCCAGTGGCGGACTCCACAGGGCAACTCCAATGGACTGAACGCTGGCCAATGAGAGTTGGTTGAGCTGGTTTGGATTGGATATTGTCCATCGTTCAGTCCACCAGAGCCACCCCGCAGGCCCCCCCACAGCTCCCCTCCCATCCCCACGCCAGGGGAGATTACATAACATATTGGTAATTTATAAGGGACCTGTACATAAGTATTTTACAAATATATATTATAAATAAATAGGTATAAATAAATATGTGTAATAAATATTTGTATACATATATAAGGATACATACTCTTATGTACAGGTACAGATTACAAGATTATTTTATATTGGAGGACACACTTTTTTTTTTTTTTTTTTTCCTCTTAACTGTCTATTTTTGTACATCGTATTTTTTTTTTTTTTTTTTTTTTTTTTTTTTTTTGTGTGTCCTCTTACAGTTTGAGTTATAAACTTATGATTAAACTTAATTCTAAATCCTTAGAAACCTACTTAAATGAGAGACTATTTACAAAATATACATATTAACAACCATTCCTGAGGGTCCAAGCCACCAAACCAGGCCCTCGCGAACCCCGAAAACGAGGGTTACCGGTCAAGTGACCCGGCTCCCCAAAAAGGGACTTATTAATATCCTAACCTTTTATACAGTTTTAATATATACATGCTTGGGAGGGTGAACCCCCAAGCTGAGATGTTTTTGTCGACTCTCGTTCCCGGTCTCAGCCCCCCGCAATGGCACCATCTCCCGAAGTACTCAAGGCGGGAGGGACAGTTACTAGGAGATTATGAGAGGGACTGTTGTCTTAACCTATAATTATTTACAGCCATCTCGAGGGTCCAGGCCACCTCACCAGGCCCTCGTCAAGACACAAAACCGAAGGTTGCTAGTGAAATGGCCCCGCCCCTCAAGATGGAACCTACTACTATTGAGTCTTAACCTATCTTACAATATATTATATACATACCTGGGAGAGTAAAATCTCCCAAGTTGAAGCCTATTTTGGCGTCCCCCATTCCAAGATGACTCCCCCCGCAATGGTGCCACCCCACTGAAGCACTCAAGGCAGGGGACAGCTACCCAGGATATTATGGGAGAGGCTGTTGTCTTATCCTAAACTTAACAATACCTTAATCCTAGCATATTTACATATATACAAGTCTCTAAGTCTTAATCTAATTAAACTATTATTAAACCTATTAACATAAATTATACATATAAACAGCCGGTGACCAAAGTCACCAATCGGTGACCAAAGCCACCAGCCGGCGACCAAAGTCACCAACCGGTGACCAAAGGCACCAGCCGGTGACCAAAGTCACCAGCCGGCGACCGAAGTCACCAGCCGGTGACCAAAATCACCAACCGGCAACCAATGTCACCAGTCGGCGACCAAAGCCACCAACCGGCGACCAAAGTCTGACAAATCCGGTGACAAAAATTAATACATTAGTGCCATATATAGTAGTACTAATATTAAAGCATATTGGTGGTACATAAGTTGAGTAAAGGAATATAGAGAATACTGTAGTCAGTACTAGAGTCTGGCGTGAAATATGATAAGTTGCTTGAATGTAGATAGTGTATTGAGTTTTAAGGTAAGATGATGCATAAGTTTATAGTTAGTGGAGTGTAGATGGCGCGAAATATAATAAATTGCTGGTTTGTAAATGGTGTAAGACTGGATAATTTCAGAGATTTAATTGTGGTATGAATTGATGATAGAGAATAATATTAAGTTAGTATAAATGGTTGTGAGTAGTTGTAGGATTGTTATTGGTTAATATAATGTATTGAGTTAAATGGTAATGATGATGCGTAAGTATATGGTTAAAGGAGTGTGGATGGTGCGAGATATAATAAATTGCTGGTTTATAAGTGGTGTAAGACTGAATATTTTAAGAGATTTAATTGTGGTATTAATTGATGATAGAGAATAATATTAAGTTAGTATAAATGGTTGTGAGTAGTTGTTGGATTGTTATTGGTTAATATAATGTATTGAGTTAAATGGTAATGATGATGCGTAAGTATATGGTTAATGGAGTGTGGATGGTGCGAGATATAATAAATTGCTGGTTTGAAAATGGTGTAAGACTGAATAATTTAAGAGATTTAATTGTGGTTTGAATTGATGATAGAGAATAATATTAAGTTAGTATAAATGGTTGTGAGTAGTTGTTAGATTGTTATTGGTTATGAATTGATGATAGAGAATAATATTAAGTTAGTATAAATGGTTGTGAGTAGTTGTTAGATTGTTATTGGTTATGAATTGATGATAGAGAATAATATTAAGTTAGTATAAATGGTTGTGTGTAGTTGATGGATTGTTATTGGTTAATATAGTGTATTGAGTTAAATGGTAATAAGTATATGGTTAATGGAGTGTAGATGGTGAGAGATATGATAAATTTCTGGTTTGTATATGGTGTATGACTGAATAATTTTGATTGTGGAGTGAATTGATGATGGAGAATGATATTAAGTTTGTAAAAATGGTTATAAGTATTTGTTGGATTGTTATTGGTTAATACGATTGAGTATCAGGTAATGAGCAGACACTTAATGATGACACATAGGTACAGTCTAGATCTTATTATTAAATACTTAGATTACTTCTTAAATTAAATATTTACAGATGAAAGTGTGGCCACATGAGTGTTCGCCGAGGTGTGTCATGAGGTTAATGCAGGAAGATCACGCCGAAAGCACGGGTAAATGTCACATTTAAGGAAGGGAAATAAGCTGCTTACCGAGGAGAAGTTATAATGTCCTGGGAGTGACGTCCACAATACATGGGCACTGTAATCCGTACACTGCAATCCGGTGAGAACTCACTCATGACAACACTGTAATAGGGGAGTATTTCCCTTTTTGTTATTCGGTCACAACAAACACTGGCACAATCACTTAAGTGTCCTCCCGAAGGAGACATGTCACTGAAGTCCCTCGACGATGACGCTGGGTGGGTGACTCGATGGTGTTCTTGAGTCTCAAGGTCTCCAGTACTGGACGCACGTGGATGACGATTTGGTGTATCTCCAGCTGCCGACGCTTCATAAGTGACCAATGTCACCAATGTCACCGAAGAAGGTGACTGAAGTCACCAGAGGTGGTGACAGGTCCCCAGATGGTGACTATGTCACCAAAGATTGGTGACATGTCACCAAAGATTGGTGATATGTCACCCGGGTTCTTGTGAAGAACTCCATCGGAGGTCCTCGGGAGGCACGCGGCGGGAGTCGCAGCGCCAGTGCAAGGGGCGCTCAGGTAGTAGGGCGCCGCTCCCGGCACCGGGCGCTCCGCCACAGAAGCTCGGCCGCGTAAGTCACCAGATTCAGTGACCTGTGTCACCGAAATCACCGGAGATGGTGACTTGTGTGTCACCGAAATCACCGCAAATCGGTGACATGTCACCAGGAATCTTCGGAAAAATTCCATCGGAGGCCGTCCGGAGTCACGGTGCTGGGGTCCCAGGGCCAGTGCTAGGGGCGCTCAGGTGGTAGGGCGCCGCTCCCGGCTCCAGGGACTTCGTCAGGGGACACTTCCACTTCAGGAGGTCACCAGTGGTCACCGGCGGTCACCGGTGGTTGGTGACCTCCCGCCGACCGAAGTCACCAGCGGAGCGACTCCGAAATGCGACTGCTCCGTACGACGGCTGGAGCGCGACTGGTTAGGTTAGGTTAGGTTAGGTTAGGTTAGGTTAGGTTAGGTTAGGTTAGGTTAGGTTAGGTTAGGTTAGGTTAGGTTAGGTTAGGTTAGGTTAGGTTAGGTTAGGTTAGGTTAGGTTAGGTTAGGTTAGGTTAGGTTAGGTTAGGTTAGGTTAGGTTAGGTTAGGTTAGGTTAGGTTAGGTTAGGTTAGGTTAGGTTAGGTTAGGTTAGGTTAGGTTAGGTTAGGTTAGGTTAGGTTAGGTTAGGTTAGGTTAGGTTAGGTTAGGTTAGGTTAGGTTAGGTTAGGTTAGGTTAGGTTAGGTTTTTTTTTTTTTTTTTTTTTTTTTTTTTTTAATTGTTTTCTCCGATACCTCATTGAGGGTGGGATGAGACGTTGGATCTCTTTCTGTCCTTTCATATCCTTTATTTTATTTGTTTATATGTGCGCTGCTATGCGCTTCTTGTTATGTTTCATCTAAAATTTTATGAATCCTAATTAACTGATTTTACTTTATATTATTTCCAAAAATATTTTATCAATTTTATTACTCTATTATATTCTTTTATTATATTTATTTCGTTGACATTATTCCAATTTTCCGTCGTTCAATTTCCTTTTTCTTCGCGTGTTGTGATCTTTCTGAGTATTTATTTTCTTTCCTCTTTTCCCTCCATTCTTCCACTCCAATGTGTGCCTTCCTCCAAAACAGCTTCAACTTTTTGGTTAGAATTCTTGATCTCCGGTAATTCTTCGGCTCTGTTATTGTCACATTGGAGTGGAAGAAGGTAGCCACTGTTCTGCAATCCTTATTTCCAAAACTTTCCTTTTTTGTCCTTTGCTTCCTCCGTGACAATCTCTCTTGCTCTCCAAATTTTCCATTTCTTATATTCTCTTTCCACCAAATTTGGGCCGGTTTCACTAAAAACCGGTCCCCATTTGCCATCTTTTCTTTAAATTTGCAATCTGCAATTTTAACATTCCGTATTTTCTTTCCCATTTGTTGTTCAAGAGCGATTGCCATGTTTACTTTTATTTCTTTCTCGTCTGCTGCCTTTTCCGTATACACTTCTCTTTCTCTTACATCCCTCTCATTCCTTTCGCAGCGAGCCCATCGTCCCTCTGTGTCTCTCCCTCCCGTTCTTCCGGCCGCGTCCACAGACTTGGTGTTGTCGTGGGCGCCTTCAGCAATATTGCACCGTTGATCGAGCGAGTGCATCCCAACGCCTTCTAATGGGACAATCCTCACTGAAGGCGTTGTGATCCACTCGATCCAACTTGGCGCCCACGCAATTGACACACCGCGGCAGAGAGCCATCAGCCAGCCCGGTGCACTCCGACCTGAGGTGCGGCCCCCCACAGTGGCTGCATACGTCCACGGGATCCCGACAGAATCGTTTCCCGTGGCCGTATCCAAGGCACCGCGCACACTGTATAAGTGGCGAGTGGTCTGCCACATGCACTCTCTGCAGGTCGATGTGCACCTTGCCAGCGTCTGTTAGACGGCGCCAGAGCTTCGGGGACACTTTGAGGACGATGTGCTCGGTGTGAGGGTTTCGTGTCCTCTTCCGGTATTTTATTTCGACCCTATCCTCTTCCTTTCCAAGTCCGGGACTAAACTTAAGTTTTGGTTTTTAAGTGACAGTGACGTTTGATACGTCTATTGAAAGGTCTGGACGAGTGTGTTACGACAGTAATAGTTTTAATCCAAATTTTACATATTTACACATATTTTTGGCGTATTCTAGTAAATTCAGTGAAAATCTTCATTTTTAATTAATTTCTTCGTTGTTTGTTGTCCAATTTTGGTGTTAGGCGTGTCGGACCCTTTGTCTCGACCGCCCCTAATTGTTTCGGCAGACAGCGACCTACATTTGTGCAAAATTCCAACTTTTTTGATACATTTTCTTTAAAAAATCACGTTTTTCGGCTATCTTCAAAATTTTTTCAAGAAACTTTTTAGTAATTCTAATTTATTTGACATCCTCGTAACCTCCTGCGTCTCCAGATATATTGCACGTCGCGATCGGACAAGGTGAAATTACAATTTTACCTGTACTTGTATTTTTTCAAGTACAAAAAAGTCGATATACCGGGCTCAAAAGCGCCATACATTTACTAAACTTAAGTTTTGGTTTTTAAGTGACAGTGACGTTTGATACGTCTATTGAAAGGTCTGGACGAGTGTGTTACGACAGTAATAGTTTTAATCCAAATTTTACATATTTACACATATTTTTGGCGTATTCTAGTAAATTCAGTGAAAATCTTCATTTTTAATTAATTTCTTCGTTGTTTGTTGTCCAATTTTGGTGTTAGGCGTGTCGGACCCTTTGTCTCGACCGCCCCTAATTGTTTCGGCAGACAGCGACCTACATTTGTGCAAAATTCCAACTTTTTTGATACATTTTCTTTAAAAAATCACGTTTTTCGGCTATCTTCAAAATTTTTTCAAGAAACTTTTTAGTAATTCTAATTTATTTGACATCCTCGTAACCTCCTGCGTCTCCAGATATATTGCACGTCGCGATCGGACAAGGTGAAATTACAATTTTACCTGTACTTGTATTTTTTCAAGTACAAAAAAGTCGATATACCGGGCTCAAAAGCGCCATACATTTACTAAACTTAAGTTTTGGTTTTTAAGTGACAGTGACGTTTGATACGTCTATTGAAAGGTCTGGACGAGTGTGTTACGACAGTAATAGTTTTAATCCAAATTTTACATATTTACACATATTTTTGGCGTATTCTAGTAAATTCAGTGAAAATCTTCATTTTTAATTAATTTCTTCGTTGTTTGTTGTCCAATTTTGGTGTTAGGCGTGTCGGACCCTTTGTCTCGACCGCCCCTAATTGTTTCGGCAGACAGCGACCTACATTTGTGCAAAATTCCAACTTTTTTGATACATTTTCTTTAAAAAATCACGTTTTTCGGCTATCTTCAAAATTTTTTCAAGAAACTTTTTAGTAATTCTAATTTATTTGACATCCTCGTAACCTCCTGCGTCTCCAGATATATTGCACGTCGCGATCGGACAAGGTGAAATTACAATTCTTACCCACCCCCACGCCACCCAATATACTCTAGTACTAGATTAAAAGAGTGGGTGAACATATCGCTTGCGCGATCTAATTTGACGGAAGCGCCATCTAGATTATAATAGAGTAAGACTGACCTCGGTACACTTACCGTGGACTTAGACTTGGTGTAGACCGCTCGCGGCTGCTTCTCTCCCGGCTGCCGTCGCGTCGCTCTGCACCTGAAACAAAAATAGACAACATTTAGAACAATTTATTCAATTTATTATTTTCAATAGGAACATATATCGACATTATCATAGTCATTCATAATTCTTGTTTTGCAAAACCTCTTTACAGTTTGCAGAGCACTAGTTTTAAGGATTTGACTGTGATATATTTATTTTTGCGTGTTTTGTTCGTGTTGTGGTTTATTGACCAACATTTTAACTATTTGGATCCTCTGCGAGACTGTTTACACCTCGCAGAGCTTTTAACCAAATTAATATATTAATCTAATTTAATTCTTTAAGTTCTTTAAGTTCATTGCTAGTTAGGTAGGTTATCATGTTCTCCACCCCGCCTAAAACCCGCGTTACTTACGAAGGGCCTCCTAAGCCCAGGGAATCGTCCACCGCCGCCTTGGCGCGGGCTCCTCCAGTGAGGGAGGGGTACGTGCGGCGGTTGTCCGGGGAGCTCGAGTCGCTGAGTACAGCGACCCGCGTCACCCCGCCCACCGCCGCCGCGCCTCGCTTGCCGGAGAAGACCGTCACCAAGGCGAAGGCCCCCGCACTCACCAACCCACTAGCGAACAACACGATCCTTAATAAAAAAGTGTTGTTCGCCGACTCCCAGCGGGTGGTGGAGGCAAGGGAGCTGATAAAGGAGACGAAACGGATTATGAGTGAGAACACAAACATGAAGCGGGATGTTAAGGCCAATATCATCGAGTGTTTGGAACATCTACTTAGGATGATAAAGGAATCGGAAGAGGAGAAAGGGGTCAAACCTAAAGTGGTGGAAAAAGGAGAGGTTAGGAACACGGAAATAAGTGAAGAAAGGAGGAAAGAAGAAAAGAAGATGGTAGAATTGATTGAAGGGCATGCTAAGATCTTAAAGGAAAACAAGGAAGAGATGGAAAAGTTGAAGGAAGCGCTGGGAAACCACCAGGAAAAAGTAACATATGCGAGTGTGACGGCCGACCCTCCCAGTGTTAAACCTGTAAGAGGAACGGCCGTGCACTCGGTGGTGGTCAACTCCTCCGACGACACGGAGACCAGCGAACAGGTTTTAGAAAAAGTCAGGAAAGCGGTTAATGCGAAAGAAGAAGGCATAAAAGTAGACAAAATAAGAAAGGCAAAAGACGGCAAAGTAATTATAGGATGTGGATCGCGGGAGGAATTGGGAAGGATCAGGGAAAGGTTAAGGACAGTGGGAAAGGACTTGAGTGTGAAAGAGGTGGAAAACAGTGACCCCCTGGTAATTCTCAGGGAGGTCATGAAATACAATAAAGACGAGGATGTGACACAAGGACTTAGAGTCCAAAATAGGTTAGGTTAGGTTAGGTTAGGTTAGGTTAGGTTAGGTTAGGTTAGGTTAGGTTAGGTTAGGTTAGGTTAGGTTAGGTTAGGTTAGGTTAGGTTAGGTTAGGTTAGGTTAGGTTAGGTTAGGTTAGGTTAGGTTAGGTTAGGTTAGGTTAGGTTAGGTTAGGTTAGGTTAGGTTAGGTTAGGTTAGGTTAGGTTAGGTTAGGTTAGGTTAGGTTAGGTTAGGTTAGGTTAGGTTAGGTTAGGTTAGGTTAGGTTAGGTTAGGTTAGGTTAGGTTAGGTTAGGTTAGGTTAGGTTAGGTTAGGTTAGGTTAGGTTAGGTTAGGTTAGGTTAGGTTAGGTTAGGTTAGGTTAGGTTAGGTTAGGTTAGGTTAGGTTAGGTTAGGTTAGGTTAGGTTAGGTTAGGT